>WARS01000027.1:2255000-2430000 GCA_008933995.1 Datnioides undecimradiatus
CTTAAAATACCAAAAGTGCAGAGTGTCCGATTTTAGAGAAATATGTTATTTATTGTAATTATTGATGTTTTAATGTGTTTTGTCACTTTGATGCTGCTGATTTTAATTATTGTATATGCTGCAGCTTAATTAATGATAATTTATGAGTTAATTATGATTTCTATAAACAATCTGAATCTGCAACAATATTTAAAACTCGTGTTATTAAACAGGAGCAGAGGTATGAGGTAGGATTAAACAGGAATACTTGAGCAGATGTACTCAGTTACTGTCCGCCCCCGGACGGCGAGCTCTTACCGTGAGCGAGGCGCTGTTCCTGCAGAGGACGGCGCGGTGCAGCGCAGTGATGCCGTCTCTGGTCCTGAAGTCCAGGTGAGCGCCCCCGCTGCGCAGGACCTTGATGAGCTCGCAGCTCTCCTCCAGCTGCACGGCCAGAGTCAGGGGACACTCTGAGACGGCAAACAAGCAAAACTGGTCTCAGTGCCCCCGAAGACGAGGACTCTCTTCAACACAACAGAGTGAGTTTACCTGTTGTGTGTTGTGTGTGTGAGTGTTCGTGCTCACCCCCGCTGTCAGAGTCATGGAAGTTGGGGTCCAGGCCCTTTTCCAACCATTTGGAAACCTTCTCCACATTCTTCTGATGGACATGTTCCATAAAGCGCTTCAGGTTGGCCTGAAAAACAAAACCAAACATCAAAATAACACAATCATCTCAGGAAACAGCACAAGAGCTCCTGAAAGATCTGTCAGCGCTGTGTCTGTGTGTCAGCAGCAGCTTGATAAACTGACTCTGGATCAGCTGTAAGACACATTTCTGTGCTCCTCTTTTCAGCCGCTGCTTGTTTTTAACTCTGTATCTGAAGCAGATGAAGGATTTCAGTCGTCGGACGTCTGGATCTGAAGTTATCAGAGAAACAAGCTGAGCAAACGTTAGCAGCAGCTCGGCTCGCCGCCCCTCCAGGACGTCCCGTGTGCGGCCGACAGCGTGGGAGAAACAGTGGTTTTTAAGGTGGAACTGCTTTATTCAGTGTTTCTCTGGGTTTGAATCAGCGGCTCTGTTTGTTTTGGAGAGGAGGAGACCTCTGTGGAGAATTCAGCTCCCAGTAAAAACCTCCTGAACCATCAACACTGAAGGAATCCCAGCTGACAGGAAGACAACAACTCCCAGCATCCCACGCTGCTGCAGGAGGTCACATGACTGCAGCTGCTGTTGCAGGAAACTGTATTGTACTTTTAAAGTGCCTCATCTGTGTGTGTGTGTGTACCTTGGTGTGCAGCTTGGCCAGCTGTTTGTCGTCCACGTAGCTCTGCGTGTAAATTCTCCTCTTGTAACGAAACTGTAAAAACAAGAGGCGACGGGTTAGAGAAACATCAAACCAACCATCGTGTTAATAAAAACAGACAAAATGTAAAATACAAAGATAAAAGTATGAAATTATATTTTAAACTCAGACGAATATTATCAAAGGTTAATTTATTCTGTTTATTTTCAGTGTATCTTTACTTCCTGCATCATGTTCTTAATGTATTCAGGACAGAGACGGTTAATGACTGTGATTGGCTGCTGCTGTGAGCAAAATTAACAGACAGCCAATCACATAAAAGATGTTAAAAGATGCTCTTACAGGAAAAAAAAGACTTTTAGACTTTAAAAAAGAACAATTCGAAATAAAAATGTCTGGAAATATTAAAGTTTATTATTGTGAAAAGATGCAAAATAAAATATAATTTAAAAATAATGAGTTTAAAGATTAAATGTCAGTATTTATTTTACAGTTTAATGTTTATATTTGTATTTATATTTGTTTCTATGATTGTTTATTTCACATTTTTTAATTTTTTTCCTGTTTATTATTGAACACGTTAGCACTAGAGCAGCAAATATGGATTCATCCGCCACTGAAAATAGTCCCCAACAAATTCTCGACCTCCTCCTTTGATTTAAAGCTACAACGTGAAGCTGTTTTAGTTTTTAAAATTAAAATAAATTTTAAAAAAGAAACACACTGATCCTTTAATCTGTCCGACCGTACCTCCAGGTATGGGATGGGCGTGATGGGAGGGAGAGGATACTCCTTCAGCAGCCGCTCCTCGTCCAGAAACTTTCCGGCTCGGCCGTTGAACGCCGGCTGGAAGAGACCATAGTTCAAAACATCCGACAGAGACTGAGTCAACGTCACCAGAACCCTCTGCTTACTGGTCCAAACTGGTAACTCTGGGTCCAACCGCAAACACTTCTGAGAGAGCCAGAGACAGAGAGACAGACAGACAGCCAGAGAAAGAGACAGACACAGACAGACAGACAGGTTTGTCCTGCTGATTCATTCATGTAGTTTTATAATCCTCTGCTCATATGTAAATATATATATAAACTATATTTATATATATGCTGTATGAATATACGTGCGTGTGTGTTACCGTCTGCTGCAGGTCTGGGATGCCAATGCGGACGACAATGCTGTTTCCAGGGGGCGTGTCATCCGCGTCGTCGTCCCTGGCAACAGCAGAGCCTGTCGGGTTGCCGTTAGTAACCGCCTGTTGCCGCGGGCGATCATGTTTGGTGTCAGCAGCCGGACTCAGAGGCATGTGGCTGAAACACACACCACACACACACACACACACCACACACACACACACACAGAGGTGTGATAACCACTAGGACCGATCACAGTGCAGATGATGAGAGAGGTTTATAATCAGGTGATTGAAGATCTTTTAATTAGCATTATCATTAGCACAACATCTGCTAACTGTTACCAACCAAGCTAATGTTCACAGCAAGCCAAACATCTGTCAAACACATGACAAAGCCGTGCCCACAGGGCTGTAGTCAGAGAAACACTCATTACTGAACACTATGCACTGTTAGCATGTGCGGCTAACTAGCTCACAGGCTACAGTAGCAACAAAGCGTCACATTCAAGGTGAACAAAGAGCTAAAGTACAACTGTTCCAGAATTACAAGGAAGTCATTTATGTTTTCAACAATGCTAATAAATAAAAACAACAAAAGTCGCTAAATTAATATTTCTGTTTTCTAGCTCTTAGAGGTTAGCGCCAACAGGAAGTCAAAACTTTCTACTATTGCTAATAGCAAATGTTACCATGCTAACACGCTAAGCTACAATTGAAAACATGTTAAAAACAACCAACTGGCTAAAGATTAGCATGTTAGCACTGTCATGTATAGATGGATTATGAGACAAAGAGCACGGACAACTCATCACAGGACGTCTTGTTGGTCTCTCGAGTCCTTTTTCTTACTTTGATGGTGTTTTTTCCCAAACTGTTGTGACTTTTTGTGCCTTTTGATCATTTTGTGACTCATTTTGTATCCGTCCGTCATTGCTCTCAGTCTCTTTGTGGTAGTTCTGTGTCTCTGTGTTGAAATCTTGTTTGTCTTTGTGCAACTTTTGGTTATTTTGTGTCTCTTCATATTCATTTTTGTATATTAGAGGTGATTTTGTGTTTCTTTGTGGCGGTTTTGTCACTTTGTTGTCATTTTTCTGTCTATTTGTTGGTATTTTGTGTCTTCTTGCAGACATTTTGTATCTGTCTGGTCACTTTGTGTCTCTTTGTGGTAGCTCTGTGTCTCTGTGTTGACGTCTTGTTTGTGGTACTTGTGGTCATTGTGTGTCTCTGGTCATGTGACTTACTGTTAACTGATCCTTTCACAGTGTCGAGCAGATTAACAACACCTCTCTCACCACAAACATTAAAAACAAACTTTGTGTAACAACTTTTATGCTAAACTGTCTTCACAGGAGCTGCAGGCCTCTATATTTTGTCCTCAAGCAGCAAATTAAGAGCCATCCCTGCATTACAGGACGCTCACAGCGGGGATATGGTTTGGACGCTGTGTCAGACAGACCTCTGTGGGGACAGATATTAGCATGAATCTGACAGCCTCCCACAGACATTTCTCACAGCGGACATTTTGCATTTTCAAAGGTGTAAGTACAGTCATAATGGCCGCTCTCCATCTAGGTGTTTCACCACGGAGCCGAATCTCACTCATGTCAGTGTAATTAATCCTGATCACCGCGGCCCATCGACAGCTCGACCCTCGGCTCCAATCAGGGCTCATTGTCCATTCAGGTGTCTTTGTCTCGTCTCTCTGTGGGACGACGTCTTATTCAGGTCGTCTGCCGACTCCGGTCTGACCTCCACCTTCTCCAGCGCTAATAATGGCCTCAGGATGTTACATCACATCCTGTTTTTCACCCTGAGCAAAATGTGCTCACGCAACAGACACACAGCCGAGAGACTTGTGTGGAGAACAGCTGAACCAGTTTAACAGCGACTTCAGTGTAAAACTGTTAGAAATTAAACATTTTCATTGGCTGGAACACAGTTTTTACTTTAAATGAACTAAATAATCACATTTATTCCTTCTGAATTATAATTTTGGTCTCTACATGGACATTTTATATTAGTTTATTAAAGGAAAAGTTCAACATTTTGCTTTGCAGAATTAGCCTGTTAGCTTCGTCTGGCACAGCTGGAAACAGGGCTAGCTTGTCTGCATAGTAGCATCTCTAAATTATGTGAGTTAGCATGTGTTAGCTTGTTCTTTTGACACTTACAATAAACAGAAATGTCATTAGTCACTAATTAATAGCATTGATATGTATTGTAGCATGATTAACTCTTTCCCTTTGCTTCCTGTCCTTATGCTAAGCTAACAGTCACCTGCACCCAGCTTCATATTTATCATATATACACGCAAAATGCTGAATTTCCCAATGTTATTCTTGACGACAGAGAAAATGTTGAACATTATAAGCATAAAATCTGGTAAATATTTTATTACACTTTCCTATTAACCTGAGATGTGACGCTACATTCATTTATCCCATTAGTGTCCAGATAAAACGGCAAAGATGAGCTGAAATTTGATTCTTTTCACCTTTTTTGGTCAGAAAATAGGAACTTTGATTCGAGACCGCAGCGTTTTTAACAGAGAGATAAAACCTCTGACAATAATAAACCAGCGTTTTATTTATATTCTGTCGTATTTCAGTGTAAATTCACCCTGATGAGTCTCTGCATGTTGTGTCCACCTCATCATCTGATACCTGGTTATTATAAAAATACAAATCACAGCCGTTTTGACAATGGCGGGGGTGGAGAGGTGGGACTCAGACCACTTCCTGCCACTTCCTACCCCCCCACCCACTGACACTCCCACCATGACCTCGACCGCTAATGTTATTTTCTATTCAACACAGTTATTGTATTTAATTATCGTTTGTATTAATCGTCATTCGGATAATTAGCAGTTGATTACCATCCGTGCCAATAAAGCAAGAGAGAGAGAGAGAGACAGGGAGAGAGAGAGAGAGAGAGAGAGAGAGAGACAGGGAGAGAGACAGAGAGAGAGACAGGGAGAGAGAGAGAGAGAGAGACAGGGAGAGAGACAGAGAGAGAGACAGGGAGAGAGAGAGAGAGAGAGACAGGGAGAGAGAGAGAGAGAGAGTGAGACAGGGAGAGAGAGAGAAAGAGACAGGGAGAGAGAGAGAGAGAGACAGAGAGAGAGACAGGGAGAGAGAGAGTGAGACAGGGAGTGAGAGAGAGAGACAGGGAGAGAGACATGGAGAGAGAGAGAGACATGGAGCGAGAGAGAGACAGGGAGAGAGACAGAGAGAGAGACAGGGAGAGAGAGACAGGGAGAGAAAGCGAGAGACAGGGAGGAGGATGAGTTGTGAGTTGTCATAGAAACTGGAATAGCAGGGAATCCTGTGCTAACCCCACAGTGTCACTCTGTGTGTGTGTTAAAAAAAGCCTCCTGATCTACATGCCTGCTGTTGCCACGGCAACGCGGTTGAACAATTTTCGCAGTTCCCCGTTTTAAAACTACCATCCTACCTGCTGACTCTCTCTCTCTCCCTGTGTTTCTCTAACCTCGCTCGCCCATCACAGCAATAAGCCTTACTCCAGCTGTGCCGGCACATCTGGGACGTTTCCGATATGAGATCAATGAACTGATCGGAGGAGAGGCCGACGGGCTGCAGGTTGAGCTCAGATGTTTGTCTCATGTTCACAGGGGTTCGTTTTATTTATTATTTATCTTTGTTTCATTGTCACCGACCTTATTCATCCAGCAAGTTGTCGCCATCTTCTCCTTATCTACAACCGCCCGATCTGTCACGTGACCAGTATATCACCATAGATACCGTACACAAACATATACATGTATTACCGTCCTGTTATCATAAACCCTGAGTTAATAAAAAAAAACTTTTCACATAACAGCACAAACACCTTTTCACCTTAAGGAGGAAATCTATTCAAAGATGGCCGACACATCCCTACATCCTCCCACTGTATAAACAGGAAGTCAAAATATCCCAAAAACACTCGCCACCATCTTGCTCTGGTGACGTCATTTTGAGCCGGTTTAACCCAGTTCAAAGGTCCAGAACACCTCCACATCTCCACCCGTCTATCAGCTCCACATCAGAGACCAGACTGATTCATTTCCATCAAACGTTCAGGTTAAAGACAACGACGACAGCTGCAGTTGTGTCTGGCTGCAGTACAGCTCATAAGCCCCGCCCCCTGGTGTCTGCCTGCAGTACAGCTCATAAGCCCCGCCCCCTGGTGTGTGGCTGCAGTACAGCTCATAAGCCCCGCCCCCTGGTGTCTGCCTGCAGTACGGCTCATAAGCCCCGCCCCCTGGTGTCTGGCTGCAGTACGGTTCATCTCAGCTCGTTCTCATCAGGCTGATGTTTGTTCAACTGATCATTTCTCTGATCAGTTTAGTTCTGAGCTCCACGCCCTCGATCACTACTGCACAGACTCCTTAGAAAGATGGCGGCTCTGGAATCGGGGATATTTTGACTCCCTGTTTGTAAACTGGAGGGAGACTCATGTTTAGATGTCATGTGACTTTTTATGTGTGTAAAGCGTGTGCGTGGGTCTGCTGAGGTGACGCCGCTCTCGCTCCCTGGTTTCTGTCCTGAAGATGCTGATTGGACGGCGCCTCTCTCTGATTTATGACTTGCCGTTTGCAGCACGTCGGCGACTCTCCGGCTGTTTTGTTTTAATGTGAACATGAGGCGTTCGCTTGCCTACCTGGGGACTGGGCCAGTTTAACTGGGTCAGTTAAAGAACACACACGCACACACACACTCGTCCTGTGTGGAGCAGAGCTGCTGATTCAAATTTTCTGGTTTCTGGACAGGTCGGACTGCAGCAGCTCGGGCTGTTCAGGTTGTTTTTTGTGTATTTAAGTAAAATCTGTTTTCGCTCCTGATTTTGTTTGCGTTTTTATTTATTTGATGAAAGCAGCATCACGAGGTTGTAATCTTCCTCATTTTTATTAATTTTTCCCAGATGTTTTACCAAATACTTCGACATTTGAGGCCATTTATCGAGCCGTATTTAAGCAAAACACCTGTAAACACACCTGAGCGTGTCTGAGCGCTGCTGTTGTCCTTCACTGCTGCTCTTTAAAACAACCACTAAGCAAACACACTGACGGGACTGTGTTAGTTGCTGCTGTGGAGCAGCTCAAGTCTTGGATGTCTGAGCGTCCTTGAACGCGCCAACAGAGCGAGTTCTCCAAACAGCCGCATCAACCCTCGACGAGGATTTAATTTGGCCATAAAAGTCAACGTCCCAAACACATCAGAGGCCTCTGCGAGTTGATTTTCACAGCACGCTGAAATGAACCGGGGCCACCGGCTGTAATGAAGCGCTGCTGGCAGGACGCGGAGACGCAGCTCGCCGAAATGAATCACTTCCTTTCATTCACTACGGTAAAAGGCCGGTAATTGCTGCGATATTTAACGCTAACATCTCATCCTGCAGAGGAATCCTCGGCACACACGGACGACATGTCAGGTCTTTGAAAATGTCAGAGAGGAGGGGAAATTACAGAGTCATTCATTCCTGTTTCCTTCACCACGCGCTGCTATTCAGGGTCAAAGCGGGCTGCGGAGTATCCCAACATGCACTGGGTGGAGGGCAACGACGGGCCAACTACAGACACTCACACGAACACCTGAGGGATGTTACCACTCGCTGTGTTTTCCTGTTGTGTTTGCATCAGCGAGGTCAGACTGACACAGCTCAGCAGCACGAACTGAACTCTCTGACCCGCTCTGCAGGATTTGAACGCATCAGCTTAATTAATTAGCTGTAACTGCAGGATCATGGAAACATTCGATACAGCGGCGATTTAAATGAATTATTCATAAAGGAAACATAAAGCTGCACCTCGACAGGCTGTCTCCTCCGTAAGGTGACGTATCTCTGAGTGAAACAGGATGTGCAAGCAGGACATAACGTTTGGAGGACTCTGATTGGCCCATTTGAAAAGTGGGCGGGGTCAGAACAAACATGGAGAGCTCCAGTGATTCAGAGTTGGATGATGAGCCTCAAGGTTCAGGTGTTCTCCACCTCAACAGGGTCTGACACACCCACGTAGCATGCTGCTGCTAGCTAGCTAACTGATGAAGCTTAGCTCTGATGCTAACAGCTGGACTCTGATTGGTGGCTGGATGGCAGGCTATGATTGGTCGGTTCAAGCTGAGGTCAGACTTCGATCTTCGCCGTAAAGAGACCGCGCTTGTTATTTTTTATCTGAGCAGCAGCTTCAGTTGATTAAATCAGACTCTTCTGCTGTTAACATCACTTATAAACTGTTATAATATTCAGCTGAGCACCAGTCCCTTCTCTTCAGTTCCTGTTTTGTTTCTACACTTCAACAGCGCCTAAGATGATATAAAACGCCCAATAACACCAAAGTGAAAGTGTAAGCAACCTCTGCCCGGGCCGTTCTTCTCTTTGATTGTGGCTTCCTGCTGCTTTTTATCAGTTCTGTGCTTTTGTTTTCTGTCCTGTGGCAGGAAAACGTTGCATTATCAGAGCGACACAGCGCACTTGTTTTGATTCAAACCCTGAGCCCGAACAACAGATTGTTTAATATAATCAATATAATACTGTATCACTGCTTTTCTGAAATAATACCCGTGCAGTCAGGTCTGATCCGGGCGCCAAAGCACTCGTTTCGGTCGACTCCCTGCCTCAACAACTCCCTCTGCAATCAACTCGGAGCTGCCGGGTTTGATTTTCCTCTGCACTTCAGGAAACACTTCACAACCACAACCAACCAATCAGAAGCTTCGATTCAGCTTCCTGCCGTTTAAAACTCTGAAACAAAAACCTTTGCTGCTCCTCTGCCGGGACCTGAAACACTCCAGGAGCTTCTCGGCTCAACGCGATGACAGACACTCGCCCCTAATCACGATGTTTTCTCTGGTCGTGATGAATCTGACGAGCAGGCTCAGACCCTGAAATCTCCCTCACAGCCGCTTTAACAAGCCAATGAACACCGACTGAGTGCTTGTGAGCAGCTGAGAGCTGTTGGAGATCTTCTCCCCTCATGTTGCTTTTTAATCTTCACCTGTTCTGAGGCTTTGAACCACGACGCTTTAATTTGTTGCAGCAAAGAGGAAACAACAGAAATCAACTGAAAGCGCCTGTTTGTGCATCAGTGCCTGGAAATAAAAGCTTTTCACCGTTTGTTTGATGGATTAACCTTCAAACTGAGGCTAAAGACAAAAGGCTCTGACAGCTGTTCAAATATGAATCGTGACGCAAACTGTTGGAGCTTCAAATCACGACCTGACATCGTTAACGGTCGTCTGCAGAGGGAAAACTTCATCCCAGAAGCAGGAAGCAGCCTCCTGACGCCGTGCAATGGTATCAGTCTATTAACATGTCGAGTTATCTCACCACTAACGTTTCAGTCGACGTCTCGGCGCGACCATCAGATCATCACCGTTTGATCTGTGAACACTTTCTCATTTCCACCTTTTACAAAGCGGTGTGATCCTTTGCTGGAGTCGTGTTTGTGTCAGAGCTTCACTGTTTCAGCTCCGTGTTTGTTCTCCACCGACCTCTGAGGGAAATATTTTCACCTTCAGCTGCAAAATGCTGCAGTTTATTGACGCCGCGACAGAAGCCGCGTGGGAAACTTAATCGCTGAAGTGCTTTAACCTGATACAGCCGACCAGTTCAGGACTGAACCCCATCAAAGGTTTAAATAAGCAGGTTTTTAACACAAACCCACTAAAAACAGACGACTGACTCCTTTCAGATAGTCAGTAAAAGCGTCGCGATTGTGCCGTAACCGAGTGTGACAGCAGACAGTAGCACGCCAACATGGCCGCCCTGCCGGCGCTGCATCCTGCAGGACAGGAAGTCCAGACTCAGCCGCTGTTCCCACAGACTGTAAACAGCAGTGATGCTCCTGGTTAATCAGCTGTTTACACGCCAACGTCTACCTGGGACTGCTGCAGAGCCATGTGACGTGGTTCTGAATCCTGATTGGACACATTCACACTGAAGCCTGATGTTAGCAGCTGTTAGCGGGTTTGATGTGACGTGTGAAAGGGGTTTGAGTTGACAGACTGAGTGAAACGGTTTATTTTGTGTAATCAGGTGTAAAACACTAACATCTCCTGCTGCTCAGGTCCTTCAAACGACCTGTGGCTCCCACCACATGGCACCGGCCGGTTTGGGCCTGTTGGGCTGGTAAAACAATGGATGCTCCACACTCTTCCGCCTTTTCCTCCAGCCCTTTCTTCCCATTTTCCTCTTATTGTTGCTTTCTTCCTTTCATCCCTCCTCTTCTCCTCACTTCCTTTCTTTCAGCCGGCTCATTAAGACTCCTCCTCCAGTTCAGACTCACTCGAACGATCCCGCCGTCACACCTGAGTGAGCAGAACGTTTCTCCTGTTGGCGATCGTGCCACGTTTTTCCTGGAAAAGGCATCATTTCTAGTTATGTTTGTGCTGCTGCTGTTAATGTGAATGGGTCCTTCAGGTAATACTCAGTGGGAGCAGGAGCAGCTTTTGTTGCTTGCAGTGGTTGTTTTTCCTCCATTGTTCTCTGCAGAGAGCTCGGTTATGTAATGTCTCCTCGGGTCCATCCTCAGGTTTTCCTTCAGGACTCATCTGATCCAGGATGTTCGGGTCCGATTGTTGGCTCCAGATCATTGTCTTGTGGAAAAGTGAAATTGTTGCTCGACTCCGGCAGCGGGGAAGCTTCATCCTGAAATAACTCGGGGTCACCATTTTGAACATTTCCCGTTTTTGTCCTGAGCAGAGCCGTGGTCCTCCCACACAGCCTGTACAATGCAGCAGCTACGTGCTCCATCTGGAAATAAGAGTCGAATTCAGAACGCTTTGGTTTCACAAAACCAGAACACGTTTGCCCACATGGCTCCCACAGACCGACTCTGTCTCCTTAGCTTTTAACATTTTTTTTTAACACAGCTTCGGTTAATTACTCACCCAAAACCAAAAACACAAGAACAAAACGATCAAACTGTGGCTTAATCAGCTGATTGCGTTAGCATGCCTGGCTAACAGCTCAACTACAACTTAACTTCCAAGACTGGGGGTTAGCATAGCATTTGTGAGGTGAAGGCAAGGTGAGTTGATATTTCAGGAAATTCAACAGTCAGTAACTCAAAGTGTCCTGCTGCAGCTCAGCACAGTAGCTTTAGCTGATAGCATTAGCTGCAGCCTGTCTGCAGCAGCTCTCTCCAGTCTGCAGCAGCATGGTTCTTCAGGAAGTTGTGCTTTGGTTCAGGGTTTCTTCTCTTCTCTGGCTGCCAGTAGTCATCCCGGTTACACTGCTCCCTGCAGAGCCGATGGGCAGCAGCGACGGCGTGCGGACGGGGGCGTTAGCGTCCGTTTGGAGCGACAGCTAGCCGCGACTTCAGCGCGTCCTGACCCGACAGAGGCGGCCTGTGAGAGCTGAGCTGTGTGTTGTGTGACGTGTTGCTGCCACAGGTCAGAGATGTGCAGCTATGAACCGTTTGGTTTCTGATCTTTCAGAGACGCTGAGCTACGGTTTCTGTCCTCCACAGCAACAAACTCTGCACAGCGTTTCACGTGGTTTCATCTCAGCAGCAGGGTTCTTGTTAAAAGAGCAATCTGTGCTCCTATTGGCCAACAAACAGGTCAAGGCTCAATTTCTTGGGATGTCAAGAGGCGTCCAGACATGGCGTCTTGTCTTCTTCTTCAGTGGATTTTGCTCAATTCAACTGAATTTGACAGGTGGCCATGAAGAGATGAGATGATAGCTGAGTATTAAACATCCAGTCAACTAAACATTAAAATCAAGAATTTCTTCTTAACTACAGTTTTTTGTCGGCGGCCAGAGAAACTGCAGAATTCAGAAAGACTGAATGTTCCTTTATAGTGAGAAGAGTCTGTGTTAGCAGCTGACAATGATCACAGTCTGGCTGTCGAACACACGAAGTGGTCGGGATGAA
Organism: Datnioides undecimradiatus; assembly: GCA_008933995.1. Classification (NCBI taxonomy): domain Eukaryota; kingdom Metazoa; phylum Chordata; class Actinopteri; order Lobotiformes; family Datnioididae; genus Datnioides; species Datnioides undecimradiatus. Next base: position 2,267,296 of record WARS01000027.1, read on the forward strand.
AAATCACGTCCTGAGATGCAAATTCTGTTTTTTTTCACAGACACAGACAGAAAAGAGTGAGATGAATGTCGGTTCAGAGCACGAAGGAGCTGGACGAAGCTTTTGACTGAAATATTTAGATCCTTTAATTTTGTCAAAGTACTGAGCAAAATACTCTAAAACATGAAAAAGCAGAAGTGTTCTGATTAAAATGTGCATTAATGTGCCTGTTTCTTGCTGCAGATGTTTCGGGTTGAGCTCATTTATATCCTGTCGGCTGGTTTCATCTGCAGAGAAGCATCACATTCAGTAAGACAATCAAATGTCCTGTAAGAGCCACAAAGCTTTGTGACGACGCACTTTCCAGCTGATCTGAGACTTTCTGGCTGAGGAGGGAAACACTTCATCCTTCAGTTCCTCACAAACGCTCAACGTGAGGAGATACGTGGTTTTATCTGAACAGGAAGTGGAGGAGCTATAATCTGAGACGCTGTTGGACAGTGGCAGTGGAAAACTTGTCTCTGAGATGTGTAGAAGTACAAAGACTCAAGTAAATACATCAAATCTGCCTTTAAGCAGAGTAGTCGAGTAAATGCACTTTTAACCTTTTTATGTCAAAATTAGCGCCAATATGCAGGTTAAACAGGTGAAAACTGCTGAAAACAGATGATTGACAGCAGACAGTAGCACGCCAACATGGCCGCCCTGCCGGCGCTGCATCCTGCAGGACAGGAAGTCCAGACTCAGCCGCTGTTCACAGACTGTAAACAGCAGTGATGCTCCTGGTTAATCAGCTGCTCACACGCCAACGTTGAGCCGGGTGTTTGTGTTTACATCACTGCTGATTGGAGCTGCTGCAGAGTCATGTGACGCGGGTCTGAACCCTGATTGGACACTGAAGACAGACGTTAGCAGGTTGTTGAGCAGAGTGAGAGGAGCTCGTTACCTCCTCTGTGATGCCGTCAGTACCTTCTCAGGTTTCTTGTGATGAACTAAACTCCTCAAAACGACTTCGCTACAACCACCGTTGGCTGTCATCATCTGCACAGCCACAAGAGGTCTCCATTAAGACACAGACATGTTGAAGAGATGCACGTATGTAATGTTGGGAGATCCCCGCTGTCGGCCTCAGCGCAGCCATGAGCTCCTGTAATAAGTCTAATAAAGTGAAGACGGCTGCAGCTTCTTTAATCACGTTCCACTTGAGGCAGAGAAGCTCATTCTTATTCAGGCTGATGAAATGATTCAAGGTTCCTGTGTTGTTGTTGTTGTGCGTCAGCCAGCCAGGAGTAATATTCACTCATTAAAGCCTGAGATATAAAAACACTTTGTTGACCTTAAATGTTCCCTGGAATGCTGCAAAGGTCTATGAGGAAGAGGTGGAGGAACCGGCAGAACCTCGTTTGAAACGATATGATTGTCTGGCAGCTCAAAGAACCAAACCGCTGCTCCTTGTTTCCTGTTTTAGAACTTAAACTACAAATCAGCAGTGGAGGAAGAAGCTCTCACAACATTCACTTTGATATTTAAACTCTTAGAGCAAATCTCAGGTCACGTTGTGCAGCTGTTTAACAATATACACCATAAAAATGATGATTTGGTTTCCTGTGGACGGCGTCATCGTCATGTGTCCGTGTTGTGTTTGTGTGTCAGCAGCTTGATAAACTGACTCTGGATCAGCTGTAAGACACATTTCTGTGTGTCAGCAGCTTGATAAACTGACTCTGGATCAGCTGTAAGACACATTTCTGTGCTCCTCTTTTCAGCCGCTGCTTGTTTTTAACTCTGTATCTGAAGCAGATGAAGGATTTCAGTCGTCGGACGTCTGGATCTGAAGTTATCAGAGAAACAAGCTGAGCAAACGTTAGCAGCAGCTCGGCTCGCCGCCCCTCCAGGACGTCCCGTGTGCGGCCGACAGCGTGGGAGAAACAGTGGTTTTTAAGGTGGAACTGCTTTATTCAGTGTTTCTCTGGGTTTGAATCAGCGGCTCTGTTTGTTTTGGAGAGGAGGAGACCTCTGTGGAGAATTCAGCTCCCAGTAAAAACCTCCTGAACCATCAACACTGAAGGAATCCCAGCTGACAGGAAGACAACAACTCCCAGCATCCCACGCTGCTGCAGGACACACAAATTACATATTGTGCATTTAAGTGATGGAACCTGAGCCTGAGCAGCTTCACCCCATCAACCACAGCAGCTTTATGGTCGAACATACTCAACGAACACGAGACTCTTTGTCCTGAAACCGTCTGCAGACGTCGGCTAAACATTGGTAAACATCGGCTGGTATCAGATCAGTGTCTCCCACACAGCTCCGGGATCAGCTGCTCGTCTTATTGCTGCAACAGTCACGGCGAGCCGCTTCTAACAATATGATATGATCACACAAGTCGTCTGAGCGGACAATCAAAGCGTGTGACACATCGCTTGTTTACACAATCCAGTCCTCCATCAATGTTATTATAGCATAACACAGCAGGGTGCTAATGGAGCTAGCTGCTAACAGCCTAGCTATCTTGACTCTGTAGCTGGTCTTTCCAACAAGCCATCTTTGATAATGTGTGTGTGTGTGTGTGTGTGTGTGTGTGAACTGAGACTTTTGATCGACTTTTACCCAAAAATATCAAAATAGCATCTGTTTCTGATGATAAACAACCTTTTCTTTGCATTTTCATCTATTTTCCTGTGTTTCTCATTCAGATCTGATCTCTATCCTGCACGTGAGTAAATCTAGGCGGCGGCCCCAGACTCCCTTTAAAAATCACTGAATTTTGTTGGTTTTTGAGTTTAAGCAAACTTCAAAACTTTATAAAACTCTCTCTACAATAAATTCTTAATCTTTTGCCGCCTCTTATGGATTCAGCAGATATAGGAGGTTGATTCTGTCTTTGTACAGAGACATATTGTGGCACCGGCCTGCAGGCGACTCTGTGACCAGATGAACGGCAGATCAGCTGCACAAACAGCTGTTTCTTACTCTATATTGTTCATTTCCTCACACAGTTTTGCATCTTTGTGCTCTTTCGTGGATCAGAATACATGTTTAATGATGTTTTGATGCTGATGTGTTGTAAAGATTGGAATTTGAGGTTATTCCGGATCCGGATAATGTGCCCGGGTCACATTCAAACACCAGCTGTAAAACAAATCTGAGAGGGTCAAAGAGACGCGAAGAGAGTGTGAACGGACCAGAGCAAAGACCAGGACCAGGTGAGTAAAGGTGTGGCGCAGTGATTTCAGACACTTCCTGTTTCTGTTTGATTCGACCGGTTTTGACAGAACCAACCCAGTTTAGCTCCCAACGTAACTGAAGGTAATCACTCACCTATCGTCAGCAGTCCCATCAAACTTTTCCAGCCTTTACTGATTTTTTACTGGTCTCTTCTGGTCTGAGCCGCCTGGATGCTTCTGGTTCTGGTCTGAGGTTCCAGGATCTTGTGTTTCCGGTCTGGTTTTGATTGATGGGACCTCGGCAGATGGTTTCCGGTGGACAGTTGTAATCCGGTCTGTGGCTGCAGCAGCAGAACGAGTACTTTCTGCACAGATGAAGTATTTTGGCGTGGACTGAGCAGGATCCGCACTGGATGAAGTACTTTACAGTGTTTTCTGTTGTTCTACTGAAGTGACTGTGTGGTAATCCTGCGGCAGGGCTTCAGACTGTACTCTGGGAGCTGCCCTGCCCATCCTGTAGAAAGGGAGGAAAAGGGGGAGGAAGAGCGAGAGGAAGACAGGGTGGGAGGTAAAGGAGAGGTAGGCCAGGATATGAAGGAAGGGGGGAGGAAAGGAAGAAGGGAGGAGGGAGAAGGGGGGAGGAGAGGAAACAAACATGTCAGAAGAGGAGTGGAGGGTGCTCAGAGACGACGGAGCGAGCTGCTGTCTTGCAGTTTAAATCAGATCTGGGTCAGACATGGTTCTGTTTCGTGGAGGCCATTTCAGGTTCAGTCAGTTACACAACACCAAGGCTGTTGTAGCGGTTAGCATGGCAACAGGGCCGACCGGAAGACCTGCGGACGGTGTTTCCAGCAGCCGCCGAGCTGCTGCGGTTGCGTAAAGTTCAGAATATCGATCCAGATCTCCGGGTCGGCCCTCGGATGAGTGCAGAGCAACTGAAACACTGATGGTGGAGCTCGGAGCTGCAGAGCCGGATCCACCGTTAGCTTCGGTTAGCAGCTAGCATTCATTAGCACTGTCGTAGGAGTGAGGAAGCAGCAGAGCGAGCGGCCATGTTGGCTACATCCAACCAATCATCAATCAAATGCTTTTCTGTTTGGACGTCCAGCTTTTAGAATCAACAACAAACATTTTAATGACCGATGAACGTCGGAGGACACATGCCACAGAACATTCTGCTTTTTTCTGTTTGATACGACTCTACTGAAACCTCCTGTTTTATCTGTTTTTATTCGGTTTACATTGATTTTCTGTTTAATTCTTTGTACTGAAGTGTTTTATTATACATTGGGATTAAACCTTGAGTTGAAGTGTGCGGCACAAACCAACAAGGCCTGTAAATCAAGAAAATGATCTTTACATTAATACATAATACCGATAGTTGAAGCGTATGTATGTTGGGAGGAAGCTTCACACATTGAAATACCGTAAATCTGTTTGCATAAAGACGCAGGCGGACCCGGAAATGACACTGACACTTAAATGGTTCCTAGCTGGAAGCTGTTAGCCACAATAGCCTCCCAAGCTAGGTACCTGTTAGCATGCCTGCTAACTCACGTCACACCTGTTGTGCAGAGCAGCAAACTTATAAGAGCATGAATCGCTGCTGTCCAGAGTTTATTTGTCAAAGTTCATCGAACCTGAACTGAAACTGTTGTCGACCTGCGTTCACACCAATTTAAAAGTGAACACGAAGCCTCCGAGCTGACGGCGAAGCTCAAATTTGTTAAAACTGCGTCTAATGATGGACTTCTGTTGGCAGCTGTTGACCTCTGGCAGCCTGTCAGCAGCGGGCTGCTCAGTCACCCCGTAGCATACTGTTAGCCAGCTGGTAGCCTGCTAATAGCTAACAGCACACTAGCCAGATGGAGTGTGTGGGCCTGTGGAGCCGGGATGTTTCCGCGGCAACGCAGGCACCAGGAGGACACGTTAGAAACGAGAAAACAACTTGACTTGACAAAGATTAGAAGTACTTCCTGTGACTCACGCTTCCTGTTTCCCGTCTGTGTTGCCAAGGAAACGGATGTTTGGCAGGAAAAAGCCGAGAAGCTGGATGGCACTGATAACACACGCACACACGCGCACACACACACACGCACACACACACACGCACACACACACACTCACTGTATGTCTTTGCGTGTGTCTGATACTGCTCTGGTTTCTTGGATTAAACGGTTACAGTGACCGTTTAACTCAGAATTATTCAGGACTTTGCTGTTAATTAGTGATCATTTTCAGATTTTCGCGCTCTGATTCGCATTTTTTCTGTCACACAGTGAAGCTGAGGAAGCGTTTGACTTCATTTGCATCCGCCATGTCGCCCGCCGGCGCTCCTGCATCTAAACGATCTGATCCTGATTGGACCTTTCCAGTTGTGGTCAGATCACAGAGATGCTTTTCATTGTTAGGTGCGAACAGGATGTGTGTGTGTGTGTGTGTGTGTCCTGGAAATGTAGCTCCCTTGGTGATTACCATGGTAACCAATGGCAGGAGCTGATAATACACACTGTATTCTGTCTCTCTGACACACACACACACACACACTTTATCTTGTCAAGTTTCTCACATCACTGGGAGCCTGAAATCTGAGGCAGGCTCAGTCGAACAGGACGAAACGTTCGTCACAGTCAGCGGCGACTCGCTGCTCGCTGAGACGAACAAATTAAACGTATTGGCGAGCAGAGCGGCAGATCGACCGCATCTTAATGGGTCTTCATCCAGTTTTTAATGCCGTCCAGTGAAACTGGGTTTAGCTCTCAACACGTGCAGCAAAGGACAAACATCACCTTTTAATCTGATTTGGTGACTTTGTCAGAAAACGTGATCAACGGTTTAAAGTTTGCGTCACCTGATGAGTCTCATTCTCAGGGCTTCAGGCTCTTTTCTTGGCTTCCTGCAGCTCCTGAGCTCAGTCTCTGGCTCTTCAGCAGCAGCTCGACTCGTCTGAGTCTGTCTGCAGGTGCTCGCCGGCTTTTTACTGCCTTTACCCTGAGAAACGATGCTATGAGAGCGCTGAGAGGGAGCCACTGGGAGCAAAGAATGATTTTAAACTGCAATTTAATGCATCGTTATTATAAAGTTATCCATTTTAGCTGCTTTCAGCAATAAAACGTACAATTTGAAGTTTGTTTTGACCCGAGAACCCAGAAAAACAGTTTACTACTTATTTTAAGAACTACTAAGACTCTGATAATGAATCTGTTCATGTTAAAGTCTCAGTCGAGCAAAAAGCTGGAAAAAGGTCATTAAAACATATGAGATGGTGAAAACAGACAGAGAAAGATGGCCGAGCTTGTCTGAGCTCTTGTCAGTCACACTGAAGGGTTTAGCTCTGAAGTGAAACAGCAGAGCATCATGGGAAACGTAGTCTCGTTCCTGCATTGAACGATAAGTAAGGTTTCATTTTCAGCCAGCAAAGCAGTTTAACCTCTGCACCAGCACGACAAGCCCTGCTGTCACCGCTCCGGGCTTGCCAGCACGTTGCCGTGGCAACCACGTGATGTTCAAGAGTGTCAATGCTGCAAAAGAAGAAGAAGATCCACTTCCTGTTTGAAGTGTTTGATTTTTTTTCGAGGCAGATCATCTCTTTAGATAGACGGTCTGAGACTACGGCCTACACACTCTCTGCTGCTGCTGCTTACATAACACACACACACACACACACACACACACACACACACTCACACACTGAGGATGGTAAAGTGATGCCGGAGGAAACAGAAACAGGAAATAAAAAGACAACTCAGAGAGAGAGAGAGATTAAAAGCAAGGAGAGAAGAGGAAAAGGAAAGTGAGGACAGGTGGGTGCTCGCCAGAGGAAAGGAGAGAAGAGGAAAACGGAGGAAAGGAAAGGAGGAAACACAGACAAGTAAGAAATATTGGGAAGCAAAAGGAGAAAAGGAAAGGAGACAAGAGGAGGAAGGAACATGAGAGGAGAGGAAAGAAACAAGTATAGGATGGAGAGAGGGAAAGTAGAGGAAAAAGGACGCTAGGAAAGTGAGGAAGGAAAGGAAGAATGGATATATATGGATGGGGAGAAAGGGGAGGTAAGAAGGAAAGGACAGGAAGGGATTAGGAAACAGAAAAGGAAGCAACTGAGATCAGGTGTATAGGATATAGAGGAAGGATAGAAGGATTAAAGGAAAGGACACATGAGGAGGAAGAAAAGAGCTGATGCGATTTAAGGACAGAGGAAATCAACAAGGGAAGAAGAGAGGATGGAAGGAGGAGGGAGGAGGAAAGGAGGAGAAGGACAGTAGGTCAGGAGAGGACAGAAGGCAAGCAAGGGAAGGAGGAAAGGACAGAAAAGATTTTAGAAGGAAAGGAAATAAGGAAATAAACTGGAATGAACAGAAAGGACACAAGGATAAGGAAGAAGGAGAGGGATGATGGAAGGAGAGGAAATAAGGAAATTAAAGAGTTAAGAGTAGGCAAGGAAAGGGAAGGAGGCAAGGTCAGGCAAGGAAACAAATGAGGAAAGAGTAAAAAGAGAAAGACAAAACGAAGGAAAGGAAAGAGGAAAGGAATGAGGAAGAGGAGGTGAAGAGACGAGAAAGATGGAGAGAGGAGGGGAAATAAGGAGAGGAGGGAAGGATCGCAGATAGGAGAGGAGGCAAGGAAATCAAGAGAGGAAAGGAGGAAGGAGATATAGGAAGAATAGAAGAGATGAATGGAGGTTGAAGGAAGAGGGGATGCAAAGGAAGGAAAGGAAAGGACCAAAGGAGACAAGGTGAGGCAAGGAAAGGAAAGGAAGGCAAAGGAAGAGAGGAAGCAAGGAAATTAAAGGAGGAAAGAAGGAAAGGAAGAGTCGAGAGGACGACGACAGGTGGAAAAGGTCGAAAATGTAGTCACGACTTTTAAAGTTAGAGACCGGCAGCAAGTGACACACACACACACACACACACACACACACACTCTCACACACACATACTGACACACACGCAAACGTATCACTGAAACAACATGAGCCAAACACACATGCATTCCCTTTAAAACACACGTACATACATAAATACACACACACACACTCTCTCACACACACATATACACACACACACACACACACACACACGGCTGCAGAGAGAGAGACTCACCCAGAAGATCACCGACTCGTTCTCCATGATGATAAACTGAAAAGAAAAGGAAGGACTGATGGAGAGAGAGAGAGGTGGAGGAGAGAGATGATGGAGGATGGAAAAGAAGGAGAAGAAGAAGAGGAGGAGGAGGAGGAGGAGGAGGAGGTGTTTTTGGAGACGAAAAGAGAGAGGGAAGAAGAAGAAGAGGGAGAGAGGGAGAGAGGAGGAGAGGCAGGATGAGTGGAAGGCTGGTCGGCTCAGCCCACACACTGCTAGCATGACACACACTCTGTGTATTGTGAGCGTGTGTGTGTGTGTGCACGTGTGAGTGTGCACGTTGTCTCCCACTCCAATGCGTGGGTTAGAAAACACACCTCTCGAGCGACTGAGCGAGCGAGCGAGGGAGAGAGAGAGAGAGAGCGAGAGAGAGAGAGAGAGGGAGAGAGAGAGGGAGAGAGAGGGAGAGAGAGAGAGGGAGGAGGAGAGAGACAGAGGAGGAGGAGGGGGAGACAGAGGAGGAGGAGACAGAGAGGAATTAAGCAGCAGCGTGGGTGTGGAGGAGCGGCCCCGTCGCCATGGCAACGATGCAATAGCAAAAAAAAAAAAAAGAGTCAGATTCAGCATCCGAGCATCATCATGACACTGACCAATGATGAAAGCGGAGTGCTGCATGATGGGGAGAATCTTTTTTTAATTGAATGTTGATTTAATTCTTCAATAAGTGAGAATCAGCCAATCAGAGCACACGTGGCGGGAGTCACATGACCCCGCAGGAAATGAAGAGGGTGTTTTCCCGACTCAGAGGCAGCTGGAGGATCCCGACTGACGGCGTTTACTGTCAAGTCTGCAGCTCTGATCATGACACGCCAGTGAACATGCTAGCGATCCGCCCACAAGTTCACTCGCCACGTTAACATGCTTAAAACGCAGCAGGTAGGCGCCGCCACTCCAGCCCTGCGCTGTTAAACCACCACAGAAGAAGAAACAACACTGAGAAGCGAACACTGTGACTCTAAATACTCTGATTACATCTGACTTTGACTCTAAATACTCTGTAAAGCTTCGCTCTGATGTCAGAGGTTTGTTTCAACATGTATGAAGCTAAAGAGACAAAAGACACTAAAGAAACATGCTGCAGACAGGCTGCAGCTAATGCTATCAGCTAAAGCTACTGTGCTGAGCTGCAGCAGGACACAGAGGAGCAGGTTTCATCATGTGGACAACAACAACCTGAGTCTGTCAGAGACACACACACACTGACGGGGGCAGCTGCTTCCTGCTGATCCACACTGGACCAGTTCAGACTCCAGAACATGAGGAAAAACCCAATATGTTTAAAGCAACAACACGTCTGACGGCCGGTACTTTCTAACTTTAACGTCACGTTTCTGGAAACATCCCCCTTGTTTCATCTGTTCTCGAAAACATTTTAAAACTTAACGTTAGAACATATTCAAGCGCTGACTTCGTGCTTTAAACATTAGACCTGCAGCTTTCAGGGTCGATCAGTCAGCGCTGGGTCGTCAGAACTGTTTGGGCCTGGTGCAGAGTTACAGCGCCCCCTGCTGGGCTGAACGAGACTGATCCGGATTCTGGTTTTTAGAAACTGGATCCTGAATCAAATCTGAGAAAAAATCTGATCAAACCTCTGATCAGTTGATCTGAACTCTACACTGCAGGTGAGGCGTTGTTGTTTCCAGCAGGGGTGATCAGCTGTGATCAGGTGTGATCAGCTGTGATCAGGTGTGATCAGGTGTGTAAGGACGCAGGATCAATCTGATTCAGTCTGTCTCTGTTCCTCTGTGACGCCAGATAAAAGCTTTAAAATCTGCACTTTGGGATTTACATTTTAATTTCAGGCCGAACACCCGACTGATAACGGCCTGGCAGTGGTTACCATGGCAACCGCCCACCTGCCATGGATTAAAAACTGTTTGACACGTGTAACCGAGGTGCGTTCAGGTGTTGGGGAGCGCCACGGCGTCCAGAGCGATGTCAGGCGATTAGAAATCCACACAGGAAGGAGCTTCAGACATCGATGACGTCGTCGTCATCATCATCATCATCATCATCATCATCATCTCAGTTTGTCTCAGTTTAACCCCTAAAACATCCAACATCCCGCCCCCTCTGTTAACTTCAGGGTGTTTTCTGGTGTTTTTGAGTGGGACGATCAGGGACGACCGCTCCTGATCCAGTGCTGACGGAGAGCAGCTGCCGGTGACTCGGCGCCAACATTCGTCAGTAGAGGTGTTTGTTTTGTCACCGACAGGCTCTGACAACATTATTACAATGATCCTACAGAGACAGTTTAATAATAAAACACATCAGATCCTCTTAGCTTAACCAGAAACAGCTGTTTTAACCGTTCCAACCAACCAGACTCCAGTCAAAATAACAGCAACACACAAACAACCATAAACTGAACTTCAGCCAAACTGACAGACACAGGTTTGGTCTGAATAAACTTTAAACGGACAGTTTGATGTTGATGTTCTGGCTTTACACACCGTCCTCCCCCGCTGCGCCTCTCTCGGTTTGTTTGAACCAAACCAGAGCTGGTGATTAATGAAACAGGGGAAAGACGAACCAAAACATTTACAACGAGTTTTACTTTGTTTCTGTTGAGTTTGAATTCAGCGTGTTTGACAGTGAGCTCGAAGCTAAAATGACTGTTTTTCTGACTGGAGTCTGGTGTGAACACAGCGACGTGTAGCAGCTGTTTCTGGTTAAACAGGATGTTTGTCTTTAACATGAAGGTTTGTCTCTGCAGAGTCACTTTGCTAACGTCACACACTTTGCTAGTGTCACACACTCTTTCAGCTGATCTCACTCACAACATTTCTACATGAAAAGCCGTCTCGTCTCAAACTTTGTTCCCATTAATCACTTGGACTCTGATCTGAATCGTCTGTGAAAGCTCATTTGATCCATTAAACCTGCTGAACCGACGCTGAGCGAAGCTGAATTCATTCATTGATCCTCATCCAGTCACATGTGAAGCTGCTGTTTGAACAGTTTGTTTATTTAGAAAAACAAAAACGACTTTTTCAAACTTTTCCTGCTCCTTCACATCAAATTCATCACAAACAAACAAACAAACAGAAGCTAAACAGTGTTCACAGATCTGATCAGAGCTGTGATGTCACTAAGGTGCGTTACTGACTGACGGGGTTTCGTCCTTAATGTCTGTGAAGTGCTCGGTCCGCTCTCTGATCCAGGGGTGCGTTTGATTTATGCCTCTGTGTGTCCCTTCAGTAACAGGTCCATGTACGCTCCGGTCACCAGACTCTCCTTGGAAACGCAGAGTTTCTCCATCAGATCCTCGGCAACCTGCAGAACAGTAACACACGTTTACACGTTTGGCCTTTAGAAGAAGCTCACCTGTCACACTGATCTGGGTCTGCCTCCGTGTTGGAGTCAGTTTGTAGTTGATGCAAATTAAACTAACTTTAACTTCATAATAAAACTGATATTTAAGAGTCTAAATGTTATTAAACCCATATTAAGGCCTAAACTTCAGATTTCTGGATTTTAAATTGTTTAAAGACTCAGATTCAAACATTAAATGACGAGTTCAGCTGCAGGGACAGGTACATGCTAACGTTAGCAGGTTAGCATTAATGCAGGCGGCACGTTAGCATGCTAACACTTAGCACAGCTGGACTGAACAGTGTGAATGTACCTGCTGTCCCTCTTCGACAGTCTGATCTGGACGCATCACCACCTGAACAAACAAACAAACAAAGAAACAAACAAAGGTTATCCAGCTGATGAGATTCCTGAACTTTCGTGTAGCTGCTGCACGTTTCTTTGCACCTGTTTGTCTCTCAGGTCGAGCTCCTCTGCTCCGTCTGCGCCGCCTCCCTTCAACGCAACAACGTGCAAACACGCTGAAGCTGGAACGAAATGCTGCGTGGAGTCACGGCGGGGACGAGCAGCACGCCGGCGTTTGTTTTGTTCGAATTTAATAGTTTTATTATTTTTGATAATAAACTGATGTGAGTTTTATTGTTGTTTATAAAACAAGACGAAGAGGAAAAAACGTCTGCACTGCAGGAACAGGAGAGACACCTGAAGGCACCGCGATGCTGTTAGTGTCACAGTCAGTTTGCAGTCACCTGGTGGTTGATTAGTCTCGGGCCGAGCGCAGTGATCTAATACAAACTGTGTTCAATGCTGTAAACACACTGTGTGTTCGACTCTTTATTTTCATTTACTTTTATTTTTCAGTCTATAAAAACTCTTAAACTCAAAGGCTTTTCAGTTTTGATTGATCTTAAATGAGAAAAGCAGAAATTTTCACATTTTCAAGGCTGAAACTGAAAAAATCAGTTTGGTTTTCGCTTCATGAAGAATTTAAAATGATCAATGAATCATTTCAGCATCAGTTAGGACAATAAACTGTGTGTGTGTGTGTGTGTGTTACCTCCAGCTCCATGTAGTTTCCCAGACCCTCCACTGTGTCCAGATGAACCCTGGTCTGACCAATCAGAAACAGACGTCGCTCCTTCCGCACCTCACCTTTGACCCCGAGGGCGTCTGACAGCACGGCCTGCACACACACACACACACACGCAGTTGTTAACCTAAATAAATGGCAGAGTATGTGTGAGTATAATTGCAGAAGCACACACACACACACACACACACACACACACACCCGCAGGCTGGCCGGGTCGCTGGTCGGGCTGATGGAGTAGCGGGACAGTTTGGGTCCATCGGTGTCGGGACGCTCGTAGAAGATCAGCTGACCCGAGTTGTTCTAACAAACAAACAAACAAACAGTGAGTCAGCTGGTCACCAGGTGGAGCTCACAGTCCAGTGTCTGGAGTCTGACTCTCACTCACTCACTCACTCACACACACACACACACACACACACACACACACACACACACACACACCATGAAGTCTCGCAGCTTCAGTCGTCCTTGGCTGCAGTTGAAGAACGTGTCGTGCTGCCTGATGATCGTGCCCTCTGATTGGCTGAGCTCTGCGGCCCTCTCTGCGAACCGCGTCGAGTCGCTCACTTTAGCTTTGATCTCCACGTTGGACAGCATGACTCCACTGAGCGCGTGCAGAACAGAGAGGCGACAGGTGTACAGTGAACTCTGACCATCAACATGCTGATAACTGTCAATCAATCAATCAATCGACTTAATAACAAATTATATAATTTAATTTAATCATTATCATTTCCAAATTCCAAATGATTACATATTGATACTGATATTGATTATGTACATATTTCTTTTGTTGACTGAAGTTGTTTTTCTGTAATTAATTCGTCTTCCTCGAAGATGTTATCATTACTAAATGTGTTGAGTTATTTCAAAATGCTAACAACAAATAAACAACAATAAATGGTGGTGATTCCTCTTTTCATTGCTGCTGTTGTTATTATTATTATTTGGTACTTTATTTTATTGTCATTTCATCATCGTGTGCAAAACAAGGACTGTTGTTGTTGTTGTTTTTATTGTCATTATTATTATTATTATGTTCGCATGAGTCTTTATTGATCCCAGTCACCAGTAGTAATAGTTTACCTTTAACAGAGTATTTCACTCTGGCTGGCTACATCATTAGCTAGCCACAGCATTAGCTAGCCACATCATTAGCTACATCGTTAGCCAGCTAACACTTGTCCCTGCAGCATCCCATCACCACATCACAGCGAACATCAGGCTGCTGTTTGCTAACCTAGCTTGCTAATCTAGCAGCTAAATCCAGTTGCTAACTGTTAAACATGCCGGACAGCTAACGAGCAGCACTAAAGGCAGCACACACGAACACAAACTAAGTGTGTGAGTTAAGAACCTTTGTTTTACCTGTTTCTGCTGCTGCCTGTCTGCGGGTCCGCACTTGAGTTTACCGCGAAACTCTTCCTGCGGGGCGGAGCTGCGGCAGCGCTGACGACACGGAGAGTGAGCCGAGAGGAGACATCAAACTGACCGCAGAACAGCGCTGAGTGACGGGAGAGCCACATTTAAACAACGGTCCTCCCGGTGGGTGTTGTACTCCGTTCAGTTGTAGAGAAGAAGCGGAGGGACTCACTCTGCGGCTGCGCAGAGGACACACAGAACGGAAACGAAGACGTCTTACTCCTCTTCATTTCTGCGGCACCAAAACTACCAGCCGCCATCATGGCTCAGATTTAAAGGAATAATCCACGTAAAACCCGTCTTTTGAGTTTCAAACACCCGCCGAGATAGATTTTTTGTGTGCACAATCCGCCTTCAGAAGAGGATGGCAGCTCGTGACAATTAAAATTTGCTGGAAAGGAAAAACTTTATCTATAATATTTTTAAAAATACTGACATTTTTACTCAACATTTAAAAGTAAGTGCACAAAAAAGTTCATAAAGATGTATAAAATGCTAAATACCCATTTATTGATTGATATTTATTCAAAACTCTTCACAAGAAAGCAAATATTTTTAATTGTATTTCTTTATCATGCATTTTTAATAATACAAAGCCAGCACATTGCATTTAATGATTCATTTATTTTTATATAATAAAAGTGCAACCAAAATAAATGTACTGATGCTGAAATGACTCTGTGACATCATGTTGTCACTGACGGTGTTTCTGTTTATACATGTTTAGCTCCACAGGCATCTATGCCAACACACATACACACAGCTGAAACATGACTACATTTAGCTCAGCGGATCATCAATACAGCTCTGGACCTGTGTGCAAGTGTGTGTGTATATGTGAGTGAGTGTGAGTGTGTGGTCTGCTGCCTGGCATTACTGGGCAACTGGACAGCATCATGGTGAGAGAGAGAGGGAACGAGAGAGCATCACAGAGAGAGAGGGAGAGAGAGAGATGGAGGGGGAGGCAGTGGTTGGTTGGCATTTGGAAAAAAACAAATCAGGAAAGAAGAAGAAGCACCGCCGAGACAAAACAAAGACGTCTGTGATTTCCTCTGTGAGTAAAAAGCTCTGAATATAACCACAACTGTAGTTTAGAGTCTGAATAACAGTCTTAATGTTACTGTGGTGCGAATTATCAAGGCTGTAAATGGAAACACAGACTAATGAGAGTCTGTCTGTCTGTCTGCCTGTCTGTCTGTCTGTCAGGTGGTCTCAGGATGACCGTCACGTACTCCAGCAAAGTAGCAAACGCCACCTTCTTAAGTTTCCACCGGCTGCTGCTGCGCTGGAGGGGAAGCATCTACAAGCTGCTGTACCGAGAGTTCGTCCTGTTCGCTCTGCTCTACACCGTGCTGAGCGTCGTGTACAGGTCACACACACTCACACACACTATGACGGCGTGTTTGCAAAGTGCATTAGTTAATAGTTTCCTTTAAAACGCTGGGTCTTATTTGTGTTTTTTAACTACAGATCTGATGATATTCTATATTATGTCGCCATGTTGAGCCTGAAACCAGCAGGAAATGTGTCTCCTCTCATGTGTTGTGTGTGTATTTCATTCTGACAGATGTTCTTCACTCATTATTATCCAAAAACTATCACATCAGTGAACCACACTGTTTCACTGTCTTACACATCCCCTCATCAAATTTCCACTGCTTACCTAGAAAAGCAAACTAGTTACTCCACTAACCAAGACAACACAAGTGCAGCTTACATGCAATACTTTATAATGAGTAAATGTACTTAGTTACTTTCCACAGCTGGTTACTGGTTGTGACATTTGTGTCCTCTGTGGTGCAGACTCGTCCTCTCCGACCAACAGAAGAGGCTGTTCGAGAAACTTTCCATGTACTGCGACAAATACGCCGAGCAGATCCCTGTCACCTTCGTCCTGGGTACGTTTCTCTGTTTACTGTTTATTTACTGAACGACTGAAGCTATGTGGCCACAGCGCTGGTGTTTCCTGGACAACTCTTCCATATACAGCTCAGAATATGAAACACATTCATATTTCTCCCATGAAATTAGCACCAGTGTGGGCGTCTTAACCATTACCATGTGTTTTAATTGCCACCATCGTTACAGGATTAGAAAATTAAAGGATTAAATGTTTTTTTGTCAAACACACAAATGAAATGTGTAGTGAAATGCAGTGTGGCGTGTTGTGCTAAATTAGGGCTGATAAAAAGCTTTAAAATAATAAAGAAAATCTATATTTCT
Organism: Datnioides undecimradiatus; assembly: GCA_008933995.1. Taxonomy (NCBI): domain Eukaryota; kingdom Metazoa; phylum Chordata; class Actinopteri; order Lobotiformes; family Datnioididae; genus Datnioides; species Datnioides undecimradiatus. Next base: position 2,283,633 of record WARS01000027.1, read on the forward strand.
ATGTTTTGATAAATTAAAGTAATTGCGTTTTTATATAAAACATATTTACACTAAACAAATGAAATATAAAACACTCTCAGGTCATTTTGTTCAGTAACTAAACAGCTGGTTGAGCTTTTATACCATGTTCCTCTGTTTATTGCAACACAGCAAATGTTAGCATGCTAACATGCTAACTTAATATGTTGAACATTATATATTCTGCTGTCATTATATTTGCATTGACATTGTGAGCATGTTAGCATGCTGACATTAGCATTTAGCTTGTACAGATAGAATGCATAAAATGTAAATGGACATGGTGGCTGTGATGTCACTGGTTCCCTGAGGAGTGTTCTGATGCTTGTTAGTGGCTCCTCAGCTGCCATCTTAGCTGTGCATGACTCCACCTGACTAATCCAACATTGGGTAAAGAGGTGGAGTGTGGATGGAGCTGAAGCAAGTATGGTTGCAGAAACATGCCCACCTTGCAAAAGGCTGCCAGGCTAGGCTAGGCTATGCAACGTGCTACTTGGGGTCACAGGCTGAACACTATGCTCTTGTCGGTACTCACATTAGCATCATTAGCACAGGGCAACTTGCTCAAAGGCACAAATAAGGCCAAGGCATTAGCTAACTAATTAGCTATGATGATCCCTGGCATGATACCTGCTAATTTGTGCTAACTGCTAACATGCTAGCATGAGACTAAACACTTGCTTTAAGCTTTAACTTAGTTTAATTCACTAATTGTTTTACCAGGTAACTAGTTAGGTAGTATTATCAGTACTGTTGCTATGGTTACCTGCATCTTAATACACTATTTGTTGATTTACATTAATTTAGAAGAGAGGTCAAACTCTTTTGTACTAAAGAGACGTTCATATATGAGGATTATGTCCCGATTCTGGAAATAACTGTCTCATTAAAGAAAGCTGTTAACAGATAATGTGATCATCATCCATCTCATTATCTGTCCAGATTTCACTCCCATGATCGGCTCCTAATGGTCCGGACGTTACAGACTTGTCAGATTCACAAGGGGATCAACGAACACAGCGTGTGTGTGTGTGTGTGTGTGTGTGTGTGTTTGTGTGTTACTATTATTTATGATCACAGGAGGAGCCAAACTAATATTAGTCCTCTGAGAGCAGGGATCAACACTGCAGTGAATGATGCGTTCAGGTGCTGTATGGTGAACTGTAAAACTCCATGTAAACCAGTGGTGAAACGTGACTAATAACTTTATTTTAAGGTATTTAACTTTGTCTTTTTTTATGCTACTCTGTACCTATATTCCAACGCATTGTGGAAGCATTACTTTACTTCCACTACCTTACAATTTATAAAGTGTAATAAATGATAATGTATTAACTTTCATGTAGTATATAGTTGTAATTAGCTCCTCCAGCATGGAACTGATGAACCCATTCATCACTAAATACCTTCCTGTTACATAATAAACAGAATTTAATACATATTTTGTATTATGAGCACATTTTCTGAATATGACAATAAATTATATGTGTCCTAATAAACAAAAACATAACTCTGCTTCCTGCCTGAGGAGCGAGCCTGGCAGACAGACAGGAAGACAGACAGGCAGGCAGACAGACAGACAGACAGACAGGCAGGCAGACATGCAGGCAGGCAGACAGACATGCAGGCAGGCAGACAGACAGGCAGACAGACAGGCAGGCAGACAGACAGACAGGCAGGCAGACATGCAAACCGGCAGGCAGACAGACAGACAGACAGGCAGACAGACAGGCAGACAGGCAGGCAGACAGGCAGGCAGGCAGGCAGGCAGGCAGGCAGACAGACAGGCAGGCAGGCAGGCAGACATACAGACAGGCAAACAGGCAGACAGACAGACAGACAGGCAGGCAGACAGGCAGACAGACAGGCAGGCAGACATGCAGACAGGCAGGCAGACAGGGTGTTTGGTTGCCTCATTAGCAGGCTGCTAATGGAAACGGATCATTAAAGAGCAGAGAAAGGCTTTAAGCTGGATGAGTGTTTCATCCTGATTCCCACTCACAGTATCTGTATGTTCCCAGGGTGCTGCCTGATCGCTCAGTGCACTTTCAGCCATGACCTTGAAACAACTCAGTGTCCCCAGCATTAAAACAAAATAACATTCACACCTGTGGCATAAAAAGACTTAATAAATAAATAAAGTTTATTGTTCATTATATTTGTCTGTGGTCAGTAAATTAACACTGAGAACACACATTACAGCTGCTAAAGGCTACGCTAATTCAGTGCTAAACTGACACACTTAGCTAAATACGCTTTAAAGGAATAGTTTAATATTTCAGTTTTTACACTTTTTTGAGGAGAAAAACTATGCACTCTCATGTCAGCATGCTAAAAAGGAAGCTAACACCATCTTAGCTTAGCATAAAGCCTGGAAACAGCTAGCCTGGCTGCGTCATGATCGCACTTTTTAAATGACTGGCCGGTCATAACGTCTGAATGCTCGGATGGGGCAGGCCTTGTCAGGAAAAGCATTTAGATCCATAATAACTTGTCTTTGTAGCATCAGTGGCAGTTAGCACTCTTAGTAGCGATCAAGCTAATGGTGTTAAAAAGCAGATTTCCCAAAATGTCGAACTGTCCATTTTTAACATTAAAAACACGACAAATGCTAAACAAAGTAAACATGGTCTTTGTTGTTCTGGAGTTTGGGTTTGAGCACTAATCCAAGTTTTGCAAGGAATTTTAAATTTTCATGAATTTTAGGGGAAAATGTTTGTGTGTTTCAGGTTTTTATGTGACTCTGGTGGTGAATCGATGGTGGAACCAGTTTGTTAACCTGCCCTGGCCCGACCGACTAATGTTCCTCATCTCCAGGTACGTTGATGCCCTCTGTGTGAATGTATGATATAATGTGGTTTGAAGTTAACAACAGGGCTTTTCACATGGTCTGCACTGACTTTGGTAAACGGGACACTTCATGATCAGTTAATCTCCTTCTAATATTGTTTTTTTCCACCTTTTTACTGTAAATCACCAAAAACTGACCCATAGGTCGTCAAAGTCCAACACTGTTTGGTTTGGGTTAGCAGAAGTTTGTGTTTAAATAAGTTATAAATATTATTAGAAATAAATAGTATTAATACTAGTAATATATTATAATATGAGATGTATAATGAGTCAAGGCTAAATCAAAGTTTTGGTGAAGGATATGGATAAAGGCTGCAAACTCATGCAGTGAACTGATGATCAGTAAGTTAATTTTAATTATAAAATGATTTTAGTTCATTATTATTATAATTATTATTATAGTTTATTTATTATTTAGTTTTGTGTTTCAGCGTTTGCTGCTATAGTCAAACCCCCTTTGTTTTAGTCTGATTTGCCTGCATAGTGCAGCACTTTTTATGTCTTCAATGTATTTTAATTTGTTTTTATTAATATATTATAATATCTGTGTCTTACTGCCAAACTGTGAAGGCTCTGAACATGTTTTGGGGACCAGAGGTTCAGACTTGTAGCATCAAAGTCTCAGTATCAACACACTGTGTGACTTCTGTCATGCAGCTGTGTTCAGGGTAAAGATGAATATGGCCGCCTGCTGCGCCGGACGCTGGTGCGTTACGTCAACCTGACGTCGCTGCTCATCTTCCGCTCCGTCAGCACCGCCGTCTGCAAGCGCTTCCCGACCATGGACCACGTGGTGGAGGCAGGTGAGGCTGTTTGAGACGTTTCACTGATCCTGTATTTAAACATTTCCTGTCTGGATGCACGTATCTGAACCGTGCCAGCGTGTCTGAGCTGAAATGATGAAAGTCAGATGGAGTTCAGCTCCTTTCCCGACCACTCGTCTTCCTTCCTGTAACCGTCTGATGTGGCTCCAGGGATTGGCTCGTTATTGGTTAATTACAGCAGGCCTCAGAGAGCTGATGGTGATGACCTGTGTGTCTGATGCTCGTTGTTTTGATGGAAGTTAAAACCCTCAGACTGCGACACAACATCTGAGAGTGGATCAGTTTTAAAGCCGAGAGGAATCAACTGGGCTTTACAGAGATTTGGGGAATTTAAACGCTGCACGATTCCTACTTTGGTTATGTTTTTTGTTAAAGTTATTGTCAACTACAGTTTTTTATAATAACTGCTGTTAATTGTCTTTCACATAAAAAATAATATATAAACCTTTTAATTAGAGCCCAATGTGGGTCTAATATGCCTCCCTGTGCTCACTGACTTAATTAAAATAACACTGAAGTCATTATTCTGTTTTTTGTTGATTATTTTGAAATGATGCTTGAGTAATGAAATTCAAACCTGAACTGCTTAAATTCACGTTTTTTAGTTTAAATCAGCTCATCGACTGCTTTCATACACGCTGCTGCTTTATAAATACATATGATGACCTGTCTGGTAATAGATGGTAATAATACGGATAATACGGAGTGAATTGGTTAAAAACAGGAGGCATTAATTGTTTTAATAATCCACTTATACTACAAATCTGCTCCTCTGCAGCGTTGATAAAAGGATAAAATGGTTGTGTATAACTCGTCACCCGCAGGGTTCATGACTCCGGAGGAGAGGAAGCTGTTCGACAACGTCTGCTCGCCTCATCTGAAGTACTGGATCCCCGTGGTCTGGTTCTCCAACCTGGTGTCTAAAGCCCGACAGGAAGGACGGATCCAGGACAGCATCGACCTGCAGAACATTCTCAATGTGAAACATCAGATCACATTCATTTAATAACGTTTAGACATTTTGAGAAGAGACGGTGTGAAATATTCAGGTTTGAGTTCACGTCGACGTGTAGGAGGAAACAAAAACATGTTTTTAAATGTGTTTTTGATGCTAGCTAGCTAAGAGAGTGTTAGCTTAAGCAGAACTTTAGCGAACACAAGCAGCTACCTAGCCAGTGTTAGCAAACAGGTTAAGTTTTAGTAAGCTTTTAACTAAATATTGGTCAAAATAAACCATTAAATACGCCCACTTATATGTTATAGCCATTGTAGCAACAATCAATACCGACTTAACTAGCTAACAGCGCTAACCTGACGTAGCAAAGCAGAACTGAAAAACAACCCGAACATGATTAGCTACGCTAATTGAGAAAAATATATAAAATCTATAAATAAGCTTATAACCCATACCAAATTAGATTATTTGTTTATAAAATAAGAAATAAATAATTTTTAGATAAAATGCAGCTGAGCCTGTTTAGTGGAGCAGTAAAACTACAAACAGCTTAGCTTATAGATAATATAACACTTAAACAACAAAGTCGTTTAAAATGACACTTAGCTAAAAGTTTGTTACTGTAATTGGGAAAATGTAGATAGAGTATTTATATGTAGATGTAATTAGAGTGTTTAGAGTAGAAGTACTCAGTTACTGTGTCTGTTCTCTTCAGCTGGTTGGGACTCTGCACCGATGCTAAAGCAGGATCCTGTCAGTTGTTTTGCAGCCAATGATTCTTTCCTCCATTAATCTGTTGAGCAATTGCTTTGTCAAAACGGTGAAAACAGCAAGAAAAGTGGTGACAAAATTGTATAAAATTCAAAATTCATGGACCATTAATCCTCAAATCTTTACAGTTGTGAAGCAATTTAATATTTTTTTTTACATGAAAAATGATAAAAGTCACAGAGGAACTGGCACTCGGGTCTCTGTACGCTCTTGAACATACAGCAAAACCACTTGAGAGTCTAAATCCCTGTAAGTGTGTGACCACATAAACCAGACATGTAGGTAATGTGACACCCAGCTTACTCCCAAAGGGCGGGTGGGACTGCTCAGCCTGCTTAGTCACTGAAGCCTGGGTTTCAGGCACTGTTGTTCTGAATCTGTTTGTGTGTTTGTGTCCTCAGGAGATGAATCAGTTCAGGACCTGGTGTGCGACTCTGTTTGGATACGACTGGGTCGGCATCCCACTGGTTTATACACAGGCCTGTCTCTCTGCTCGCTGTCTCACATCTGTCACCATAACATGTTTAAACCGGATGTAACTGTAGCTCGTCTAATCACGTCTGTAATCATCCTCCATCATTACTGTAACCCAATCAGTGCTCTGGATCTCCCACAGAGAGAGAGAAGGAGGGATGTACAATAAAGTCTCTCTCTCCCCTCAGGTCGTCACTCTCGCTGTATACACCTTCTTCTTCGCTTGTCTGATTGGTCGTCAGTTCCTCGACCCGGCCCAGGGTTACCAAGGCCACGACCTGGACCTCTACGTCCCGGTCTTCACCCTGCTGCAGTTCTTCTTCTACTCCGGCTGGTTGAAGGTGCAGCTGCCGATGTTTATTTACTGATTTTGTGTTAACAAATCCCACGAAAAGACCAAAACCCAACAATGTGTGAGTGACTTCCTGTCTCTGCCTTAATGGAGATGTAAATCTTTATAAAATGAATAGTTTTATGCTCCCAAAAGGTGCAGGAATGTCCTCAAACAGCTGCTGGTCTGGCTCTTTTCATGGGATTTGTTGTTAATAAGAACTAGACTTAGACATTCAAACAAATATATGGGTGGTATTAGCAATTTAACTGTAAATTATATATGTATGTTTTAAATCAATGAAAAGAAGCTTACTTGTTGTTTTAATGGTGTTTTAGACTTTTAAAAAATTAACTTTAATTACATTCCAGCCAAATGAGTTCACACAATCATAATTAAAGCTCTCAGCATCACATAAATCACCAGATACAGTTTTTAAATCTGGTGTCAAGTAGATAGATCTGATGTTTGCACATATACACACATTCAACCGTAAGTCCAAGTAACAAAATGTTGTTTTATTTAACTTAATGTAAAAGATAAATTCAATAAATTTAAAAATATAAATTTTGCTGGAGTTGATTTATGTCAATTGACGCAAAAGCAGCTAACATCAAATTGCAGTATATCACTAAAGGCTGTTTTATGCTAGTTAATATTGTTTTCTTAATGATTGAGACGTAAACAGGTACTTGGTTGACCTTTGTGTTGTGTCTTAACCTTGTTCTGTTATATTAATAACACACCACGTGAAGCTATTAATAATTTTCATGGTGGATATGAGCCAGAGTGGCAGGAACGAGCCTGACAGGGAGTGGGACACAGATTTAAAGATTGTCTGGTGTCATCAGATTAAAAAATGTCTGAGAAACATAAATGAGCTTATTAGATTTTGTGGAAATCTGACACATGACGCCATGAAGCACCACTAGACTGCCTCCATACGATACCTCAAATACACAAAAGAGCACCAACAACGAGTGTGATGTCACATCTTTACCCAAGCGCGGTTTGTGCCTGGTCCTTAGGTGGCAGAGCAGCTGATCAACCCGTTCGGAGAGGACGATGACGACTTTGAGGCAAACTGGATCATCGACAGGAACCTTCAGGTCAGAGGCTCAGAAACCTGGGCCAGGTTTTACCATTTTGGCCAGCAGCCATCTCTGTGAACCCAGGTTACAGTGGAAACAACATCAGGCTGGGGTGAATAAGAATGAACACAGATTTCTCAGATGAGAAAACGTTTCCTCGCTGTAAGTCTACACAAACCGAGTGAAATCAAAGACGGCGCAGGATCCCTTCCTCTGTCACTGAATGGAGTGCTGCTCAGTGCTGCCACCAGTGGCCGGAAACTATATTACAGGAGTATCAATGAATGATGTTTGTTGATACCACGCCTCTTAAATCAGTACTGACATCTTTTATTTGTTTACCTGTCCCTCCAGGTGTCTCTGCTGGCTGTTGACGAGATGCACATGAACCTGCCTCATATGACCAAAGACATGTACTGGAACGACTCCGAGGCGCGCCCGCCCTACACGCTGGCTGCTGCGGACTACTGCATCCCCTCGTTCCTCGGCTCCACCACCGACATGGGGTCAACACACATTTTACACAACACACACTGGCAAATTGAACTGAAACAAGGTTGAAATGAACTGGTTGTTATAGCAGGTGTCAGTCTGTGAGACAGTCAGTGTTTTTATTTCTGTCTTTGTCATCATTATATCAATCAAAGCACCGTGTCAAACATTGGTTCAATGACATTTTATTGTGGGTTTTGTTGATTTTGTCTCCTTTCCAGACTCTCTGATATCCTGCAGTTTGATGATGCTGATGTCAGTGACAGTCGTCGACGGCAACAGGACCCTATTATGGCTTGGCGCCAGGAGTCGGTAATATAATTTTTTACAGGTCATATATCCTCTTTTTCAATAACTGTTGACCAGATTCTGCAGTGTGACGCTCTTGAATGGATATGTCCAGAAGCCCTAAATGAAATGGGCAAATTCAACCAAGTTTAGATGGCAGGTATGAATCTATACATTTCTAAGCAAGGAAATGAAATTATAATTGAAAGGATTGTGCAGCTTTTGGGGAGGTATGTGCCCCCTGACTTCCTGTCCTGTGGGTAAGTATGTACAGAATTGGTTTTGAACATATTTTTTGATGTTCATAGGTTCTGGGTCGTGTTCGCCGTCTACTAAGTGTCCAGGAGCCTCCCGACCTCCGACCTCCACGACCCATCTTCAAACGACACAGCAGTGACGCAACAGGAAGCTTCTTCCCAGACTTCCGGTAAACTCATGCTCCCTTTAGAGTAACAACATCGATTTGTTTCAGTTGGTTTGTTGTTGGGCATCAAGGAGGCTCAGAACCGTCTGTGTCTGACTGTAATAGCAGTTGTTCTCTCTGACACCCATTTTATCATCCGCCAATCAATCCAGGATCCATCAAGGTCCAGAGGACATGACTCCACCTTGCCCCTTGCCTTCCTCTGCCATGGATACCCTATCCACCTTAAGGGAGGTCAGCAGCAACCCTCCATCCCCTGAAAACTCACCCTGTGCTGTTTTCCCTCGACTGGTCATCAGCCCACCATTGTCCGGTGATGTCTGTCACAACATGGATTCTTCAGGCAATACTGAAGCTGCAAAAACTCAGAATGGACTGGATCCCTCACCAACTGAGGAGAAACAGGGCTTGGGCACTCCAAGGTAATTCTGCTCAAAGTGTCACGACGTCAGTCTGTGCACTTCTTGTTTATCCTGCTCTGTCCATGATGAAGCCACTACACTGTGGTTTTGAGATAATGGGTTTGTAATCCTACCCCTCCACTCCTTTATCCTCCCCTTGTGGTCTGACTTTGTTTTTTGTGTTTCCAGGACAGGCTCCTCAGTCTGTTGTTCCCCTACCCAGCTGGGACCTAAGGAGTTCCGCTGGACGACCCTTAATGTCCATAATCGACCACCAACCCGGCCACGGGGGCGCCAGTTCTCCCTCCAGTTCTCCAGGCAGTCGTCCAAAGGGTCGGTCCGCAGCCTGCCGAGCCCCAAGGCTCTGGGAAGGCGAAGACGTGGCCTGGCTCGATTCCAAACCAGACGATCACCTGGTCCACCTACTGACACTCTGCAGCTACCTGACCCTGATTTCGACCACAACTTCCAGGGAATGACAGGGTCTGACGACGAGGACAAGGAAGGCGCCAAAAACAGCGAAGATGTTAAAAACTCGAACTCACAATCACAGGGCTTGGAAAAAATATGAAAACCACTCACAGTACCATAATACTGCCTAAACCGAGCCCGTCTCCAGGCTGATGCCCAAACAAAGAACTAACTAACAAATGCTCTTGAAGCTCGAGCCTCTGAGGAGATCTGAAGCCCAGAGTTTCTTTGTTCTGTGAGCTTTGTGAGTGGGACATTAACCAAAGAACACAACTTGGGTAACTTGGGCAAAGATGGTAAGAGCAAGTAACATCCTGAGCATGAGAGGCTGAAGCACCTGCTGTTCAACAAAAATGCCTTAATATTTTGTAACTCAATGCACGTTAGAAGAAGTGAATAAGTCACTGAGAGCTGATCCTGTTGTGGAGAAAAGTTATGGGTTTTCCTATTGACTTAAATCCAGTCACCCTTTTCTTTGATATCATCTAGTGACTATCAGAGGAACTGAACACACTTCAGCTTCAGCACTGGTCTGTGGTGACAACTGATTCAATCAAGATACTCAGGATTACTGACTGGACTTTAAAGATTTCTAGAAGAAGCTCTTTTCTAGCACATCTTGTGTCTTCATGTGATATCAGTTGTCTGTTTTTTTGTAACTGTGACTGAAGTAATGAACCTACAGTAAATGTTGAACTCCTGCTGAATCAACCAAAATCAGTACTTTTTAAAATAAAACATTGTGACTGACTTGTTCAGCTGAACACAGCTCAGACAGTGATGGCTATTGGTAGTTGATGACAAGGTATGATTGATTAATGATTAGTCATTGTTGGATGGACCACATCCAACAAATTCCCAGTTGCAAAATAGGTAAAAACTGGTGGATATCTTAAGCACAATGTCACAAGTTGGTTGCAAATGAAACTTGGTTTCTGTTGGTGCTTTTGTAAGAATTACAAAAAGCTGTTAAGGTCTTTTTAATTGTGTTGTTTTTATTGATCCTAGCGAAATTCAGCAGGTTAGTCTTCAATTGGGTGCTTGGCCGGTGCAAAGCCGACCTGGTCCTGTCCTCTGTTGAAGACGCTGTAGAACTGTGTCAGAAATACATCTCCCAGAATCCACAGAGGACCTTCAGGGGACACAATGTCCACGGCCTGGAAACCACTGAAACACAACTCCCTGTCACCAAGCATCTCCTGGAGATAGAGAGAGAGGAGGCAACATTTGGATATCATTTGATGTGTCTATGTTCAAATTCAGAGTGACTCAGACTACATCCAAAGACCAAAGTGTGAAAACAGACAAACCATGAAAACATCTGTCCACGGCTCGATCAAACAACTGACAAACAAAATATTTACAGCAGCAAACATTTGATGGTCAATATCCAAAGTGATATCACAATGTAGTCATGTGACCTCCTGCAGCAGCGTGGGATGCTGGGAGTTGTTGTCTTCCTGTCAGCTGGGATTCCTTCAGTGTTGATGGTTCAGGAGGTTTTTACTGGGAGCTGAATTCTCCACAGAGGTCTCCTCCTCTCCAAAACAAACAGAGCCGCTGATTCAAACCCAGAGAAACACTGAATAAAGCAGTTCCACCTTAAAAACCACTGTTTCTCCCACGCTGTCGGCCGCACACGGGACGTCCTGGAGGGGTGGCGAGCCGAGCTGCTGCTAACGTTTGCTCAGCTTGTTTCTCTGATAACTTCAGATCCAGACGTCCGACGACTAAAATCCTTCATCTGCTTCAGATACAGAGTTAAAAACAAGCAGCGGCTGAAAAGAGGAGCACAGAAATGTGTCTTACAGCTGATCCAGAGTCAGTTTATCAAGCTGCTGACACACAGAAATGTGTCTTACAGCTGATCCAGAGTCAGTTTATGAAGCTACTGACACACAAACACAACACTGACACATGCACAGAGAGGACGTGGTGACGCCACAGACAGGAAGTGAAGCCGATAACAGAGTAGATCTGGATTCACAGAGTCTCTGAGTCTGAAAACTTACTACATCTGCAAACACAAGTAGCTGCTGAACAAAGTCTGTCTAACTTAAAATGATAAAGCACAAACTCTCCCCACCTTCCTGATGTATTGCTCAGCAGTCAGCGTGTACTCTTTTCCTCCCAGGACGAATGTCACATGTGGCAAACTGGACAACCTGACACAGTCGATAAGGAACTGAAACAGGCACAGGTCAAACAGGCTTTAAGTATTCTCCAGAAATGGCTCATTTACTATTAGACATTAGATTTAGGTTATAAAATTAGATTTACTTCACCTCTCCTATGTTTGTCAGTGTGGCTCCAATCAGTTGCTGAAGGCTCAGGACGTCGTTGGTTGGTCCTGCAATAAGGGACGTTCCTGTATCGACAATCGCCTGGCAGCCATGAGGGCAGAACGAGTTCACACCCTGCACCCCCACACTGAAACGAATCATCAGATTAAATCTCTTAAAGATGAAAAAAAGTTGCTCTGACTTTCATCTGGTGGTTACTTCATGTTCACCTGTCCAACTTAATCTGCCAGTATCCCTTAGCGGTCACAGGGAGCCAGTTGATTGGTCCTGTGTACAACGCCTCGTCTGTTCCTCCAAGCAACAGTTCGCCTTCTGGGTTTCCGCTACTTGTTCTCCTGCGTGGAAACAAAAAAAATACACATTGAAATCAACAAAATGCAATGTTATACTCTGTTTATGTTCAGTCCCTGGAGTTCTGGACAATGCTGGGACCCTCTGATTCCTGTAAAGTCCTCAAGACCCCTGAATTGCTTGGATTTCCCTGGATCCTTTACAACGAAATGTCTTGTTCCACAAATTGGGAACTGTGAACTCTGCTGAAACACGCTGAAACCTCCTGCATCCCATGAGACCCTTTTCCTGGAAATCCTTTCTAAACCTGTTCTGAACACCTTTCAACAACTAAAACCAGATCCATGGACTTAGGTAAGATGGAGGACCTTGAATTGGAAAGTTGCTTGTTCAATCAACCCCAAAGTAGACAAACTTGTTGGCAGTGGTCTAACAGGTTGTCCGATGTCACACCTGCTGAGGTAGAAGGAGAAGACTGGCTCCTCCACCGTCTTCTGTGCCAACATGTTGTCAAAAACTGGGTTTCCAAGGATCTCTGCCAAGGAAGGGTATCCCATTCCCAGAACACCATCGAACTTTGCCATTACAAATATAGCACCAGGCTCATACACTGACTCTCCAAACTCCTGGTTCTGGACGGTCAGATCTCCAACCTGGAACACGAGACCAATGATCACGCCATAGACCAAGGCCATCTTCAGTTTCAGTATTTCTCTTTAATTGGGTAATTTTAGTTTAATTTCACCATGATTTAGCAGCTGATGGTAGATTAGAAAATGCCTATTGTAAAATTCACATTATAGTACCTTCAGTGTGTCTCTGGCAATGACCCCCAGCAGGTGTCCTGACCCGTAGTGAATCCCAAACATTCGGCCATCATGGCGAAAGGAAGTTGACTCAAAGGCTCTAAAACGCCTGTGGAATGCTGTTAACACACACACGTTTGCATTAATTTTCATGGAGACTTACCCAAACCCCAACCATAACCAAGTCTTCTGCTGGACTTTTAATGATTTTACATTGTGGAGACTTGTGTCCTCATAATGTGACCGTCTAAGCAGGTGTGTGTCCCCAAAATGTCCGTAACACAATCCACACACAGACTTTGAACCTCTTATCACAAATCTCACTGTCATGCCGTCCTGACCCACAAACACCCACAAACAAACAAATATCATCACAAAGTCAAATATTAGTGTTGTGTGTGTGTGTGTGTGTAGTGATGTGTAGTGTTGTGTGGTGCCGAGGTACCGCAGGCTTGGCTGACGCAGTAGGATGATGGCACCCAGAGGTCGGCTGAGCCGGTGTCAAACACCACAGAGAAGTTCTGCTCCGGGGTCCCCAGAATGATTTCACCATAATACTGAGCCTGACAAACAACAACACACACACACACAAAACATCAGTGTGCAGCAGCTCGGCTCTATAAACAAACATGCTGTTAAGTGAAGTGGTTTCTTATTTGATGCTCAACTTAACCCTCAGACCCTGCAGGAATGAGGAATTCAGCCCTTTCCTGCCGCCTGGTGGTGAAACACAGAACGACACCGTCCCATTCACCATTTATTTCCAACTAAAAACATTGCTTTCTGAAAAAAAAATACACTCTGATTTTTCATTAAAAATATATCTGCATATTAAAAATTACAGCAAAAAATTAAAATACATTTTGGAAACTTTACAGCGAGAAGAACCTGAAAGAGAGCCACATTTTTAATTTTAAATTAAACATAGAATTTGAAAAAAAAATCACAAATATCATTTTAAAAATGTAAATGTTGTAGATTTAAGTGATTAATTAATGATTAAAGTCATAAATGAAAGTTCTGTAACTGTAATCACAACGAGCTGACCACGCTGCCCCCAGAGAGACATTTAAAGCACTGCAGCGATTTCATTTGTGCACATTGTGATGGAAAACAAGCAGCGGACGGGGTTTCCAGGGGCGCTGGGGTGCTGTGGCAGTCTGTGCTGCTCTTACGTCCAAGAAGTTGTAGATTTTCTCGCTGGAGCGTTTGAGCCGCAGCGACGGCGTGCCGGGCGGGAAGCACTGAGCATAGCGCCGGTTAAACATGTCGGGACGATGATCCTTCAGGAACTCCTGCAGCAGGCCAGCGGCTCGCAGCTGAGTGCGAAGTGAAGGCATCCTCCTCAGAGGAACCCTGAGGTCAGTTTTAAAGGAATATTTCAACATTTAAGCAACATTAATGGACTCTTATGCTAAATACGTAGCTGGAGCTAGCAGCCAGTTAGCTTAGCTTAGCACAAAACGGGGAAACTACTAAACATGAGTCGGTTTAAACGTCACAAAATCAACTTTAAAGCTTAAAAATGAACACATTTATATTGGTTTAGTGCAAATATAAACGAAACTGTAAATGTTCACAGGTCCAGAGTTGATCATTGACCAAACGATGCTTTTTAATAAACAAGAAAATCAAAACCCAAATTATGATTCATGTTGAAAAACTGTGTAATTTAATAAAATTAGTTTGTTTTTGATCCTCTGAGCAGCCCAACACCAGATCAGGTCGATATAAAGACATTTACTGTTTAATTAATGAAACGTTATTTCATACCTGACCAACGCTGAGGCTGACCATGTCCAGATCAACAGCACCGCCAACACCAGCCTCAACATGTCTGTCTGTCAGACTGTCTGTCTGAGTCTCTGTCAGACTATCTGTCTGTCTGTTGGACTGTCTGTCTGTGAGTCTCTGTCAGACTGTCTGTCTGTGAGTCTGTCTGTCTGTCTGAGTCTGTCTGTCAGACTGTCTGTCTGTGAGTCTGTCAGTCTCTGTCAGACTGTCTGTGAGTCTGTCTGAGTCTCTGTCAGACTGTCTGTCTGTCTGTGAGTCTCTGTCAGACTGTCTGTCTGTCTGTGAGTCTCTGTCAGACTGTCTGTCTGTCTGTGAGTCTGTCTGAGTCTCTGTCAGACTGGAGGTTTGCAGACGAGGTTGAGTTTATTTGGATTCTCTGCTGCGTCTGATTGGCTCTTACTCTCCATCAGAAGCTCCACCCCTAAAACTGACTGAACCGGTGTTTCAAAGTAACTAAGTACATTTACTCAAATACAAACTAACTTGAGTAATTTCATTTCAAGCAACTTTACACTTCTGCTCCAACACATCTCAGAGTAAAATACTTCTTCCCTCCACCTCACAGCTTCAGGTACTTTACAGATTACAGCCTTCCCTCCACTTCCTGTTCAGGTGAAACCTCGTGTCTCCAGCTGCGTTGCTGTTTTGTTGAAGTGTGACTAAAGTTTATTTAAACTCTCTGGGATCCGCTGGGAAATGCATTGTTGTGAAGCTGAAAACAGGTTTTTGATCTTTTATCTGATATAAAGAAAAATAATGTTTTATCTTTATTTTTAGTTAGTTTTTAATCTGATGTTTTATTTTGTCTAAATGTGCAAACTAACCAGAAACTACCCTGCGGTGTAGTTTAAAGTCTGCAGCAGAGGACTGTGTTGACTCTCTGAGGTCGGAGTCACTGCGACCTGACGACAGCGCCAACATGAAGGACAGACAACGTGTTAGAGAGACAAGTCAAGTGACTTTACACAAAATTAAGATATACACAAAAACGTGCAACTGATTCTCTGAGTAATCAAGAGTATTTAAGTAAAACTACATTTGAGAGGCAAACGTTTTACTCGACTACTTTGATCCAACAGCTTTAGTTAGCATATGAATCTAAAATCTGACGTTTCTACAAGCGGAGCTGGAACAATGAGTCGATTGACAAACAGGAAGTGAGTGATCAGCTGATCTGATGATGGTTAAAGTGATAAAAACATTTTAGGTTTGTTGCTTTTTCCTCTGAAGGACCCGAAAACTACTTTAACTCTGAATACTCTGATTACATCCGACTGCAAACACTACTTTTACTCTGAATACTCCAAAACTACATTTCAGGAAACACTCGAATCATTAAGGCAAACAACAAACAAATCGGCTGATGAGGATTGGTTCTTTTATTTCGGTAAACAAAAAACAAACAACGTCCAAACTTCGGTTCCAACCTCGGTGCGGCTAACGTTAGCATCGCCAACGTCCGGCGGCGGCTGTGACCTCGGCTAATGTTAGCATCACAAACTGCGCTCTTCTATTGACCTCAGCTGCAAGCTGTTAGCGTATGTCTCGCTAGCATTAGCAGAGCCACTGAAAGTTAGCCGCAGCTGCTGGTTAGCTAGCGTTAGCCTGCTAGCCTGTGCAGAGCTTCCACAGTGCGAGTTTGACAGAAACGAGAAAAAAAACCAGTGGAGCGTTTCTTTAATTTGAGCTACAGAGGTGATAAATAACAGAACTGATCCCGCCCCCGTCTTCATCGCCAGCCTCCTCTTCCTCTAACACGGGTGATGGTCAGGAACTCTCTTCCTGCAAACAACAACAACAACAACAGTCAGTAAACAGAACAACAGCTCATGATCTTGTGGCAGCTGGTCGGCAGAGTCTCCCATGCTAATCTTTAGACTTTTGTTTTAACTTTTAATAAACGCTGGTTAGCGCTGATGCTAACGTGCTGTTGTTGAGCCTGGTAACTCTCTGTCCGCTCAGTTTCTGCAGAACTTCCTCACTTTAAATTAAACGTTGTGTGTGTGTGTGTGTGTGTGTGTGTCCAGTACAAACATACACACTCTGCCAGCTAGCACCCAGGCCTTTGAAACACATTTTAGTGTATGTAACTTCCAACTTCATGACGAGTTTTAATAATAAATATGTTTGTTTTTCAGATGTTTTACACTTTAACTGAAAGTTTACGCAGCAGCTGAGCAGCACTTGAACGCACCACAGCTCACTGTGCGCTGCTGAAGCGCAGCTTAGGCCTGAGAACTGACCTGGGAGCAGCTTTGATGATGTTGTCGACCCTCAGGATCATCTCGGCGGCCTCGGAGGCGCTCAGCAGCACCTGACGCTTCACCTGGAACGACTCAGTGATGCCGAGATCGGCCATGTCGCCCACGGAGCCTTCAGACATGTCTGAGGGGGGAAACCCACAAACGCACGATTGAACGCCTGTTTACACGACTGCTGCTTGTTTACACGCTCGGCACAAACAGGAGTCAGTCAGAAAACATCAACAGTAAAACTAAATTCAGAGTTTTAGGCTGTTTTCATCAACACCCACTCAGGCCGAATGTCGTCTTGTTCTCCTGGTGAGCGGCTCTCAGCTGGGCCACCAGGTCGGCGCTGTCATAGCCGGCGTTGTCGGCGATGATGGTCGGCAGCTGCAGGAGGAGCAATAAACAAATAAATAAACAAACAGACTAATTCACATGGTCTCCACATGAGAACGACGGTGACGCCGCAGAGCGACAGGCGGGAGCGCACCATCCTCAGAGCCTTGGCAAACGACTCCATGGCAACAGCCTCCTTTCCTGGCGTCCTATTGGCCAGGTCAGTCACCACCTTGGCCATCAGCATCTCAGAGCAGCCTGGCGGAGGAACCGACATTCAAACGTTCACCTCTTTTCATCTTTAAAGTTTTTCTGTTAAAAGTGTGTGTGTGTGTGTGTGTGTGTGTGTGTGTGTACCTCCTCCGTAGACGGTGCGCGGCTCCTTCACAGTCTGAGCCAACACACACAGCGCGTCGTGCAGCGAGCGCTCGGCCTCGTCCAGGATCTGCTGAGTCGCTCCTCGCAGGACGACGGTGCACGCCTCACCTGAGGGGGAGAAGGTCGAAGGTCAGAGTGTGTGTGTGTGTGTGTGCAGCCCCCCCCCGACGACAGCAATAATCAACGACAATCAAACTGTCGACTCAGCGACACACTTCGTACCCATGGCGACGCCGGAGAAGTGGATGAGCGTGTCCTCTCCGATCATCACCTCCTCGATCAGTTTGCAGTGACCGAGTTTCACCAGCTCGGGGTGGTCGAAGGTGGAGGTGATCTCCCCGCCTGAACACACACACACACACACACACACACACACGCACGCACAGTTCAAAAATCCAATCCAAGCCACAAACGGAGGCACAGAGGAAGAAACGTCTGAATCTGTGTGTGTGTGTGTTTACGTACCAGTGACCAGGGCGAGGCGCTCAACGCCGGCGAAGTCGGCGTGCTCGATGGCCATGACACCAGCCTGAGCGAACAGCTGCTCTGGATAGTTGTAGATCAGCTGCCTGAAGACACGAAGACGTGCAGCAACGTTACACACACAGACAGAGGCCTAAGAGTGTGTGTGAGTGTGTGTGTGTGTGTGTGTGTGTGTGTACCTGTTGATGAAACAGTTGATCCCGTGTTTCAGGATCCGGTCGACCTTCTCCTTCATCTTCTCTTTCTCTGCGAGTTCGATCTCTGCAACCTTCGCCGTGGAGTCGACGCGCACTCTGGAGCCGAAGATCTGACACACACGCACACACAGTGAATACACAGTCATGTGAGGACAGGAAATGAAAGAGCTGCGTTCACTGTGATGTTTCCTGCTGCTCTTTCACAATAAAAGTCTGAAGCAGCTGCAGAGTGAGTGTGTGTGTGTGTGTGTGTGTGTGTGTGTGTGTGTGTGTGTGTACCTTGATCTTGTCTGTGTCCATGCCGGTGTTGGCGATCAGGATGTTGGCGTTCTCCAACCTCTTCGGCTGGTTCACGCCGATCTTCTTGTCCAACAGGAAACCTGGACGGAGCAGAGGCACATGTGATGTTACGGGAACCAATCAGAGAGATCGTGAAGCACGATGTGATGCTGTGACATCACGCGCCCTCACCTTCGTCCAGGTAGGAGTCGGTGAGGCCGCCGCCGAGCTTCTTGATGATGTGGATGGCCTCCAGGTTGCCGGAGCCCTTCAGCCTCATGACGGCGTTCACAGCCAGCTGGGCGAAGTGATCTTTGTGGTGAGTCAGCAGTTTGGAGGAGAGCGTCGTCCGGGCGATGTTCAGCAGGTCCGCCTGGAAACGAACCGAGTCGTTGCTACGGAGACGAGGAGGAGAAGAGAGCTGAGGATGTGACGCTGCTGGCAGAATCCTGCCTCGATCAGTTTCAATCAAACTTTATTGATCGCGTTCTGCTGAGTCATGCTTTGTCACTTCATGCTGACGCGGCGACACTGAAGTGCTGTGACGTGCTCGCCGAGGTCAGCAGCGACCCGCCGGTCTCACCTGTGATCCACAGCCGCCTCCCTCAGAGCGTCTCTGGCTGCCTGAGTCGCCTTCCTCCAGCCGGAGATGATGGTCTGTGGGTGAATCTTCTTGGCGATCAGAAGCTCCGCCTCCTGCGACGCCGCCGACAGTGACAGTTATAAATAAAGTGTCACTCAGAGCCGAGGGGCTTGTTCAGTCTGCGTTAAGAAAACAATAACAGTGTTTTTACCCGCAGCAGCTCCGCGGCGAGCACAGTGACCGAGGTCGTCCCGTCTCCGACTTCGTCGTCCTGAACCTTCGACATGTCTGTAAACAACAACAACATTCAAAATCATAAACACAAACGTTTGGTTCTCTCCTGCCGATGAATCCGAGCGCTTCACTCACCAACCAGAACTTTGGCGGCCGGGTTGTCGACGCCGATGGCCTTCAGGATGGTGGCGCCATCGTTGGTCACCGTCACCGTGCCGCCCTTCCCTCCGCCCAGCAGGATCTTGTCCTGGAGACAAACGTTAGAACAGACTCTGATGATTCTCCTGCAGCTTTTAGTTTCAGATGAGAATCAGCTCCAGGGATTAACGCCACCCACCATCCCCTTCGGGCCCAGCGTGCTCTTCACCAGGTCTCCGATGGCGATGGCGCCAATGAAGGACGACTGCAGGGAAAACACACAAACAGAATAAACAAACAGAAAAACAAAGTTCGAGCTGATTGTTTCCTCAGAACTCACCAGTCGAGCAGTTTCAGCCTTTTCTTCATCAGCTCCGTGTTTGAAGATGTTCACCGGGGCCATCGATAAGGATGCCTGCAGGGACACGAGCCCGACAACAACGTCACGTTTACACACAAACAACAGCATGACAACAACACACGACCAAACATCTGCGATGCATTTAAGATCCAGCATGTTTCCATCATGAGTCCAGTAAAAGTTTTTATCAGCGAGCAGCTGCTTCAACGTGTTTTCTCTCAACTTACACGAGCTGATGCTGAAACTATGAGTCAGCTGATCGTTGTTTTAATTGTTGTGGTGAGGTCACATCCTCGACTTTCTTTGTGTCACTCAGCTGAAATCTTTAACTGTTACGTAAAACTAATCTACCAGTTAATGAAGTCTGCCCAGCAACAAGGAAATCCTTTCCAACAAGGAAAGAGCGTGGACTCAACTTTACTTTCATTTGAATAATGTTTAGTATGGCTCCTGCTGCTGCTGATGGAGCAAAACATAAAAACATTCAGTTTTAAAACTGGGTAAAAAATTTAAATCAGCCTGTGCTCAAACCAAAGACATTAAAATCAAAACATTAAGTTAGTTTAATGCCAATTAATTTCCTGCGTCGCACTAATTGATGAATCATTGCAGCGCTGCAGTTTAACTCTAATCAGTTTCACAGCGTCTCCTGAATGATCTGACGTTAAATTAACCAATAATACCGTGACTGGAAAACAGAAAACAAGATCTGAATCACCAGTCCAGATTACCCTCAACGGGCCGGGTACGCAACTGGAACACAGTAGAGGCGTGGATGGAACTGTTTATTCCGAGCCACAGTGAAAGCAGCAGCAGCTCTGCCTCTGTCATCTTAGAAACCGCTAGAAGCTTCAGCCAAATTATTAAAATGAACAAAATAATTATAAAAACTCTTGACAACAAAAGCTGAAGATAATGTTGGCTGGAAGAACCACTGTGCGTTATTTCAGTGACGCATTACTTTTGCTATTTTTCCACCATTTATTCATAAAAATGTCCGTGATCGCTGTTTGTTCCTCTCTTGACAGCCACAAAGCCTTGAAGCTAGCCTAGCATGCTAACAGGCTAACAAAGGGGAACCAGAACGAGCAGAGTCTGTCAAACAAACTTATTAGCATAACGGACAAGATTAAACTAGCTGCAGTAAACGAGAGAGTTTCATCAGGACTGAAGAGAAAGTGTCTAATATACAAAAAGAGGCGCTGTTAGCTTAGCCGTTAGCGCTTTCAGAGCCCCCATGTGCTTGCTCGCCGGTTAGCATCAGCGGCTAACAGAAAGCTAAACTGCCGCTACAAACAACACAAACTGTATTTAAAGTATTTGACGGAGTCTCTGCGAGTTTCGCTTCATTCAGAGCTGAAGCGGTGAACCCTGGCTGTTTCTATCCGCGTACAGTGGAGCGAATAAGAGTAAAAGCTCACCATGATGTCTGTGATTCAGGGCTGAAGCCGTGCACGCACACAGAAGAAGGGCTGGGCAGGGGAGTGACGCAGTTACGTAAAAACGCCATGATGCGTTCACGGTCACGGAAGACGCACGACTTCAACGCCAGCTGAAAAACTGTGCCAGGACTTGTTTTTTGGTCCTTTAGAAACCAAACATGATAGTAATATAAATTAAATTCATACTGACAGAGTGTGAAATGTTTAGTTAAAAATATAATTAAAACATAATTAAACAGCCATACTCTTTCATTTCATTTTAAGTATTAATCACATCTTGAAAATGTAACAAAGCTCAGACAGATTTTTAAATAGAACATGAACGTGGCATAATTCGTATAGATTTCAACCCTCATTTAAGATGTTTTCTGGAAAGTAAGAAGCAACATTTTAACACCACAGACTGAGACCAGTTGAAGACAGTTCACACTGTCCCTCTGGAGTCACATGATCACAGAAAAATGGCAGCAAGTGTCATTTACATCATTTATTCTCATGTAAAAACTAAAACAGGGATATGAAACGTGATCAAAATGTCAGGACTCTGTTCCTGCTGTTCCTGAACGCAGCACAGTAACGAGCATGCAGGGGTGTGAGAAACAACTTTTTGTGTGTGAGTAAATGGAGTTATATCATGATCAACATCAGACTCATGTTACATGTGTTTTTATGGTCACCTGCAGGTGGAAACTGTTTCGCTGTGGACCTGAAACCTGAGCACACACACCTGCAGCACTGCACGGCTGCACAGGGTAACTACTCCAGTGCCTTTGAATTTAAATCAGGTTTTTGTTCTTCAGATTAAAAACACCTCATATTTTCCACATATTTCAGTCCCGCCCCCGTCACTTCCTCTTCTTTAGGCCCCGCCTCCTGGATCTGTGATTGGCAGCCTGGACAGGAAGGCAGTAGATGTGCATGGGGAACTTCCTGAAGTAGCTGCTGACCCAGGGTCTGTGGATGAAAACAGAAAAGACAAGTTATTAAAATAATGTAATAAAGTAAAAATTGTAACATTTCCTCATGAGAAGTATCGATACGGACAGAAAGTTGAATAAACTAGATATAATCTAGTAAATTAGGTAGCTGCAGACTTGTCAGCTGTGTGTGAGGCGTTTACTTGGCGACGCGCTGACCCAGGCTCAGGTAACACAGGTTTGTCCTCAGCAGTTTGTTCTCCTGCTGACGGAGGAACTCGGTCTCCTGCTGCCGCTCGATGTCCAGACGCAGAGTCTCTCGAAGCTCCGCCTCGATCCGACCCAGCTGAAACACAAAACACAAACAAGAACACATTATATGCTTATTTAACAATATACTGATATATTATAAACAGTAAAAGCAGAATTATCCTCCTGCACCAGTGGCAGCACGTTGAGTTCCAACATTTGCCTCCAGAAGGCGCCAAAGATTTCTGTCTTTCTCATATTTTATCTGAATTACATTAAAAACTATATTTAGAAAATCTCATAAAACAACAAAATAGAATAAAATGTTATTTCAAATGTCAAACATCACCTCTTCCAGCAGGCTCCTGTTGTCCTCCAGCTTCCTCTGCTGCTTGTACAGGGCCAGGGACGCCGGGTCAGACAGACGCCTCATTTCCTGTCTCTCTGCCGCGTCCACACCTGCAGGTTTACCTGTCGCGCTCGTCGCACCTGTCTGCTGCTGCGGGACGATGGGAGGCAGGAAACAGGCGCTGACAGACAGAGAGTTCATGTTTCACTTCATCATGTTGTGATCTTGTCGAGCAGCGTCCGTGTGCTGAGTGGCAGAACTAATGAACACACACACACACATACACACACACACACACTCCTCCATGTAAACCAGTTTCCATTCAGATTTGTTTACAGTCGGGTCTGATCACAGTAACGAATCCCTCTGCTTAGGTTGTGCTTCGGTGGAGAGTATCACACACACACACACACACACACACACACACACACACACACTGTTATCAGATTGTCTGGACCGAGTCTCCAGTTGCAGACGGCGGCGGCGGCGGCCATGTTTCCATCACAGCTTTTATTTGACTTCATTCATGCTGTCTGATTTCATTTGTTCACATGCACACGCTGACTGCGTATGTTACTGACTGTCACATGACCTCATGCTGTTAGCTTAGCTTAGCCTGAAGACTGTAAACAGGGAAGCAGATGGTCTGTCAGCCGAGTTCAATCAACCTGAGCTGAGTGAATATAAAGTTTGGCGTTTGGGCCGACGCCATCTTGTTTTCTAAGATCGAGCAGTGACCATAATTAGACAGGAGGATGGAGTTGCCATAGATACATGTTCTGTCCTGTCAGTCACATGGTAGCTCCGCCCTAAAGCATCCACCTACTTTATCGACTGTTTTCCTCTCTGAGCTCGTAACTTAAGAAGGAAGTTGGTGGCGTCGCCCCCCGATGGTCGTTAGAGGGAAATGCAGGTTTGCAGCTTCACACACAGACGACTATTCACAAGCTGCACTATTCAAAACGCTGTTGCTAGGCGACAAACTCATTAAGGCGCGTCACAGCAATTTGATGAAAACGTCTAATATAGAGAAGAATCACCTGTGTCATTACCTGTGCTCTCTGCTGTCCGACTCCTCCCGGATCTGAGAGAGGTGTCGACCTCCCAGCCTGCCCTGCGACACACACACACACACACACACACACACACACACACACACACACAGAGGATTGGGTATCAGTTAATTACATGTTCTCAGAGGACAGGACTGAAGGCTGGAGGAGGGAGAGACAGCTTCCCTTGATGATTGTTACCGTGGTGACAGGAGACATCTGTCCGTCATTGTCTGAGCTGACAGATGACACCGCTGAACACACACACACACACACACACACACACACACACACAGCAGAGTAGGGATTAGGGAGTGGACGTGTGTGAATCTCCAGTTTGTGTGTCCACCTGCGCATCTTTTCAAACAGAGGCTGTGAGAAGATGAGACGCTTCTCTTCAAACAGTTTGAAGCAGCTCTGATTTTAAAGACGGAACAACATGTCGACGGCGTCGCCGCCTCCTCTCTGTGCATGTGTCAGTGTTTGTGTGTTAGCAGCTTGATAAACTGACTCTGGATCAGCTGTAAGACACATTTCTGTGTGTCAGCAGCTTGATAAACTGACTCTGGATCAGCTGTAAGACACATTTCTGTGCTCCTCTTTTCAGCCGCTGCTTGTTTTTAACTCTGTATCTGAAGCAGATGAAGGATTTCAGTCGTCGGACGTCTGGATCTGAAGTTATCAGAGAAACAAGCTGAGCAAACGTTAGCAGCAGCTCGGCTCGCCGCCGCTCCAGGACGTCCCGTGTGCGGCCGACAGCGTGGGAGAAACAGTGGTTTTTAAGGTGGAACTGCTTTATTCAGTGTTTCTCTGGGTTTGAATCAGCGGCTCTGTTTGTTTTGGAGAGGAGGAGACCTCTGTGGAGAATTCAGCTCCCAGTAAAAACCTCCTGAACCATCAACACTGAAGGAATCCCAGCTGACAGGAAGACAACAACTCCCAGCATCCCACGCTGCTGCAGGAGGTCACATGACTGCTGCTTTTGTCGTGGTTTTCATTGACAGTGGCAGAAAATGATATGTTTACATTTATGTTTAAGTAAAAGTACCATGCTGTAAAAACACTAAAATAGAGTCAGGCGACTAAATTAGGACAAATACAAGCATCAGGAATTGATTCAAAGAGTGTGGGGGGGGGGGTTTAGCTCATTGTCTACAAAGCCTTGAATGAAATAAACTTAAACTCTCACTAAATATTTTCCAAAATGCTGAACATGAATGTAAAACATACAAACATGTCAAATAAACCACAACACAGCCGATCCAGGGCTTCAGCAGTGACCAAATAATAGTAATTTAAAGCATTTTGTGCTGACTCAGGGGAAACGATGCAGCAGGTTATATCAGCGACGCTGCAGAGAAACTGCCTGAAATTAGGAATCAACTTAGTTTTTATACTAAACGCATCAGTGTAACTGAATCAACCATCACACATTTCTCGGCGCCCTCTCATAGTGTCCGGCAGAGTTTCTGCAGACAGACGTTAAACTCACCGCACGCTGGACGTCCATCTCCGTCCGTCTCCGTCCTGCAACTTTACCTTCGTCTCTGCAGCTGAGACGTTTGTCTCAGACACCTAATTAGTTTGGTGTTTCTGCTGCACCTCCTCCACCTGAATTAGTCATCAGTGTGTGTGTGTGTGTGTGTGTGTGTGTGTGTGTGTGTGTGTGTTCACAGCTGAGGGAGTTTGCTTATTAAGAAAACCAGCAACTATAATCTGCAGTCAGTGTGTTTGTTTGTGTGTTAAGCTGAGAAATACTTAAATACTCAGATACTTTGCTTCAGTAAAAGTACTAATACTACACTTTTTAAATACTCCATTACCAGTTAAAGTGCTGTACTCACAACCCAAACATGTGAACGTGTTGTCAGCAACGTGAACTCAAAGTCAAAGTGTTGTTTCAGATGTTTCAGGCTGAGCTCATCTGTTTTATCAGCCAGTTTCATCATATTTGCTGCAGGATTTTCTGAAATTCAGTTTAACTTTTTACAGAAAATAACGTTTGTATGAGATTGTTGTTTTGTTTTAATGTGGGAAAAAGCTGACTGGACACTTTATCAAGACTTTAAAGACTTTAAATGTTGTACAGACACGTACCAAATGTGTTTTCTTTCTCTCAAAACTTCATTTCCACAGCTCTTATTCTCTGACAGCGTTGCATTGCCTATTCATACAAACACATTTTGTGCAAAGTTAGCCATATAAGATAAAAACAATCCATTTACATCTCATCTTATAAGAAACAGTTAAGGGTTCATTGATTAATAACAAGCAGTTTATCAGTTGTTCATTAATCATGTCTAATTTCTGTGTGTTTTGTGTTTTGGGACATTTTGCTTTAGGTTCAGTTTCATGTCAATGTGTCCGGTACAAAGGTCCTGGATGAGTTAGCTTAGCACAAACATGGCTAGAAAATGCAGGTATCAAGCATAAAATTAACTTTCAATTCAAATGATCCAAGGTTTTGCAGGATGCTTTAAAAGGTAAATCTTCACCTGACACTGCACAGCACTGCGGGGACTTGCCTGCATTGTGAGGACCAACATGTCTTTTGTCACAGGTTTTTGTTTTTTAAAGAAATATGTTTGACTTCTGTTTATTTTAAGGTCAATAAAAGGTTCATTGACAACATGTTGGCCTGTGAATTTGAACCTCTTTTGATCTTTACACTGTTCAAATGTAAACAAGTTCAAATAACTTAAGTCAAAACAGAAAAAATGTGATTTTTAAAAACTGTATTCAACATGTTTTCATATAAAGCAAAGCGGTCTGGATTCAGTCACGTTCAGTTCAGCTCATAGAAAAGATTCAATAGTTTTACACTTTCAGACACTCTTTAAACAAATAACTTTTTAAACATTTTGCATCAGTCACACAATTTATCAGTCTTTTTACTTTAAATTTAAAAATGCCAGAAGTCTGTTTTTCCTCCATGTTTTGTTGTTTAAGACTAAATCAGAAAGTCAGAACAACAAATGTCTGACATCAAAATTCAGGTTTTATTCTCAGATTTCTCAAAAAATGTTAACATTTGAAGAAAATCCCCAAATGTCTTCAACATGTGTGAAATCCTCTTCCATCAGAACAAGATTACACTTTATCATAAAAACTAAAACCAAAGACTAACCCACAAACAGCAAGCTAGTTAATTCTAGTCTCTATTCAAACTCATGGACTAAGTTATAATGTGTTTTAAAACATCAGGTCGCAGACCTTTATAGCTGATTGCACAACTCTACAGTCTGAAGCTGGACGCAGTCTCACAAAGCAGGAAACACAAGAAAACAAAGGGAAACAGCAAAACATCCGATCAGAGAAACAGCTGACCAGATTTTGTGACTACGCTGCAAAATCTGCCTGCAAAAGTGACTTTTACCACAATAAAAATGCATTTGCATTAAAAAAAAAGGCCGAAGTGACGACAGTCTGCATGAGTTTCACAGACTGTTGTGTGGGAAAGGAAAATATTTAATATGTTAAAGTTGTGTCTATGAGTCTAAGCAGTGTCTGTAGAAGTAGAAATGATAGTCAGTGAAGAGCGCCCCCGCGTAGTGATGGTCAGTACTGCAGTCTGCCTGACCCTGAGGAGAGACACAAATACACACACAATGTGAGGGGCCAAAATCTAAGATGGGTGTAATTAAATATTCTTTTCATTGACATCAAATCCAACAAAAAGACCCAATAAATAGTGAATTTGCTGCAGACTACTTTCAGGGGCGGATGAATCTACATCTGGTGCTATAGTGATGATGTGAGTGGAAGTTAGGCTGAACTCTATCAGGCTGTGACACACACACACACATTACTTGTTGGTGTGAGTCTGAGGTTTGTCAATAACAACAACAATAATAACAATCAGGTTCTTACAGCCACTGTGGAGCGAAAGTGGTACGAGCTGTGATAAAGTCGAGACACATGAAGAGGCCACTCGTGTTCTCCCTGCAGAGATGAACGAGACACCGAAACACAAAAATCAAGTTTAATCAACAAAGGCTCCGTTTTAAACATAAAACATTATATTTCATCATGGAAAATATGTTAAATAGTCAGTTAATTGCAGATTATTGCTTCCTGTTAATTGCTTGGTCTGAGCATTATTTTAAAAAACTGAAAAATGACCATGACATCCTCTTCAACATGTTCATCATGCACGTGCATCAGAAGTGCAACAAAGCTAATTAAATTTACCTTAGCATTTACCTGAGCACTGCACTTAAGTACAACTTTGATGTATTTTAATTTAAGTATTTCCATTTTCTGCTTCTTCCTCTACTGCTCTGCATATAACAGGTAAATATTGAAGATTTAACTGCTTACGTTACAAATTCTGATTATTAGTATAAAATAAACTAAAATTATGAATTATAAGATTTATAGTGGTGTATAAAGTAGTTAATTATCATTATTAATCATAATAGTCACAATGCATAATTAAATTATACAGTATAATTAATTATTCTTCGTCTCTGTATAATAAGAAGTTTAACTGTTTGTGTTAATGTTTTAGATCTGAGTCCTTTTCCATGTGTCCTGTGTTGTTTGTATGTTACAGTGTAACACACGTGTCACTGTGTGATTAGTGTCCGTGTAGTGGATTAGCGTTAGCGTAGCCGTGATTAGCGTGGCATCGTCCCGGTGTGAAGGGGAACCCTGCTGGACATCCATTATTCATCTGTGATTCCTCACACTTCCTGCATTATTAACTGAGTCAGTGGACTGGATCCTCACTGACCCTCAAACCAACACACACACACACACACACTAAACCAAGCGTGTGTGTGTGTGTGTTTACGGTTATCCAGTGCCTACTTAATAAATGTCCAGTTCACCTTTATGAATTCAGCTCAATGTGGGAAATGACATGTTTTTAGCCCAGAAAACTAAATTATTCTTTAGTTGTTCATTAAATACAGACAGGGATTAAAACTTTGTGTGTGGAACGTAACTGAGTATGTTTCCTCATGAACTTATTTTCCAGGTGCATTTCCGTTTTCTGCTACTTTACATTACATTTCAGAGGTAAATGTACTTTTTAACAGCCACACAAAAACTTGTTCTGAGCTAAATACAGGATCAGATTTGATCAAATGCTTAAAATTAAATATAAAATAGCTGCTAATCTGCTAAAAATGAGCTCTTAAAATGTTTCCACATGCTGTTATACCTCATTATGAACCATAATCAGTGAACAGTCGACCAGTCAATCAGTGAACAGTCGACCAGACAATCAGTGAATGTCCCGTCACATGGTGTCGGCTGTGGTTTTTACCTGTGTGTTTGACGGGTACCTGCTCCCAGTGACGGTGTGAATGTCCAGCACAGCCGAGCAGGCCACCGACTCATCAAAGCTGCACAGGTGAACGACCAGCAGCTCCGTGGAGCTAAACAAAACAAACAAACACATTAAAATACATCATGTTGTTTATTCATCATCACGTCTTCAGTTTCTACTTAACATATGATTAATCAGCTCAGTTCACCCCAAACTGTTAGCTAGCTGTTAGCAGGTCTAGAAAACACATGGATGCTAATGCTAAAATTAGCTTACAACAATAACAGTGGGATTGTGATGCAGCGGTTTCAAATGGAAAAATGCCTGTTTCCATGTGTTTTAACCAGATTTTTACACTTTTACAGTCTTTTGCAGTCGGTACCTACTTCATGAGTAACGTGACTCTCATGTTGACTGGGACGTACTGGCTGATGGGGACTCTGTAGATGTATCTACCCGGTCTGAAGGAAACACACATTTAACTGAGGCAGTGTTGAAAGCCCATTTTCACTGTGATTAGAACCAAATTATACAAATATCCAGTCAGTTGCAGTTTGTGTGTATTTACAGGAAGCTAAAAACATGGAAATGTGTTTAATTAGCTAAACCTCCATTAGCTACAACAGTAAAATGCTGTTTATACACTGTAATCTAATAATTTATAACAGAGTAACACTGATAAGGTCAGCTTCTGTGTATTGAGTACTTTTGCTTTTAATACTGTCAGTATATATACAGGACTTTTACTTAAAATAGAGTTTAATAAGAGTTTTAATAATGAATAAATAGAATTCACATTGTTTTCATTGTGCAGCTGTGAGGTGAGATGTTATCTGTGTGTGATGAATAAAAAACAGAGGCTTCAGCCTTTTTTAACATTCAGATGATATAAAAATGATTGTGGTTCATTATTTGTCTTCACTCACCCACATTCGTCTCTCAGGCAGTATTTGCTGTCGATCACCTGCTGGTTCTCTTTGATCATGAACGACTGGATGGTGGTGTTGGTCCCTGATGGAAACGACAGAGTCACAGATAATAACTGAGTCACATCAAACTCAGACTGTGTCGACTGTTTGAGTTTGTTTAATAATAAAAATTTTGCTTTTTATGCAAATGTTGGATTTCATGATCTCAGAGAATATTCAGATTTTATTATATTGAATTTATGAGTTTTTCCCTTTATATTCCCTACTTCAATCTCAGAGTTTTCTTGTAAGTTTATGATTTAATCATTATTATATCATCATTATTTATGTGTTGTGGCTCTAATATCATGTTATCATGTTGGTACTGAGTTTTTCTAAACTGTGGTACCACTCACATGTAAAGTAAACCATCTGAGTACCCCTGTTTGTATTGGATGGGCTCTCAAACCAACTTACGCCTCCATCCTTCCTGCTGTTACCGTGGCAACAACAGCCAAGTGACAGAGGTTACCACACATCTGTCCACATCTGCATCCACCTTTCTGTTGCAGTAACGAACATTTATCTGATAAAATTCATAAAAACTCAACATTAATCGTTATTTGTCGGCTGCAGGAGCCTCAGGAGGCGCTGATCTGTCCCTGAGCGTCAGTAAACTCATCGATGAGCGAACCGGTGTCTGTCTATGTCTGTTCGGATTTAAAACGTAGGGAAAAGCAAACACTCACAGTCTCTGGCACTTTTCATTTTGTAATAAAGTTTTTCTCTTCTTATTTCTGCAGAACAAAAACAAACAAAGCATGAAAACACAAATCAGCTGCACGTGATCCAGGAAGCAGAGTGAAGTCAAACCAGTGACTGTCTTTATGTCTTTACTGTGTTTTAAACATGAGTTAACAATAATCTGATATGGAGCTGCGTTCACCTGTCACATCAGACATCTCTGCTGAGTCACTGGGGGTGATGTTGGAGGTGGCGCTGCCCCCTGCTGGTGGCGTGCAGCAGTACACCTGATCACAGTACAGCAGTTCACAGAAGTCCACGTCTGGGGGCCAGGGCCCTGGGTCACTGGTGGGTGGGACTGATGGAGAGATGAACTCATCAGTTAGCTCTGAGCTAGCTCCAACTTTAGAAAAACGTTGATTCATTTCAGCATTTAAGTAACTTATGTGGCACAAGTCTCTTTAATCAGCCGAGATCTACACATAAATGAATGAATCTGATATTAATTTGGATTTTTCCACAGAAACAGAAACATTAAGTGATGCTGAATAACCGTTTTTCACACTTTGTCCTAATGTCTGTTAGCATGAACGTGAGTGGAACAGCAGGTATCACCATCCTGTAAGATAAAAGTGAATATATGTTGTTGCTCAGGTTGGAGGTTACCTGTGCTGCTCCAGGCTGTGGGCTGCAGAGGAAGCACGCTGCCGTTACTGAGAGAGACAAAACACCACGAGTGACGTTGTCATTATGTTGTCAAGTCACTGGCAAATGTGACAACACCATAATCGTTGCAGGATAAAATGAAAACAGGGAGCGAAGTTTTATAGTTGTGTTACTTTGTAAATGCTAAGACACTGCCAGGGTGTTACTGTTACTGTCATAAAATAAATACCACGTGTCCAGTGTTACCAGGTGGTTGCCTGGCAACTGTCACTGGTTCCTATGGTTGGTAACTACAATGTAACCGAGTATTTGTTGCTGCGTTATTAGATGTTGAATAGCATGTGATTACTAAGGTGTTAGCATGATACAGAAAGACAGCAGGGGTCCTCCAGTGGCAGGTGGTTGCTAAGGTGTTACTTCAGGGTTGCCGAGCAAATGTTGTAACTGTTGTGATGGTTGGAAGAGTGTTACTGTGTGGTATTCAGCAGTTGGTATATGTTACATGTGATTGTTTGGCTTTAACTCTGTATAAAAACAGAATCAGTGTATATGAATTGCAAGGGGTGTTACCAGGTGGTTGCCAGGTAACTGTCAGTGTTACCAGGTGGTTGCTATGGTGTTGCTAAGCAGTTGTTGTGGAACATTGTGTGGTTACTACAGTGCTATTCACTAAGGGCCCCGTGTTAGCAGGTGGTTGCTAGGCAACTGTCACTGGTTACTATGAGGTAGCTGCTATGTCAGTGGTTAATAAGTTTGGTTGTTTACCTGTTGCCGGGTAAAACATTTAAGTCTCCCTCCGTCAGATTTAGTAGGTAGAGAGCTGTGATGGAGATGACACTGCAGATACACACACACACACACACACACACACACACACACACACACGCCACATTTTTCCTGAATAAGTATATTTCTGCTCATTAAAACATTATTTCTCTGTGGTAACAGGAAGTGACATCACTGCTCACCAGAAAGCCATGGTGGCCAGCAGAGCGAAGACACTGGCCTTGAAGATTTTATGCTGCAGACAGTGGCTGTACTTCTGACTCCAGCCTTCCTTCTCAACTTTCCCAGCCTTACAAGCGTCGGGGCCTGGCGTCGTTGACACGCTGCTGTGTCTCCCAGGTTTCCTGTTGGAGGAAACGCCACAATCACAGCTTTTTCCGTGAAAATGCTCAGTGGCACTGAGTGAGTAAACAAAAACAACATGATAGAAAGTCCAACAAACAGTCCAGAGAATGAAGAATTAAACTCTCAGGACAGGTCTAATGAAATCAGCAGCTGAACCAGACAAAACACCGTCATGACAGGGCAACATGCATGAAACCAGGCAGGAAACCGGTGAACCCAGACATTATCACGCAATACGAGGCTCCAACATGAGGTTTTATTAATGATTATATCATGCTAATGTTTTTAAAGGTCTGACCAATAAACATGAGATAACAAAATAATAATTTTATAAGTTATCAACACGTCTTAATCTTTGGCCTTCTGTCCTTCAATCTGCATCGTGGACGTCTGCTTCAGGTTCTCATCTCCTACATTTCCCACAATACCGTTCAACACAGACGAGAGGCAGACCCGCTTCACAGCAGCAGCCCAGTCCGTGACACCTTCACCCTCTCTTTTAGCTGCGGTTTGCTCTGGTCTTTAAACGCCTCTGCACACTCACACAGTAGCCTTCAGAGAGTCTGCTGTCCTTGAACTGTGTTTTGCACTGAAACGCTGATAACGCACTGATGCCGCTATTATGCAACACACACATTAACTCGGAAAGTGCAACAAATACAAATCTATTTAAAAAACGGGTGAACTGAAGTACCCGGTGGAGCGCAGGCTGCCGGTCAGGCTCTTCAGCTTTGCCAGTCGGCGGTTCCAGACCTCCAGCTCCTTAATCCGAGTCTCCAGGTTGTCGGTGAGCTTTGAGAGCTGCTGCACGGCCCCGACATTCTCCATGAAGATCTGCTCCTAAGGGAGGAGGAAGAGGGAAAAGACATTAATTCTGTTTTTACTGGACTAAGAACAGGTTTCCAATCAGACTCTTGCTGGAAAAGAGATAAAACAATGATGATCTTCATGTTCAGACACAAAGTTTGGACACTCATAAAAGATGTTTAGTGCCAACAAATACACTCGTTTATTGCTCCAGTTCAGTTAAAACACTTTTATCTCACTTCCATGAAAGAAACCATTCAGTAGAATATAAGAACTAGAGCTGAAACAGTTTGTTGATCTACTGAAACTCAGTGGGCACTAATTTATAAGAGTTATAAATTAAAGATATTGGAGATTAAATATGCTTTTGTGCTGTTGGTCGGACAAAATAAGACATCAGAAGACACCGTGTTGAGCATAAACGGATAAAGCATGAATGTTTGTGGCCGTTAACCAGAGAGTGTTTGATACGATGGTCACACCTCTGTCATTGTAGTGTTGATTTGTTGGTACCTTGTCTGTAAAAACCTGAAGTGTTCTCTGCTTTTTATTAAAGCTGAATGTTAAATGTCACACATTAGAATGAAATCAACTAATGAAGATGAGATAATTGGAAGAAGAAAGGTGGAGGAAGTTACTTTGTCCACCATGAGGAAGTTCTGAATCTTCTCTCCGTCAGAACAGCTGACGTCTCCGACCTCCTTCACCGCTGACGGCAGCAGCTCCTTCACCTCCTGAGCTATTACACCTGAAACATCACGTGATGCTGTTATTACAATCGCAATATGCAAAGCATCAGACTCACCTGGTATAGCACATAAAGTCATTTGTCTAGTGGGTGTGGCTTATTACCTGCCAGGTGGGTGGGGCTTGTTCAATCTCTTGTAAGTGTGCTCAGTTACCTGCTCTCTTGTTGTGCCTACAGGGTGGTGTGGTCAGTTACCTGTCTGGTGGGTGTGGTCAGTTACCTGTCTGGTGGGTGTGGTCTATTCCCATGGTCGATGCAAATTCTGGTTTATAGTCGAACTCAACGATTCTCATCTGAGTGATTCTCCTCAGCTGCTCCTCGGAGTCGACCTGGCGAACACAGACGACGTACTGATGATCAGTCCAGGCAGACGCCCACGCTGTTGTTTGTGTGATTGTTTTGCAGGGTTGACATTTGACATTCAAGCACTTGCGTGTTGTTTTCTCACGTCTTGTATGTTTTGCTTTGCGCGGCAGTCAGACGGCTGCATGACGGCGCCCATCACTTTGGCGTTTCCGCAGACAACCAGCGCCTCATCAGGGGAATCGGTGTTGATGCCCACTCGGCCTTGACAGATGAGGGCATCCTGCGCTGCCCCACGTTGCCACAAGGTGTCGCCGTCCATCTCAAACTGACCAGGGTTGGAAGCCTGCAGATGGGAGATGCTGCTACATGTGATACTGACATTTGATTCGTGGTTTATATGCAGTTGTTTGGTTTGGAGTCAGTGTCGTTACCCTGACGATGATTCTCTCCGACACCAGAGCTGTGAGGAGATATGTCTCCTCTCCTCCCACTGCAGCATAAAGACCAACTACCATCTGAAAATACCTACAGAGCAAACACACCTTTATCATGTTGCTCTGACTTTTGTTCATCCCTTCAGTCTTTCATTCATATACTCACTCACACACCTCTGGTCGGGGTTGGGTTTGCCCTTTTTCCTCATGTTGTTGGCCGTGGTCTCGCTGAAGTGCAGTCGGCCGAGTGTTACCTTGGTGATTTTACCGCTGGGCAGACTCACCCTGAAGGGTCAGATTTAATCATTTTCAAGATATGTATTTACATTTTTATGCTTTTACACCTTATTCATTGCAGGTGCTCGTACCTGATCAACGTAACACGGTCTTTCTTTGTTTCCAAGGTTTCTACTCTGATTGAGGATCTGAAGGGGGCAACAGTTTGAGCTTGGTGCACTAAGATAAGCTGAAGAAGCAGCTTCATGAGCAAGTCACACCAAGGTAAACCAATCGCTTTGTTTGACTAATACACACTGAGATTCTTTCCGAAACCTTGTTGTGGTGCAGATGCAGGACTGTCACCCAAAGAGTCAATCAAATTACTGTTCAACAAGGGTATGATTGAGTTTAGAAACAGCTGGTACATGCAGGGATGTTTCGACTGTTACCTACCTGACGGGGTGGAAGGGCTTCTTGCTTCGGTCGGACTGAGACTGCTCAATAGTGACTTTTTGGCTTGGAGATTCCAGCTGTGAGGAAAGATGCATTTGGGAATCACACAAAAGAGCAAAAACACTGAAATCCCTCCTGCTGGTTGTGTTTTTGGACACATCTTATAGAAGTGAGAAGATCATTGACATCAAAGTATTGTTTCCTGTGTCTTTTAAGCTTTGAGCAAGTCACCGATGTATCCCAGAGTCAGATGGGTTTTGTTGACAGAAGAGTTTGGTCAGGGAGTAACTCCAATGCTAGCTGTTGCTAGGCTAGCAATGTAGAGATTAATCAGCCATGAGTAGTTTTAGTTTCTCAAAGTTCTGGACACCAGGTGTGAACAAAACGGTTGGAAGTTCTTCTACGCACCTTGACCCCAAACACTTTAATCTGGAAGTGATCGACCACCTGAGGCCCGCTGGGTGTTCTGACGTATTGCGGCTCTGCAGCCATGCCGATGTGAACAGTGACCTGGAAGTGGTTCTTCTTCTGGCAGACAAAGGCCTCGTCTGCTGCAGAGTAGATAAACCCTTTATCTGTGTCAACGTGGTAGGCAGGAGGAGACCTGGAAACACAGAAGGAACGTCATTCCTGTCAAATGTTGATTGAACTTTGTGGAGTTCCAAGATGTAAGGATGGTGAGTCTGTCCAACACCCACTGTCTTCCTTATCCAAAACTTTGTACTTACATTGTCTGGTAGCTGCTGTTGTACAAAGCGCTCCAATGATCGGGCCTGTACTGATCCCAAGTCAGAAGCTGGTAGGATCCCAAACTCAGTCCACCTACGCTGTTTCCAACACTGTGAGTCCCATCAGCGTCACTACAGGAGGCCTCGATTCCTGCTGTTGGTTCCTCAGACTGAGACCTCCTCCTCTTTTTGCTTTCTGGGGAGCTGATGCAGGATGAGATGGACAGATTCAGGGCTCAGATCAGACAACCAATCAGCAACTGATTTTTGTCTGTTTAGTGCTGCAGTTTAATCTGCAGTGACATCCCAAAATGGCGACTCAGGAAAGACTAAAAGCCAAGAAACTGCAATACTGAAGGTTTGCTTACTATGTGTGTGGTGTGGAGGTGGAGCCCAGAAGACAGGTTGAAGTGGGCGTGGCAACATTTGGGACCAGGCCCAGACCAGTGCAGGGTGTGACATAGGCGTTAGAGGGGGGCAGTGGTGGGGAAGGAGGTGTTGGAGGGGTGTAAACCTGCGAGCAGCTGTTTGGACTCAGGTACTGTGTGTGTTCAGGTGAGTGGTGGGTGTGCTGGTGCAGGTGGGCAGGTGGGGCATGTGGGGCAGGTGAGGTCCCAGATTTGATGTAAGTGTTGGTGAGGCCCTGACTGCGGAGCTGATTGTGAGTCAGCAGCTCATCAGAGTCTCGATCCTTAAAGCGACAGCACGAAGAAGGAACAGGCCGATGTGCTGGCTGGAACACTTCCTGGTTGCTCTGCTGGTTGGACCAATAGGGCTGCTCATAGTGGACATCTACCAATCAGAGACATGCTGCGCCTTAGTGGACTGTCTTATCATATTAGCTATTTTTACTGGCAAAACACACTCAGCCAGAGATAAAAACACTGTTATCAATGAGTCTTGGTTTTTTCGTTTTGGGGGTCAGTCACCAAAGCATTTATAGCAAACTGTAGGATTAAAGACATTGCAGCGATCTGTGGGAGTACATTTCAGTGAAACTGTCATGTAAAGTTTAACTTTAATAAACTTTGATGTGTCAATTTGTTGACACCACACTGAAAGTGCTTAATATTAAATCCAGTATGTAGGAAGCTAACATTTAGCAGTTGTGCCATTTAATTTAACATAATCCCGCTCTGTTTGAGTATAAATGGCTGAAACTGGTACAACATGTGTTAGTTTTGCTAAAAAGCTAAAATAAGCACTCAGCTTAAAGTTTAGCATCTGAAGACTGCTTGCTCAGCTAAATAGTAGCAATTTAGCTAGCTTGGTGAGCTACATTGGCTGTTTAGCACCAACATACCACTGGTTAGCTTCCTAGCTGTTCTAGCTTGACATCCAGCCTGTGAACTATACCTGGGATCTGTGCAGGTGAGCAGGCCTCCGAGCTCGAGTCAGGAGGAGACTCAGGGAGCATGCTGGGAAATAAAAAAACAAAACACACAAGGACACTGAGAAGGATCAACGCTTCACACTGTTGGGAGATATCAGGTAAACCTCGTGGTCTTATGGTACCATTTGATTTCTTTCAGCTATAAAAATTATTATTTTAATATTTTAATATTTTAATATATTTGATTTTGCAGTTTGTGAAATGGTTTCATAAAGTTTTATTATATTTCTTCTGGCAGCTTCCTGTGCTCTGTATTTACAACCTTCAGTCAGCTGATAACCAACTAGGTCAAAGCTCTGTGTGTGTGTGTGTGTGTATGTGTGTGTGTGTGTGTGTGTGTGTGTGTGTGTGTGTGTGTGTGTTACACAACAGTGTGTGTGTCCAGGAATGATGATGGCTCAGTAGGTTTATTTCTAGGTAGACCACCTCCTCCTCTACTAGCTTGTTTTATTAATTCACAGCCATTTCACATATTATAATACTACAGTTTATTCTGTCTATAATGCTATTGAAAAGTAACTAAGTACATTTACTCAAACGTAATTTACTTAAAAACACTTGCATTTGAGTATTTCAATTTTACGCTACTTTATACTTTTACTTCAGTGCATTTTAAAGGCAAATTTTACTATAATTAATATAATTATCATAATTTTATATATTATTTTAGTTAAATCAATACAAATCATACAAAGCTGTTTAAATGCAATCATCAACAATAAAGTCATCATTCAATTCATTCAAATCTAACAGTGTGAATGAGTCTTACAAGCTGTTGGGGTCCATGTCATTTCTGAGGTACTGCTCCAGGATGCTTGTATCCACGGCAACAGAATTGTCCAACACACCACTCACATCCTGACCTGCACACACACACAAACACACACGCACAGCAGATAATCAATAATTCTGTGACGTCCAGCAGAAGTTAAGAACACAGATAAAACGCTGTTTGTGTGTGGACGAATCTGTTTTTTGAGAGTCTGAATGATGATGATGATCATCCAATCAGAGAGCTTCAGGCTCTGTTGCTGGGTGTTTTTTGGAAGGATGAAAAAGACTGACAGATGAATATTGTGAACACCTTAAGGACACCTTTACTTTCCTAAAGTCCACCAGTAAAATTTCTAAAGACCCAGGGAAACCAGGAACATCCAAGGATCCTTGGAACCTTGAACATCCCTTCACAGCCCACTGAAACGCTTCAAGAACAGGTCCACAAGAACTACCTTCTCAAAGATCAATACGTCTCTTATCACAACCCAATGTAAACACTTCAAGGACATCTTGACTGTCCTTAGGAACTCCTCTGATCTTCTCAAAGACCAGTGGAACCTCATCCAGGATTCATGGAACCTCCTCGAGGACAAATACAATTGCCACCACAAACCTTTAAGAAGACCCTACTCATAGACCTCTGGATTGCTCTATTGAAGGACCAACGCAATCTTCTCACTGAGCCTCTTAAGGCCCAAAATAAACCACCTGTCCCTGAAGAACAACTTGGAACCACATTAACTTCCTGAAGGCCACTTTGTGACTCTTGGAACCAAAGAACCTCTAGAACCTCTTTTATCTCCTGAATGTAAAGCTGCTCTGTTTGATACAGTTTGAACACAGCAGCATCTCAAAGTGTTGGTTGTTTTCCCTTCTAGCCGATCATCTAACAGCAGGTGCCTTCAAGCATCTCCCTCATTGGCTGATTTTATTTTCCTGTTTGCTGCATGTTGGTAGCAATTAGCTCACCATACTCCATTGAGTAATAGTTAAATTTACTCCTCTGTAAAGGATAATTTAGGGTTTCTTCTGAGTTTTAACCAGTCATTAATACATTTGGTGAACATCTTACTCAGTTTGGTTTTAATTTTAGCTCCCTTTAAACTGAGTAAACATTTCTTGAATGGTGCTCTTTAACAACCACGTTTGAAACACAACGCTGTAAAAGACCTGAGTTATGTATAGAAAGGAAACAAACAGGAAACAGGAATAAAACCAAGAAAATGATCAAAACAAAAGAACAACGAGCAAACATGCAACGAACAACAAACTGAGAAGTCAAAGAGTAACCACACCCTGGAGGAAAGGCTAACAGGAGTAAGTCAGAAGTAAAAACACTTGATACAGGGTATCCTCCTGACTACCAGTAGTTCAAATTTGTCCTCTGTGGAGGACATTTTTAAACCTGAATATCTCCAACCCACTTTATACTACTGAATTAACTCCTTTTGCTATCTACAGAGGACATTTAGGGCTTTTCAATTATACCAAATGTGAAGAGGTGCGGCTTTGGTACCTTACAAAGATTTTAAAAAATTAAAAAAATCTTTTTCCTGGTATTCAGGAGGATATGACTGAACAACAAGCTCTGACTAAACCCAATCAAAAAGACTAAAATGTGACTTAAATCCAATTTTAATTTTCCAAAAGCATTTAAACCTGAATTTTAACTTCCTGTCAACAAGTCAGTAAACGATTTCCTGTTTGATTGAGTGAACAATCACTGATGTAATGAGGAGACGAAGCCGATGACTCGCTCACCGCTGAAGAACTCCTGCAGCGCCTCGTTCTCTCCCAGCACCTGGAGCGGCAGCCGGCCTCCGGGCTCCATGCTGCCCAGCAGGGGGCGCTGCAGCCGGGGAGCGAGGCGGGGTCAGGAGGCCTCCTGCTGGAGCTGCTCAGGATCTGCAGACTGACGGAGAATTCATAAATAGAAAGAACCATAACAACATTTTACTCTGCACAAAACAAATGGGTTTACTCTTTAGAGCCAGAACAGTAACTAAGTACTTTTACTCAAGTACTTACTCATGTGCAGTTTTGTGGTACTTGAGTTTTTCTATTTTATGCCACTTTCTACTTTAACTCCACTACATTTCAGAGCAAAATAGTAGTGCAATATGTTAAATTATTATTATTGATATTATTATTATTGTTTTGTTTTCTTTATTTTTGTTGTTGTAGAATTTATTCTTCTGCATTTTTCTCTAAAAAAACAAACTAAAAACAAATCATCATGTTTCAGGTGTCTCTAACTTGTTGGTTTTTATTAAAAAAAAAACAAATAAAATCCAGAATACATGATCCAGTATTTGCTAAAAACAAAAGTGTAAATTATTAAATTGATTAAATTTATGTTTCAGACCTTTTGATCCTTCATGTTTATCTTGCGACCCTTTGGAGGGCCCTGACCCTGAGATTGGGAACCAGTGTTAATAATAAATATGCTATGATCGAAACATGTGATGCTTTATTGACATTTGATGCTTCTGTTTGTTTATGTAAATGTAAACAATGTAAACGGTGGCTGTCAAACCAGATGAGCGTTGTGTGTTTGTTCCGTTTGAAATGACTGATACTGTGACTGGAGTCTGGTTGGTGTGAACAGAGCGACATCAAACGGTTTGACTCTGTTTCTCTGTGTTTGTGTGACAACAACAAACAGGATTGGTCGACACCGGATGAATGACAATAACTCATCGCCTCCGTTTGTCACTTAGACACAAAATCACGAGAAAAGGTTCAAAAACAGCAAAGTTTCCATTTAATTAAAGATTCGTATGAAG
This sequence comes from Datnioides undecimradiatus, assembly GCA_008933995.1. Lineage (NCBI taxonomy): Eukaryota > Metazoa > Chordata > Actinopteri > Lobotiformes > Datnioididae > Datnioides > Datnioides undecimradiatus. The sequence goes on from WARS01000027.1 coordinate 2,324,836, forward strand.
TCTTGTCACGTCGCTGCCGACGGTTACGATTTATGATCAAATACAATCTGATACTGATGCAGAGTTCAAGGTTAAAACGCCTGTGACACGGATCAAAGCTCAACCTGTACCTAACACACACACACACACACACACACACACACACACACACACACACACACACACACACACACACACACACAACACACACACACACACACACACACACACACACACACACACACACACAGTAATTAATCCATTAATGGTGCTGCAGCTGCTTTGAGTCCCGGTCATCTCCTACAAAGCTTGATGTAGTTTGTTAAAACCTGCAGGTTTAATTAGGTTCAGGTGCTCGTTAACCTACTGTTAATAAAAGCAGGTCAGGTGAACATGAAAATAACTGAATATTTCAATGGGTTTAATGGATTTTCTGATCATTTTTCAATACAGTTGATCTGTTTTTTAAAGACTACTGATGATTTAACTTCAATATGCTTTTTTATGTAGTTTGTAAAAACTCAAATCATTGATGTTAAAAGTCACTAATGTTGGATAAAAGTGCATAATATTAAATAATTAAACCTCGGTTTATTGATGAAGAGTGTTACTTTTAATATAAATGACCTGAAATCAGTTTTAAATCCTGCAGCAGCGTGGGATGCTGGGAGTTGTTGTCTTCCTGTCAGCTGGGATTCCTTCAGTGTTGATGGTTCAGGAGGTTTTTACTGGGAGCTGAATTCTCCACAGAGGTCTCCTCCTCTCCAAAACAAACAGAGCCGCTGATTCAAACCCAGAGAAACACTGAATAAAGCAGTTCCACCTTAAAAACCACTGTTTCTCCCACGCTGTCGGCCGCACACGGGACGTCCTGGAGGGGCGGCGAGCCGAGCTGCTGCTAACGTTTGCTCAGCTTGTTTCTCTGATAACTTCAGATCCAGACGTCCGACGACTGAAATCCTTCATCTGCTTCAGATATAAATTTTATGATTTCAGTTAGTTCCCTTAAAAATATGAATGTGGAAATATTGTTTATGATTTATTAAAATCATGAACAACCAACAGAAACAATAGAGTCAGTCATTGTGCGTCGATATCTGCAGCTGATGCGACGTCTGGTGATTTGAACGTGTCAGCAGCCTGAAACAGTTTCTGTGCAACACTTTGTTCTGCAAACGCTCATATTTTCTATATTTATGCTGAAATATTTGGACTTAATTTACATTTTCAGCCTCAGTTAGTTTCACACTTTGCCTGCTGCATAATCAGACCTTCAGTTAATGGAAAATACAGATGAATTAGGACGACAGATGGACAATAACCTGCATTAAATTAAACTTTAAGAAAGTTTGAAATTTTCCTGTTTTAGATTAAAATATTTGATCATAGAAGAAGAATAAGACAGAAAATAAGTGTTTTAATGGCAACTTTTGATTTTTGGCGCTGTGACACATTTTACTCTGGGTTCACACATAAAACTGAAACCATGAAAAAATGAAAAATGAAAAATATTCACTGTCTGAGTGACTGAACACACGTCATCTACAGTTTGTCCTAAAGAATAAATTCAGCTCTTTGTTTTAATATTTAAGATGTTTCACAGTAAAAACCGAAGTTCTGTGCTCTTATTTTGAAAAACCCAATTAACCTGTTTGATGGACATTAATCATTTGTCTTTGATTAAATGTTGTTGGTGCTTCAGTTTCATGTTAAAGTGTGTGTGATGAAACACACACGGCTCAGCTCTGCTCAACAAAAACAGCGGCAGACATATTTGTTCACACAAACCTGTCTGTCCTGTCGCTCCAAGATGGCCGCCGGTCGCTCAGCAGTGATTTGTGAGTTGCTGCGAGCTGCTCGTCCTCAGGTGTAATCCATGTGTGAGGGCGGACTCAGGGTCAGACTGATGCTGCGGCTCCTCCGAACCCGTCAGATCCTCTTCTTCTGTGGTTTTAGTTCAGGAAAACGTTGGTTTTCAGATTCTCAGTTCTTCTTCTGGACGTTTGTGGCGTCTGCGGATTGTCTCTGTCAGCCCGCTGAACTTTGAGCTTTGAACAGGAAACGATGAAAAGACACACACACACACACGACACACAGGTGTGTCACACGCCTGCGTCAGGTGTGTGTGTGTGTGTGTGTGTGTGTGTGATGAGGCCATAAACCAGGCAGTTATCTTACTGGAAGTGCACACACACCTGTATCGACACACTTCATTCATTTAGTGCCTGCGTTAGCATTAGCATTAGCATGCTAATATGAGACATATGTTTGACAAATGTGTCCTGACACTGACACTGAACACCTGATGATGATTTTAATTTATAAAACCTCAAATTGCACAATGCTAAGCTAACAACACTCCTATTACCCAGATTAGCCATCAGTTAGCGTTAGCTAGATTAGCGTAACCTGATGAGTCTGAAAGAGTCTGAAACCCGTATTTATATTTTAATATTTTACTTTTATCCGTAATTGTCCGTATGTTTGTGTTTGCCCCTAAAACAGTAACGTTGGTCTGTCCTGTTGTAAAATCTTGTATTGATAAACGACTAATTTGATTTTTGGAAAGTGCAATATGTGTTTGCTGGCAATTGTTTACTCACAAACATTATTATTATTATTATTATTATGAAATAAGACAGTTATTAAGTTGTGATAGTGTTGATCTGCATTGCTTTTCCTTCCAGCTCTCTCTGCCTGTCTGTGTGCAGGTCTTCCTTGAATAAACACATGTCAATAAAACCATGGTACAACACAGGTCATGTAATCCAAAGTCACATGTTGTTTAACTGCCCAATCATCGATTAGGGTGGAGTAAGTAAGTAAATCTTCAAACAGGAAGCAGTGCCGTCCACCCAGGTCCAGCTGCAGCCAACAAACAAGAGAACAACAACTCATTTAATCTGAAATATTAGAAATAAGAATAATAATATTGATGTTTAACTGAGCAACAGTGTTGAATCAGATTCCAGGTTGAACTGAGTCTGTCTGTCCAGCAGGAGGCGCTGCAGGTCAACATCTAATCCTGTGGTGCCATGGGGTGAGCAGTGGTGGAGGGAGTGCTCGAAAGTCAAAGTACCCCATCAAAGTACCATAATACATATAATTAAGAGCATTTAAAGTCTTAATGTGCAGTAAAATGTGAAATTATCAGGTTGTTCAGGTTGGAAGTTTAATAAAGTTTAAAGTTGCATTTAATGAGTCAATAAATTTGATAATTTGCACGTTTATTTGAACCTTTTTACACCAAAACTAGTGCCTGAGTGCAGGTTTTTAAACACACACGAAGACACAGGCGATTGACTCCTTTCAGATTGTCAGTAAACGCATCACAGTGGCGCTGTAATTGGGTGTTACAGCAGACAGTACCACGCCAACATGGCCGCCCTGCCGGCGCTGCATCCTGCAGGACAGGAAGTCCAGACTCAGCCGTTGTTCCCACAGACTGTAAACAGCAGTGATGCTCCTGGTTAATCAGCTGTTTACACGCCAACGTCTACCTGGGTGTTTGTGTTTACATCACTGCTGATCAGAGCCGGGACTGCTGCAGAGTCATGTGACACAGGTCTGAAACCTGATTGGACACTGAAGCCAGATGTTAGCAGCTGTAGCAGATTTGTTGCAGTGTTAAAGAGGAAACTTTGGTGCTAATTAAACAGAAAAAGCATTTCTGAGTTGTTGTTGTTGTTGTTTTCAGCATTTTAACTAAACATTGATGTAACTTCTGCCATCATGTTCCTGTGACCTCTGACCTCCATGAGTCCTCAAACGCAACACAACAATAGTTAGTGTGACAATAGTTCTTCTGTCCGCTCGTATCTCGTCGTTATCACTCGCTCACACACTCCATTGTCTTTCTTATCTGTGTTGTGTGTTTCTTATCAGCGACCTGGAACCCAGATTGCAGTAACAACAGCGTTACCGTGACAACCGGGCCTTGTTTTAATCATCGTTTCATTCATGACTCGCTGCTTTGACCCATCTGAATGTGTCTGTAATAACAATGATAATCCATCAGAGATGAAGAGACTCTGGTGTTTTGCAGCTCAGGCACCTTAAACGTCTCCTGGTTCATGTGAAAGTCACTGAGCGGGAAACACAAACAGGAAACTGACTCAGAGCTGCGGCTCATCATAACCTGTTCTGGGTGATTGTGCAGCAGCGGCGGCGGTGTGAATTCGGCGTGACTCACCTCGTTCTCCGCAAAGTTTCCTGTTTCCATCAAATCACACGTCTTCTTCTGCAGGAACAGAGGACAGATATCGGGAATGCGTCACGATCCGCTTCGTCCTGAGCTAACCGGATTAGCGCGTTAACATCCTCCTCGCCGGCAGCTGACGGAGGCTGATGATTGATCGGCACAGCTGAAGTGAGTCAGTCAACAACAATCGATCGCAGCATCTTAAAGCTGAAGAGGAAGCACTTCGTCTCTGTTAAGTCTCAATCATCCAGGTCACGTTTTACCAAAAGGTGTAAATCGACTTGTACAAAGTTCCTTGAAGGTGTTTCACCTTCCTCAGGTCAGGTGGACCACGGTGGACCCCAGGCTTGTTACCTCTGTGGCCAGAGCTCGTTAGTGCTCTAACGGCCGTGGTTGGGACGGTCTGGACTGCTTCAGAGGAGAAACCAGGGTCATAGACAGTGAAACACTCAAGCATTAGGCAACAATGATCATTGCTTGGCAGCAGTAGACAGTGTTTGCAATGGAAGTTGCTGCAACCAACATGTATCACCAAGAATCATGGCAACGGTTGCCGTCAGACAGCGGCAGTGGTTCTTAGTTGACCCCTTTGGTCGTTAGCTGTAATGATAATCGGCTGCAATGGTGGTTGTTTGCAGTCGGTCTTTAAGTGACAGGAGCCAATCAGCAGCCTGGAACAAGCCTGCACTCAATTAACCAAACTCACCTGCAGCTCGTCAGACACTGACATTGTGGATGCAGTGATGTCACCACACGACCTCAGGGCCTTTAACAGGCTCTTAATGAAGTGAAAATCAATGTTCGAGTGTTTTATCACATAAACTCTGCGTCGCCGCTGACGACAGCAGTGTCATTTTCCTGGAACACGGTGGTTTTAATGTGGTCGGTGTTTCTGACGTTCAGACTGAGAGCAGCTCATCTTCCTCGCCGACTCGTTTTCAGTCTCTGCTGATGTGGAAGCTCACGACGACTCTGCTCTGCTCTTCATGCTGCCGCGATCATTGTGCAGTCGTTTACTTGTTGTTATTTATGTAGCCGGATGAGTCACGGCTGCTCAAAGTGATGAGTCATGAATAAAAACACAGACACCTCAGGTTTTAGAGCCATGTCGTCGTTTTATACTCGTCACTAAAACTTCATTGTGGAAACTAAAACAACAGCAAACATTCAAATATTTTACAAAAGTGTACAACAGGAAGGGAAAACTGATGCCGCTGCTCAAACAATTGATGCTGTTTCCATGACAATGTGAGGGCGGAGCCAGAAAAGTAGACCACACCCCCTCCACACCTGAGCCACAACAGGTTCAAAAGTTAAAACAGTAAATTTCCACTTGTTATCTTTTTGCTGGAGCTTCCAACCACGTTGCACGTCTTTACCTGTTGTCATGGAGACGGACATGTTGTCACCGTAGAAAAGATGCAGGATGTCGACATTTGTACGAGTTTTCAGGCTCATGCAGGAATAAAAGTTTCATTTTTACAGTTTTACAGCAACAAAACAACAACAAACAGTTAAAAACAACAAATGTGTGGAAAACGTTTCTGCTTCCTGACGTTCTGCACTCTGTCGATCCATACGTCCATCAGATTCAGAGAGTTTGACTTCACCCGTGAAGCCGTCAGGCAAATTATGATTTAATCAGAACAAAACAAAGTGTAAATGTTCCGACCACAGACTGGAAATAAAGATGGCCGACATGACGGCTCCTCAGCAGTGGAGCCAAAATACCTGCAACACCCCCTGGTGTCTGGCTGCAGTACAGCTCATAAGCCCCGCCCTCTGGTGTCTGGCTGCAGTGCAGCTCATAAGCCCCGCCCCCTGCTGTCTGGCTGCATCAGGCTGATGTTTGTGCAACTGATCATTTCTCTGATCAGTTTGGTTTGAATCAGTTGCTGTGGAAAGGGGGCGTGGCTTCGTGATTGACAGCTACAGTGGGCAGGGTCTTGATACCTGCACCATCATGCCCCCATCACTACACCAATGACGTCATCAGAGCAAGACGGCGGCACCTGTATCTGGGATATTTTGACTTCTCGTTTGATACAGTGGGAGGAAGGTTGAGACGCGGCAGCCATCTTTGTTTACAGTCTGTGACCGATCATAAACATCATATAAACACATATCACACACAATAACCAAACAGGATTGTCACAGTAGCTGATATTATACAATATGTACACACACACACACACACACACACACACACACACAGGGGGTCTTTGTCCATCTGAGCTTTAGAGGCAACAGGAAGTCCTCTGATGGCTAAACAAACAAACAAACAAACAATAATCCGACCCTTCTCTCAGGAAACGGTCGATGTTTCCTTTAAAGGAGCAGTTCAGCCTTTTTCCCGCCGCTGCTCCAGTTTCCGTCTGCTGCGCGTCTCGTTCCTGTTTTCAGTTTGTGGCATCGACTCGGTGACAAAACTCACACAGACGCTGCAGATTTCACACACACTCGCAAAAACACATTAGCTGTGGACACACACACACACACATGCACACACACACAGGCACAACAGCATTTGGTAGAACATTTGGTAACACAATGCTGTAAATCGTGTCATATTTCAAAATAAAAGCGCCTGACTGCTCATAGTGCCTGTGTGTGTGTGTGTGTATGTGTGTGTGTGTTCTAGCATAAAGCCTTCGATCGACCAATCAGAGAAAAGTCCCGCGCAGAGTAAAGTCCTTTTCCTCCTGCTGCTTCTTCTGATGTGACGTCTGGTTGTTTTGCAGCAAACAACAAACAAATAAACAAAACAAAGATGGTTGAGAGACGATGATAAACAGGGAGAGAGAGCTGGACCACGCGGCGCTGTGAACTGTACATGAACACCTTCATGTTTCAGTCCCCGCCCTCTGCTACATGAGCTGCCACACCGTCCCATCAGTCTGCAGGGTGTGTGTGTGTGTGTGTGTGTGTGTGTGTGTGTGTGTGCGTGTGTGTGTGCGCAGTGTCTTCACCCCACCTGCTAAGCGTCCTGTTAGCGCCCCCTCCAGGCTGCAGAGTTCGTTACAGCTGTAACTGAGCAGAGACCTGCAGGTGGCGCTGCAGGTAAAGGTCATGTGACTCTTATTTTGAAAAATGTCACAGATAAAAACAAGATTTTAACGATCAATAATTAAATAAAACTAAATCTGATTTTTGGCCGAAAGTCTTTAAGTGTTTTGACGTCAGGGCTTCCTTCCTCGCTACTTCCTGTCGCCTCTCCTCAGCTTCCTGCACGTTACAGGAAACTGAAGCGAGCTGACGGACGGCGCTGAGCTCAGGTGAGGCACGTGACATCAGGCAGGTGAGTTTGTGTCTGTTGGTGTCTGTGTGTCTGTTTAGTGAAGAGGAGCAACAAACGCCACCGACTGTCGTGTCTCGCTCCTTCTTCTCTCCTCCTCCTCCTCTTCCTCCTTCGTGCCGCCGACCGCCACCAGCGCCTGCGTCGAGTCACATGACTGTTTCTCCACGTCCTCGTCGTACGTCGGATCAATCACGTCCAATCTTCGTCCAGCTCCTCCTCCTCGGTTGAGTTGAGACACGCCCACAGCCCTGCAGGTGCGTTTGGCAAGCGCTGCCAGCTCCTGCCGGGCGAGCGGGTTGAAGAGGATGTAGAGCAGCGGGTTGACGCAGGCGGGCAGCGGCGCCACGAGCAGCAGCACCCCCTTCGCCGCCTCGGGCCCAGCAGCAGAGAGGCGGAGCAGGGAGGAGAAGGAGAGGAAGGCGACGGGGAGGTAGAGGAGGCAGTCGGAGAAGAGCAGCCAGGCTACGTGTCGAGTCAACGCCACCTCCTCCTCGGCGGCGGGCGGAGCTTTGTTGGCACGACAGTAGAGGCGGGTGTAGGCGACGGTCATGACGAGGAAACACAGGGAGTCGAGGAGCACCAGGGAGACGGTGAAGGCCAGGGAGGAGGAGGAGGAGGAGGAGGGCAGCGGCAGACAGAGGGAGGTGCTGCTGTGTCCCGCCACCAGGGGGGGCAGCGTGACGGCGAGGCCCAACAGGAAACACAGACAGACGGCCAGACGGACAGACAGCGGCGCCGAGGAGTGACCTGGAGACGGAGGAGAGAGAGGTCAAAGTCATGACACGGGAGAACTTTCCAGGTGTGTGTGTGTGTGTGTGTGTGTGTGTGTGTGTGTGTGTGTGTGTGCGTTCACACCATTGTGTCCGTCAGTTTTGTTGTGGCGTGCTGTGGCGGCGGCCAGGCATCGCTCCAGAGCTGCGATGGTGAGCAGGAAGAGGCCGGTCTGCGACGCGAACACACACAGGAAGCCACTGAGTCGACACAGGAAGCTGCTCTCCCACCTCGCCCCGTACCTGCAGCGTGGAGAGACGTTCATGCTGTTTACACGGTCCCCAGAGTCCGGTCTGAGTCTGAGTCTGAGTTTGAGTCCAGTCTGAGTCTGAGCCCAGTTTGAGTCCAGTCTGAGTCCAGTCTGAGTCTGAGCCCAGTCTGAGCCCAGTCTGAGTCTGAGTCCGGTCTGAGTCTGAGCCCAGTCTGAGTCTGAGCTCAGTCTGAGCCTAGTCTGAGTCTGGTCTGAGTCTGAGCCCAGTCTGAGTCCGGTCTGAGTCCAGTCTGAGTCCGGTCTGAGCCCAGTCTGAGCCTAGTCTGAGTCTGGTCTGAGTCTGAGCCCAGTCTGAGTCCGGTCTGAGCCCAGTCTGAGTCCGGTCTGAGTCCAGTCTGAGTCCAGTCTGAGTCCTCTACAGTCCCTCTGATCCGGTCTCGTACCTCCAGAAGCTGCCGAACGTCCAGGCGTCCACCGCTGCCAGCCAGCCACTCCACACTCCCATCAGGCCATTCACCAAGGCGAGCAGTCCAATCAGCAGCTTGGGTGGCGTCACCGTGGCGACCGGGGAAAAGAAAACGGACAGGACGACCAGGCTGTTGCTGACCAATGAGAGCGCTGCGATGAGCCACACGCCCACACGGATCAGCCAGCTGCCGAGCAGATGGAGGCAGGGGCGGAACGGACCTGCAGCCAATCAACAGCTTCAGTAACCAATCAATCAATCAATAAGCATCCACTCATATTACACTATGGAGGCATTGACCTGCAGCTGTTTCACCGCGTGTGTGTGTGCGTGTGTGGCCGTGTGTGTGTGTGTGTCCGTGTCCGTCTGTGCGTCACCTGGTGCAGGGCTGCAGTGGACCGAGTGCTGAAGTTTGGGTTCATCTTCAAAGTCCATCAGAAACTCCTCCCAGTCCTGATCAGCTGCAGAGACACAGCGAGGAGAGCAGCCAATCAGGCGCCAGCGACCTCACAGTTGGGGCTCAGGTGTGTATTTGGCTGAATGAACAGGCAGGTGTGGGTGCACAGGTGGAGCTAATTAAAGGAAATGCTGCTAACCTCCTAGAATGCTAACGATCTAGCTTGAAACTCACTAGCTGCTAACCTGCTAGCTGTCTCTAGGTGTGTTTTGGACGTGTGTGTGTGTGTGTGTGTGTGTGTGTGTGTGTGTGTGTGTGTGTTCACCTTGGCCGGAGAGGACAGAGGTTTCTTTCCCCGTCATGTCTGCTGCCTCCTCCCGCTCCCACGATGAAGCTGCTCCTCCTGCTCCTCCTCCCCCACCTCCCCCACCTCTCCTCTCGCAGGAGACAAAGGCACAACACTGGAAGGCGTAGGGAAGCTCCATCACCCTGAAAACACACACACACACACACACACACACACACACACACACACACACACCTTTACATCTTTGTTTAATGTCCAAACACACTGAGACTTTACTGCACCTGATGTTCAGTGGAGACACATTAGACTTGAAGTGTGCGTGTGTGTGTGTGTGTGTGTGTGTGTGTGTGTGTGTGTGTGAGACACTGCTAACACTAATCAGCTGTAGATTCAAACCTGTTTGAACAGCTGATTGGCTGCTGGAAGTGAGAAGTCTAATGAGATGAGAGGATGAGAGAAGTGTTTTTCTCGCGCTCACCTGACTCTGGGCAGGTCCTCTCGTGGTATCAGCTCCATCAGCTGTGAGTTTCCAGCCAATCGCAGGTGAGTCAAACTCTGCAGGCCAATCAGAGGCAGAGACGACAGCCGATTGGACGACAGGTCTCTGCAGGAGGGAGATGTTAATATTCTGTATAATATTGTACGTTTTACATCAAAACAGCCTGATGAGGTCACATTTCCTCTGAATCATGTGACGACCCCTCAGGTTCATCCAGTGACCCTTTAAGGGGCCCGACCCCTCAGGTTGGGCACTAGTGCTGGGCTACACCAGCTAACTGTTTATAAAGCAGCGTAAAGTAGCTCCACCCGGACTAGACTTCTGCACTTATATTGTTTGTTGTTTGTTTGTTTGTACTGTGAGATGCTGAGTCATGGGTTTTTTGGCTGTTGTGTGTTTACTCACAGTTTGGTCAGAGCAGGCAGAGCAGAGAAGGAGTTCGGCTTCACCGACGACAACCTGTTCCACGATAAGTCTCTGCGAGGACACACACACACACACACACACAGTCAGGACCAGCTGTGGACGCGGCGGCGTTGGATTCAAACATCACGGGGCCTCAGCTAACAGCCAGTCTTTGTTTCTAATCCCGGGATTACAGTAGTGTGTGTGTGTGTGTGTGTGTGTGTGTGTGTGTGTGTGTTGTAATACTCTTATTCCTGTAATATGATAATAAAATAAGTCATAATGTGCAGAAAGGCGTGACTGAGGTGGTGGAAGTGAAACCGAGCTCAACTCCGAGTATTCAAATTACTCCGATTATCAATAAAGTAATCAATATATATTTATGTCCAGTACTTTCATCACAACATTAGTCCAAAACATAAATAAATCAATAAATCATGATGGATTATTATGGAGATTAGACTGGAGTGAATAATAAAAATAGGTAATGACATGTCAGTCGCCGTCCTGGAGCCAAACTCCGGCCTCATACCTGTCCCGTCAACAGGCGGACCACCTGGGTCTGTGTGTGTGGGGCCATTTGGAAGCATTTAAAGGGGGCATCCTCGGATCACTGCTCAGGAGCTCCAGCCTAATTAAACCTGAGTGTGTGTGTGTGTGTGCGTGTGTGTGTGCGCGTATGTGTGTGTGTGTGTGTGTGTGTGTGTGCATGTTCTCACAGGGAGCGTAGTGACATCAGACCGTGGAAGGTGTTCTCCTCCAGTTCCTCTATCTCGTTATGGTGCAGATCACTGCAACACACATACACACACACACACACACACACACACACACACACACACACACACACATACGCGCACACACACACGCACACACACACACACACACACACACACATTAGCTCTGATATTTCCATTACGTCACGTTTATCAATCTGTTTTGCAGCACACAGTCTTTTTCTGTTTTCTCCTGAGTGATCTGATTGGTCGAACACAGGCTACGATGGCGTTAATTGTTCCCATAATTCACACCTGGCTGTGGTTTTCTGGTTGCTATGGCAACTGCTAACAGGTTAGCGGTGCGTTCAAGGCTCCACAGGTCTGAAAATAAGCTACCTGGGCAGAGGAGGAGCTGCGGTTGAGAAGGTGCATTTAAAGTCAAATTACATTTTAAATAAACAACATAAAAATAAAATAAAACACATGAAATAAAAGAAAACTCACATCTTCTGAACGTTCTCACAGCCGGAGAAACTGGGAAGAGTCTGGATCTGATTATAGGAGAGATCGCTGCAGAGAGAAAGCTTCATCACCACCACAGAGCCAAAGCCCAGAGCAGATTAAACTAATAACAATAATAATAATAATGTTAAACACAACATGGACAAAGAGCTAATTACTAATGAACTGTTCAGAGGATCTGTTTCAGGTCTGAACTCACAGCAGCTGCAGGTTCTGAAGCTGCTCGCACACCGAAGCAGGAAGAGAGGTGATCCGAGCTCCTGTGATGGTCCTGCACACACACATGCATGCACACACGCACACACACACACACATACATACACACACACACATGCGCATGCACACACGCACGCACACACACACCTTCATTATTAGCACTATGAGCTCAACCAGGTTGAACCCAGTACATTATGATGCATTTAGGTGCATCAAAGGTGTGATGATAGTACTATGATGCTTGCAAGAGCATTTGAAAGGCATCATGGGGCGTTCAAGTGCATCGCTATTAACTACTGCTAGCTGAACTTTTAGGATGCATGATTGTGCACTCAGGTGCATTCAGGTGCATCATAATTCTAGTAAATTGTGCAACGGTGAGCTCGTGCTTCAGATGTGTATGTGTATGTGATGGTGCAGGTATGTGTTCAAGAACATATGTAATATGTTTTTGTGTATTCAAAGCATCAAAGTTGTAGTAGTTTATGCTGTGTTGTGTTCAGGAGCATTATTATTGTTCCAGTTTGTACTATGGTGTGTTCAGGCTCTTTAGAGTTGCTGTCGATTGTACAGTGGTGTGTTCACGTGCATCAACAGTGTCATGCATAGTGCTTCGGTGTGATCAGAAACATTTTAACGGCTTAATGATGCGTTCAGGTGATTTGCTCAGGGGCATTAAGGATGTCTTAATGTCTATTCAAGTGCATCAAAGGTGTATTAGGTTGTACTGTGGTGTGTTCAGGAGCTTCACAGTTTTATATTGATATGCTCAGTAGACTATGGTGTGTTCAGGGGCCTTTATGATACAGAAAGTGTAAGATGATGTGTTCAGGTGACATCTGGTGTGTTGAACTCTTGTGGTCAAATGCATCAAAGTGCATTAAATTAGATACTGTGTGTGTTCAGGAGCAACGAATGTGGTGTGTGTTTTGGAGCATTTCATGAACGTTACAGTGTGTTTCTGTGAATTAAATGTACTGTGGTGTGTTCAGGTGCTCTTCAGGTGCATTTAAGGCAGGCTGTGTGTCAGACGTGGAGTAAACTCGTGACAAAACCCTTTTGAGGCAGTTTGGTGTCAGAGTGAAGCTGACGATGCTTCAGTTTAGCCAAATTTCCCTGGACATCAGTTTTCCAGCCGCTGCCCCGCAGAGACGGGATGCTCAGGCGTTTTTATTTCCACCTACTGGTTCGGGGTGAGGTTACTGTTAAACAAACAGGGCCTTCGCAAATGAGTCTAAACGGAAACAGAGGAGAAAATAAACCCGGTGGAAGGTGTTTATTATGACACGCAAAACTGGGTCACAACAGCCGCGGTGCAGAGAAATGAAGTTACAGCCTGTCGGACGGAGTAAACACTGCAGCCAGTCGATGACAGCGGTTTGATCCGAGCCTCGGCTCTCAGAGCGCACACGCTGATGTCGACCACAACAGCAAACACACCCAGATATAAAGCATTCCTCTGTGTGTGTGTGTGTGTGTGTGTGTGTGTGTGTGTCTTACAGGCTTTCCAGGCTCTTGGTTCCCGTCAGATCTGGAAACTCGGTGAGATCGGCGGCTCCATTCAGGGAGCTGAGACACAGAGAGTTTGTGTTTGTCCTTCAGTTTACATTCTTTGTCTAATTAGCGTCTGATTAACTGAGGCTACAGCTAATTAGTGAAACAGCTGGTTGGACCGACTCTGTAAACGAGGGCTGGCTCAGAAACTGAGTCATTAAAACAAATTCACAGCACAAAGATGCTAAAAATAAAAATACATGCAGATAAACGTGTAGGAATATTTATTATGTGGGTGTTAAATTAACACAGAATTTAAAAAAGCTAATTTCTGAAGAGTTGATGGATTTCACTCTCATGTCTGTACGTTTATTATGAAGCTACATCTAACAGCTTGATAGCTTGGCTTAGCTTTGCTTAGCTTAGCGTAAAGACTGGAAACAGAGGGAAACAGCTCTCAAAGCTCACTCATTAAAGTCCACGTGTTTCTTCCTGTAAAAGTAAATCTGACATCAGCTGGAACCGACCAATCACATGCTGCCATCCAGCCTCCAATCAGAGTCCAGCTGTTAGCATCAGAGCTAAGGTTCATCAGTTAGCTAGCTAGCAGCAGCATGCTACATGGGTGTGTCTTCAGGTGTTTGTCTCCTCAAACCCTGTTGAGGTGACCAACACCTGAACCTTGAGGCTCGTCATTCCATTTGTTTTAAAATGATAAAATGTGTTAAACTGAATTATTATGAATTATTTTGTCTTTAGTCCTGTGAGATGTTGCTCTTTAATATGAAGTTTATCTCTGTAAGGATCCTAAGGTCTAATTAACCTAGAGTTAAATATATAACCTGTGTCTCATCTGCTGCACTGTTCATGTCATGAGTGTGTGTCTCACAGCGTTCGTAGCTCCGGCAGGTTCTGGAAGGCGGATCGTCCGACGGACTGGATCGGGTTGTCGTAGAAAAATCTGATGAAACACACAAAGACACACGAACAGCTTCGTCATCTCACCGTCAGCAAGACAAGCAACGAGACGCTGTTCCCGGTTTGTTTTGTTCCAAATCATCAGATTTTCAGGTTCAGGTTGAGGAAAGGTCACATTTCAGTCCTGATATAATTCACCAAACTCACTTTTGATTTGTAGAGATGGGATTCCTCAGACATGAAGACGTGAGCTTACTTATGCAGCAGAGATATGAGTCTGAGGCGCAGCAGACAAACACGTGGTTAAACGTTGTGAAATGGTTGCAGTTTGGTTTGTTTTATCTAAGATGAACGTTGCTTAAATTAAGTCAGTGTTGACTTTTGGTTTCACGTCCAAGACAACCTCCCCCAGACACGGACTGTATTCAGCATCACATGACAGCCACTGGAGGCGTTCACCGTATGTGTCGCACAGCTGACCCGTGAGGCTGTGTTTGTTATTTTGCCTGAGCTTTAAACTGTGTCGCACAGTCTTGATTGACCCATCAGTTGTCATGGAGATAGATCTGTTGCTATGTGAGCTCTTAACCCAACACAGATGGGGAGTTCGACACAGGTGAAACCTCCTTTCAAAGGTTAGTAAGTGGACCTGGGGTCAAACAGACAGGTACCCACATGGTGGTGAGCGACGGGTTCCCGGTGAAGGCGTGCTCCGGGATGGACTGGATGTTGTTGCTGTGGAAACCGCTAAACAGGAAACAGAACAACAGTGATGGAGGAAAGTACTCAGATCCCTCACTCAGGTAAAAAGATCAATACGACAGAGTAAAAACAGGAATTTACACGTAAACGTCTTCAGTTTCTAATGTTACTGAGGTAAAAGTACGAAGTCAGCAGAATAAAGAAATGAAGGACAGAAACCAGCTGTGAGACGATTTACAGCAGAGTAAAGAAGATCAAACAAACGTCTGATTCAGTCTATCTGCGTATTTTTTGGACTCTTCTTTAATTCTCACAGTCTTTTCCTGAAAAGCTGGAAAACGTTCACGTCTTTTGAGCCTCGAACGTTATTTAAACGAAACCATGCGAGTCGCTGGCAGATTGGCCTGTAAATGAGAACAGCTGCTCCTTCGTCAGAGGTCACAGCTCAAACAGGTTGAGTTTGATCTTCAGCGGCGAGGTTTGGGATCTTATCAGGTGGGTTTTATGAAGAAAATGAATTTATAGATCTGACAAATGTCGATTTTCCAATTTGGTCCAGCTTTTCCTTCATTTTGCCTTTATTTCACATCCTCATCATCGAGCATTGACCACGATTATTAAAATCAGTAAACAGGAAAACAGGAAGTTAGCCCAGAACAGGAGCCGATTCTTCAGCAAACTGTTAATGACTAGATGTTTTCCACAGTTGTCCCCTGGTCTCATCTCATTTTGTCTTTGGAACGACACCCGAACGGTTCAGACTCACAGTTCTTTGAGGTGGCTCAGCGAGCGGACGGCCGTCGGAAACTCCACCAGGCTGTTGTAGTTCAAGTCCCTGAGAGGAAGAGGGAGATGTTGGAAATGAAGATCACACACAGGTCAACAAACACACACACACACACACATAGACAGTGGCTAGGAATACCTGGAATTATCAACTCCAGACTGGGATTCATGCTGCAACAGCTCTGCTTCATCTAAAACACTGGGAATACCATCCATAACTGGGAATACTGGGTTGATTGTCAGTTTTAAATGAAGGCTATCGACTTTAACTTTGGATAAACAGGCTCTGTACTGGGAATGATGAACCCCTGAATGGGAATACCAGATCCAGGCTGGCAATGCTGATATATCCTTGTGATGTCCTTACTTAGCCAGTGAGGTTAAACTTGGAATACCAGATTTAAATCAGCAGTGTCCACTTGGGAATACCACATCTACTCTGGCAACTGCTAGTTCCGGACTGTGAAACCAGTACCAGTACACTGGAAATCTGGAAAGAAACAACTCTAAACTGGGAAATTTGGGTGCCAGAATGGGAATACTATTTGGATACTGGGAATTAAAACTCTAAACAGGGAATACCAGCTCTCGACACCGCATTCTGTCTGTCCTGAAATGGGAATATCAGCACCATTGGGAAGGAAGATGTGGGGCGGTGTACAATCTCTGATCCCAAACTCCCAGCCCCTCACTGGGAATGTCAGCTCTAGACTGGAAGTACCAAACATGAAGGGATTTGTTGGGTCTTGGCTGGGAATGGCAGAACTAGACTGGGATAATTAACCTTAAACTGGGAACATTGTAGCTCTAGAGTGCTAACACTAACTATACACTGGGAATGAAAGCTTTAAACAGGAAGTACAAGCTCTGCGCTGGAATCTGTCGGCCCTAGAATGGGAATATCTGCGTCATCGGGTGGGACAGGAAGTACCAAAGGTGTAAAGGGATTGGTCAGCTTTCAACAGGAGGACCAACTCCAAACCGGGAACGTTGGGCTCTTACTGGTTAAACCTATTTGTTGGGAATGTAAGGTGGACCAATAGCTAAGCGCCGGCTCCACAGTGGGAAGCGCAGCTCGGTGATGCTGTGGGAACGTCAGCTTCAGACTGGGAAAGCGTTTCATGTAAATGTTTGTGTTTGAAACCTGATGTTTAGCTTAATCTTTTTTCCGTCTTTTCAGTTTATTAAAGAAACGTTTAACTGCGCCTCGCTCCTTCCTTTCATCACCACCAGAGACTAGAGCATTCTGCGAGTCCACACATGGCTCCAATTAGGTCCTCTCATCCATCTCTGGGAGGCAGGTGGCTATTACACACACACACACACACACACACACACACACACACACACACACACACACACTGTGTGGAATGAAGCTGCCACATTGTGAAAATACCATTAAATTGAAATTGCTTCAGTCTGGTGTTCGAGTGTGTGAGTCGGTGTGTGTGTCCAGAGGATGATTTGTAACAACAAAAGCTTTCTGCCAGAGTATTATTGATGGAATTTGGGTGGACGTGATTGGACGAGAGCTGGATATGAAGTTTTAGGGTTTAGTCAGTTTAGCTGCTTGCGTTGAGTCTTTTGGAGAAACCTAATTATCATCTCATGCTGTAACTTGTGCAGGCTGACAACAGGTTCTGTTAGTGGGTGGAGCAACATCAGATCTGGCTGCCCTCAGACTTCCTCCTTCACATAAAGTCATGTGACTAATGGAAACTACAGTTTGAATCATGGATGCAAACAGTGAGGTGTACTCTGGGTTTTGTGTATAAACTTCAAATAAACCCAAATCCAAGTTTTCAGTGTTTACACTTTACATAAAGATGGCGGTTTCTTAAAAGTGTAGTCAAAAAACCTGCAGCGCCCCCCGGTGTCTGGCTGCAGCACAGCTCATAAGCCCCGCCCCCTGGTGTCTGGCTGCAGTACAGCTCATAAGCCCCGCCCCCTGGTGTCTGGCTGCAGTACAGATCATAAGCTCCGCCCCCGGTGTCTGGCTGCAGTACAGCTCATAAGCCCCGCCCCCTGGTGTCTGGCTGCAGTACAGCTCATAAGCCCCGCCCCCTGGTGTCTGGCTGCAGTACAGATCATAAGCCCCGCCCCCTGGTGTCTGGCTGCAGTACAGATCATAAGCTCCGCCCCCTCCATGTCAGCAGATGGTTCCTGTCATCTCAGCTCGTTCTCATCACACTGTTTGTTCAACTGATCATTCATCATATTGCTGTAAAAGGGGGCGTGGCCTCATGTTTGACATCTACAGTGGGCGGGGCCTGGATACAGCTGCTCCACCAGAGCAAGATGGCTGTATCTGGGATATTTTAACTTCCTGTTTGTTACAATGGCAGGTAGTGGAGACTCCTTGATGGAAACATCAAAGTCAAGATGTATCCAGACTTAAGGAGATAGGAAAGGAGGCACTGAAGCACCTTTCCTCAGCATTTAGATGACAGGAGCATTCACGGCTGTGCCAAACCTTTTTAAACAAGACTCTTCAGCCGCAGCCTGGCTGGGTGCTGGAGGCTGTCATCAGCTCAGTAACAAAAACAAATAAATGTAATTGTCAGTGTGTTGAATCGTTCCTGTAGGAGCCGTGCAGGAGCACCTTTGTCCTGATTGGCAGGTGTCTCGGCCTTTGCCTCCAGCTCTGGTGCTCTGGTGGGCCTTGGGGGGTCTCCTCAGCCACAGACAGTCTCACAGGGTTTCTGCGGTGCTTCAGAAGTGTCTGCAGGGATGTTTGCAAAGCTGGATTTGGGGTTTTTCTGCTCACCGCCGTGTTCGTCACTTACTGGAACCAGAAAATCCTAATTTGGGCATCAGGAACGGGGCTTAGGTGAAGCTGAGGTGGGCGGGGGGGGACCACCGCAGCTGAACGAGATGCTGACGTTCTGGTGAGAACTGAGTGTGTTTCCCTTAAAACCGGACTGAGCTCGTTGGATTCATTTGTTTTTTTCTGTTTTCATTTCCGTCTTCTTCTTCTCTCCCTGTTTGTGTTTGTAGTTTCAGATGAACATGAGTCCCCGCTGCGGTTTATTATTGCTGATCGCACAGGTACACACGCAAACACATGCTGCCTGTGTGTGTGTGTGTGTGTGTGTGTATGAATAGTAATTATGATTAGCATACAGCCAGGGCCACACACAGAGCTCCCCCCGACACACACACACACACACACACACACACACACACATAGAGAAGTATTTCCAAATGAAGGCAGTGTGTGTTTGTGTGTTTAAACCTGCTTCTCTGGTTGACTGAGAAAACAGAAACATTACTATACTCACACACACATTCCTCAGATTATACACACACGCACCAACATAAACACACACGTTAATCTGCCCCGGCTCCATCTAATATTCAGAAACTCTGGCTAACAGCCGGCGGCGCAGACGGCGGCAGGTATCTCTGGAATATTCCTGCTCACTCAGAGTCGACACTGTTTCAGACTGGTGACGTGTTTCTTTGCTGTTGTGAGTTTTTGATCTTCTAAAAGCAAAAACAACACAAAGTAGAAGCAGGAAGTCAAACTGAACGAGTGACAGAAGGGCCGACGTTAGCATGATGCTAACGGAGGACACTCCACAGGCAGGTATTAGACAATTTGTCTCCACTGAAAACAATTGAAAATGTAACTGAGGGTGTCTGAACTTATGAAATACACATCTGTCCCTGTTTAAATAGTTATGTGATGACTGTTAACGTGTCAGCGTTTAGGTTCTAGTTCATTTGAAGTGACTCAGAGCACAGTTGGGTGTGTTTTTCTTTGTGTGTCTTATAAAGAAGCTGCTGAACAATTGTTCCAGAAATGTTTATCATTTCCACATGTTGGTCATTTAAAATGGTTTTCTTTCTTCTTTTTGTCATTTATATGTGCAATAAATGAATAAACTAATGCATCAAACTATATTTTTAATGATGTGATGATTGTTAGCTTGTTAGCTGTTATGCTAGGAGGCTGCCCCTGATGCTGAGCTCAAAACAAGGTTTCAGCGGCGCTGTTTGAATAAATGCAGCCAAGTCTTTTTCACAAAGGTATAAATTAAACCTCGCTCTCATCTCCTGACCTTTCACCCTGACCCCAGCTCAACCCTGACTTCTCCAGCTCCTCCCCAAAACACACACACACACACACATACTCACAGCGTCTCCAAACTGTGGAGTCCGTGGAAGCAGTTCGTTCCCATGGAAACGATCCTATTGTTGTTGAGATGCCTATGGAGAGAGAGAGAGTGATGGACTAATGAAGCAGACAAAGAGAGAGTGTGTGTGTGTGTGTGTGTGTGTGTGTGTGTGTGTGTGTGTGTGTGTGTGTGTGTCTTTTAAAAAGGGGCCCCGGGGCCTCTCAAGAAAGTTTTTTTTTCTTTTGGTAATTTCATGCAAATTAGCTTCAAGCCGATTGGACAAAAGAAATGACAGCAGACTTCAATGCTGCCGCGCTGAATGCCATCACACACACACACACATACACACACACACACAAACAGAGAGTTTTGCATGTTATTAAGGAGCTATTACAGACAGTCAGGGACAGTCGCTGCCACGGTTTAACTTAATGCAGAATGCAGCGAGAGCTCCTAGCAACAGTGCACACACACACGCACACACACACACACACACACATAGACACAAAAACAAAAACATGACCACGGAGTGTTTCTGTAAACCTGAAGAGGAAGAATGTTTGATCCTGGTGTTTATATTTCGTTTATCATATGCTGACTAGACACACTTGATATTTCAGTGAATGCGCTAACCATCGCTAACCAGCTGCTAACTAACGAGTCAAGTTCTGTGTCAAACTAAAGGCTGATCTGCTGATGAACCCTCTGGACAACTTGATTATACACTAAGTTTGTGCCGAACTGACTGAGCAGCTGGCCAGACAACTTAGTCGCTAACTAACTGGCTAACTAACTTGTTTGTTGTTAACTGAGTAATGAGCAGCAAACATGTGACCAACCAACTGACCAGTCAAGCTAACAGGTGACCCACAGCTAACATACCAGCTAACCAGCTAGCTCAGCTACTAACTCATCATTTGACAAATCAAAATACATCAGCTAACAAACTCGCTAGCCTATGAGCTGCCTCATTAGCCGACTGAGCTAAAGGCTAATTTACTTGTAAATCAAACAAGTTAACCAGCTGAGTAACTTATTAACTAACTCCTTTCAGTTCATCTCCTTTTATTGTTTATTATATTTATTTTGTCTCCTTTCTCTTAAACTTTCCTCCTCCACCTCTTTCCCTTCTTTCTCTTCCTCTCTTTCTTTGCTTTAACTTTATTTAACACAGATCCCAGAGCAGGCAGGAGAAGTGGGAGGAGACACTCAGAGAGTGAAAGTGAAGCTGTTGTGAGTCCAAACACTGTTTCTGTTTAACTGATGGGTCTACGAGACACAGCTGAGCGTGTTCCAGTGTGAGTTAATGGAGATAAATCAGATCGAGGTGTTGAGTTACTACTAACTCACGTCACATGTTTGGACAAAGTTTATGTCCTGCTGCTAAACACGCAGCCTCTACTCCAACATGGCTCTCTGGCAGCTCTCTGGCAAACTCACACACTGTGTCACCACCGGCATGCTGAGTCTCCACCGGCTTGTTTTTAATGTGGCGTTGTTGTTTGTGTGTTGTACGTACAGCACCACCAGGCGGCCCAGCTTGCTGAAGGCGTGATCTGGGACGTGGCTGATGTGGTTGAGGGCGAGCGTCATGGCCTGCAGGGCAGGCAGGTCGCTCAGAGCCTCCGCCGGCACTTCCGTCAGGGAGTTATCGTCCAACCACAGGTGACGGAGCGAGCGCAGGCCGGAGAAACAACCAGAGGGAACGCTGGAGATGTGATTGGCGTCCAGGCGGCTGCAGAGAGAGACAGGAGTGTGGCTTCGCCTTAAAACAGTGAAAGTCATCAATACATGTTTATGCAAGAAGACATAATATGATGTAACATGATGTAACTCTGCACAGGTTCATAGCTACACCTGAATTTTGTCCACAGAAGAAGAAAATGAAGAAGAAGTAGAAGAAGAATAAGGTCCTTTATTAGTTAATATATTATCTGAGTCCATTTAAATCACAAATATACTTATTTTTTAATTAATTAAACATTTATTTAATAATCAAACCTTGTTTTTTTATTCTCAAAATGCAGTTTGCTGTGAAAAAGCTATTTTGTTTCTAAATCTGATGCTTTAGTACTATTATTATTATTTTATCTTGGATTTTGTTGGGTTTTTGATTGTGTTTTTTGGTGAAAATGCACTTTATTTTTGTTATTAACCTGCCTTCATCTGGGAGGTAGTGACAGGAAGTTTGCTGAAAACATAAAGTGAGTAGAAGAAGAAAGAACTTGCACTTTTCCACTACATTTGCTGTATTATTTGCAGACTCTGAACATTAAATGGGAGCTTTCACTGCACTTTGAGGCCGTTTAAGAGGAACATTAGAGATCAAGTGTTTGAACAGGGCCGAGGAATGATCGGCAGGCTGCTCAAGCACCACTCGACCAGCCAACGAGCTCTTAAGGCAAAACGAAGGCATTTTAATGAGCACAAACTTATTGCTGAGTGTGTGTGTGTGTGTGAGAGAGAGAGAGTAGGAAACTGTACCAAAATCCCTCTGTAGCTGTTTGTTTACGTAAAATACTTTTAAAAACTAATCACTCGCCTATTTCATGTTTTTAAAGTACAGGTACCTCAGTCAAAGTCAGTGTAGAGTAACTGTATCCGATTACTTTCATGTTGGACAGTTATTATTAAAATGAACTATACTATGCTACTGACATAAAGTTTATTAAAGTTTATTAAAGCACTTTCACCTCCAAACTGTGTTCAGCTGAAGTATCTCAGTATGTTTGTTTTAACTGCTCGTGTTGTCACATTAAACTGCCGTTCTCTGTTTAACTTAGCTGTTAGCTTTATTAGCTCTGTTTAGCTGTTAGCTTTGTTGGTTTTATTAGCCTGGTTAGTTCCATTATCTCTGTTACCTGTTAGCTCCAGCACCTTTATTAGCTCTGTTAGCCCTGTCAGATATGAGCTTTGTTGGTTCTATTTGCTCCATTAGTTCAATTTATTCTGTTAGCTGTTATCCTGTTGGCTCTATTAGCTCAGTTAGCTATGATATCTGTTGGTCTATTGGCTGTTAGCTTTAGTAGTTTTGTTTAGCTTGCTTTTCTATGAGCTCAGTAAGCTCCATTAGCTCGGTTAGCTGTTAGCTCCATTGACTCTATTAGCTGTTACCTTTGTTGGATCTATTAGCGCTGATATCTGTTAACTTTGTTGCCTCTGTTACATCTAGTAAGCACTATTAGCTCGTTTAGCTGTTACCTTAGCTGGCTCTATTAGCTCAGTTACATATTAACAATGTTAGCTTTATTAGTTCTGTTTAGCTGTTAGCTCCATTATCTCTATTAGCTCTGTGAGCTCTATTAGCTCTGTTGGCTCTGTGGAACATGGGCTCGGTGAGCTAGCTCTGTTAGCTCCATTAGCTCCAGCTGTTCTCATTTACAGACTTTGTACAACCTTACATTTCTGCCAACCACTCACATGGTTTCAGTTAAATTGTTCAAGGCTCAGATGTAAAGTATCCAACATTACACAAAAACTGTAAAATTAGACAAACCCCCCAAAAATCAGAGCTTTGTCTGATCTGCTGACGCTTTGGAGGAGCCCGACCCCGAGGCTGGGACCCACTGGACTAAACTCAAGACGAAGATGAAAGTAGCTCCACCTGCACAATACTGCAGTACTGTTACTACATGAAGCTGCACAATACTGCAGTACTGTCACTACTGCCCATCTGTCTACCTGTCTGTCTGTCTACCTGTCTGTCTGTCTGTCCTCACAATACCTCCTCTGTTCGGGTACAGACAGAGAAGGATGGGACTTCACATAATGGTCCATCAGATAAATGAGAGAGAGACCTTAGACAAAAAGAAAAGACTCAGACGTCTCCATTCTTATAGCCTTATCTACACACACACACACACACACACACACACACACACAGGTACAGTTTCAGCATAATTACTGTGCGTTATCAGACGGAGGGAACACAGTGTCTGGACTACATACATTAATATACTCGAGTGTGTGTGTGTGTGTGTGTGTGTGTGTGTGTGAGACTACAGATTCCTTTCCACCAAAGGGTAAAATGAGACAAAAGGATGAGTGTGTGTGTGTGTGTGTGTGTGTGTGTGTGTGTGTGTGTGTGTGTGTGTGTGTGTGCGTCTCACAGTGACTGCAGGTTGTGCAGGGTGTTGAAGGCCTCAGCAGGGACAGACTTCAGCTGGTTGTTTTGAAGCATCCTGCAAACACACAAGGTATTTGTAAATAAATAAATAAATGAGAACAAACATGCTGATGAGTTCAGGGACAGTTCGATATTTTGGAAAATTTATTTACTCCCTTTCTTGTCGAGAGAATCTCATGCAGCTTGTTAGCTTAGCTTAACATTAGCCTTAGCAACAGTGAATAAGACAGTATATTGATATAAGGGTACAGAGGTTTGACAGGAAGTGATGTCATGAGTCTTCCTCTTTATATTCTCCCACACAGACAGTATATAAAAGTGATCGACATCATTTTGGCTTCATTTTCTTACAGTGGGAGGAAGCAGAGGCACGGCGGCCATCTTTATTTACAGTTTAAGATCATGACTTCCTGTAGCATGACATGTTATTGTTTTTATATTTTGTTTTTCAGTACAAATAAACCAGATCACACATGTTAATCGTGTTAAAATGAGTTTCGATGAGCCACAGAGCTAGGCTAGCTGTTTCCCCCTGTTTCTTTATGCTAAGCTAACCTCAGTTGCTACTGCTGTTGCTTCATTAGAGACACATTAATCTGTCCACCTATCAGCAGCCGCCAGGTTTCATTACTAAAAGTACGCTGTCAGCAACTTGTAAATATCAATATGGGCTTGAATTTCAGCCTCTGCTGGCTGTAACTGTTGATGCACCATTAAACAAAACAACATAACTGAAATGACTCATAATAAATAATCAGTAACTGGAGGATGTGAGTGAACATGTGAACAGAGGAGTCGATCCAAACTGCAGCAACTCTTCATTAAACTGAGACACTCATCAAATCTTCAAAGTGTCTCTGTGAATGATTAGCACCAGTAAACACACCACAGTGTCATTACAGTGTGTGCGTGTGTGTGTGCGTGTGTGTGTGTGTGTGGACTTACAGCACTTTGAGGTTGTACAGGCCGGCGAACGCTCCTCTGGGGATGAACGACAGATCGTTTCCCGCCAAACGTCTGAAACACAGAGAAAGAGGGGGCAGAGACGGTGAGATCCTGATGTGTTCACAGGCCTTTATCGACTTTAATCAGCTTAAAATATAAAAGTGGGAGCTATGATGCGTTCACATGTGCAGGGACTGAACACATTATATCTTCAGAGCCAAAGACAAACAGCTCCAAACAGCAACATCCAGCTGTAACAGTCATAAAATGTGTTTAACTCTTCAACCTGCAGCTGCTCTGCAGATTTGTCTCCAAGCTGCTCAGACTATAAGCAACTTATTTTATTTCTTTTTTATTGTTCTTTCTCTGTTCGTCTGCTTTGTGCTGCTGCAGCATCTGATTCAGTCTGCTTTCAGTCAGTAAAAGTTGATTTTATCTGTTTGACGGCGCTGAAATCAAACACCCATCGCTGCGTCCGGAGGCTGATCTGTGAAAACGTTTCTCACCGAGTTGAACTTTGGTGAACTTCGACATGATTCGTGCTGCAGAGCGACAGCAGCGTTTACAGTGAGGCTTATCAGCTGTGTGTCACCATCCGGTTTAATTTAACTCTGCACTGCCACGTGTTGACTGCTCCACCAAAGAGACGCTGTCATGGAGCATATACAGTGTCCTGTGGTGTGCTACAGATACTGCTCTGCCCCGTGCTAACATGTCAGCTAGCCTGGAGCTGTTGTGAGTGATTATAAACTCTATTTAAAGATGGCCGACGTGACAAAAACTCAAAAGTGATGCCAAAACACCTGCAGCGCCCCCTGGCGTCTGGCTGCAGTACAGCTCATAAGCCCCGCCCCTGATCACTACTGCACACACTCCAAATGACATCACCTGTATCTGAGATATTTTGTCTTGGAGATACGGCGGCCTTCTTTGTTTACCTGCTCTGAGGAGCATTAGCATGTCACAGACTGGATACTGTGTTAGCAGTTAGCTTAGCTTGCTATGAGCGCTGGTCTGAGTTTACAACAGATAAACACTGAGTCACTTTCCTGAGTGAACAGACCTGAACTGAGTACAATTACTCGAGTACTCCTAGTACTTCAGTAGAAATGTAACTACATCTCATACACACCGCCCTACAGTTACATTTAACTTTATAAATGCAGAGCAGTTCAGATCTGACGAACGCTGGGAGCTTCATGCTTTGAGAGGAGCACTGATTGGCTGTGCATCAGTATCTGAAGCCAGTACGAGATGCTGGGCTGTGACGGGTCCTGCAGGTCTGTTTGTTTTCAGAGGCCACGCAGAGTTCAGCCAGTCCGCATGTACCCAGCATGCATCTCTGCGGTGTCCTATCGCCGCAGTGACGTTTCTCACGCCACGGTGACAAATATCGCACACACGCAGACACACAGCGACACACACAGCTGGCAGCGGAGCAGAACAGCAGTCAGAGTCATGTTCAGGTCTCTGTGAGGTCAGCTGTTCACAGCCTGAACCCTCTCTCTCTGTGTTGCAGTGTCTCTCTCCCGCTCTCTCTCTCTCCACCGTGTTTTCAGTTCTGTGCATCAGCTTCAGTCTGGAGCATGTTGGCCTGATCAGAGTGTTCATACATGACGTGGCACCGCTGCTAGGTGAGGAGAGATGGGATTACATATCGTATCCTGGCAGATATCTGAGCTCGCTGCCCGCTCAGACGCCCTCAGCTGGCTATCATCATCCTGCATCGGCGCCGCCTTCACCGGAGTTCATGAAGACATCCGAGGGTCTGAGCATCGAGAGCTGCAGCTCGCGTTCCAGCCGGGCAGCAACAAACAGACAAACAAACTAAAACTCAACTTTGTTTGTTTGTTGAAAATATGGTCAGAGCAGCGAGACGGAGGTCGACATCAGATTATTATAGAAAACACACACACACACACTCATCTCCTGCGTCAGGATGAAACCGAGTCTGTGCGGCCGGTTTGTTTGTGACATGGACGAGATAAAGGCGGAGACCTCGTGGCGTCGATTCACACTGAGAGTTCCAGGATTTCAGCAGGTGTTGGTGAAGAAAACTGACGTCACCTCCAAAACACTCAACGCAGTAAAGTTGTGGATCGATGACGTACCAGCACGAGGAATTAACCTGCGTGTCTGTGAGTGTGTGTGTGTGTGTGTGTGTGTGTGTGACTCACAGCTCCTCCAGGAAGTGCAGGTTGGACAAAGCTCCACTGGACAACACGGTGAGGTTATTCATACTGAGATCACTGCAGACACAGAGAGAGAGAGAGAGGTGACTGTTAATGTCTCTCTACCATCACACCTGTGTGAACAAACACTGCTGATAATAAACAATATAAGTAAATAAAATAAATTAATAAACAGACATGATACGTGATTAAATCACTGACTGTATCTAAAGATGGCCGACATGATCGTTACTGAAGCAGCGCCCCCTGGTGTCTGGCTGCAGCGCAGCTCATAAGCCCCGCCCCCTGGTGTCTGGCTGCAGCGCAGATCATAAGCCCCGCCCCCTGGTGTCTGGCTGTGGCACAGATCATAAGCCCCGCCCCCTGGTGTCTGGCTGTGGCACAGATCATAAGCCCAACCATTTTTCAGATCAGTTTGGTTTTAATCAGTTATTGATTCTTGCCTCATGATTGACAGCTAAAGTGGGCGGGGCCTCAATACAGCAGCTAAACACCCTTGATCACTGCTGCACAGACTCCAAGTGGTGTCAACAGAGCATGTGGGTGCCTGAGCCATCTGAGAGAGTTTGACTTGACTTGTGGAGAAGCGTCGGCCATCTTGGTTTACATGTGTACAAACCGATAAATAACGATTTTGATCTGAACTAACGACTCATTAAAGACAAACTCAACCTACATTCAAACACACACACACACACACACACACACACAGGACTTCTCGACTCCTTCAAAGAGCTGCTGAAGTCAACACACACCTGAGTGAGAAACAAGGCAGGAGTGGAAGTTACTGGAAAGTGGTGGGAAGCAAGAAACGGGTGAATGAATCAGAGCCGTGACCTGCCGCCGCAGGAGCGCCCACCTGAGGTCAGGTGAACCTCTGATTGGCTCCCATCATCTCTCATTCACTGCTCTCCCTCCTTTTCTTTCCTTATCTGACCCCGTCTTTATCCTCCGCTCTGTGTGTGTGTGTGTGTGTGTGTGTGTGTGTGTGTGTGTGTGTGTGAGATAATGATCAGCAGGCAGCGTCTCCACTCAGGACGTCCTGAGAAACAGACGGTCTCTGTCTCACACACTCAGGGTGTGTCTGCAGGTTGAATCAACTGCTTGTTAAGGCACTTTCTCAACACTCCATAAAGCCTGTTAATGTGTGTGTGTGTGTGTGTGTGTGAGTGTGTGTGTGTGTGTGGCTTTACAACATTGTCGACAGGTAGTCCAGTCACACACACACACACACACACACACACACACAGGTTTGTTTGGGCTTATTTTAGCAGAACTTTCCTTCACTGTCACCAGACTAACAGAGTCACGGCTGATTGGCTTTTACTGCTGCAACACACACACACACACACACACACACACACACACACTATTACTGTGCATGAAAGCAGATTTCATTGACTTCATTCATTAGCTGCCTCACTCACAATATGTGTTTATATACTGTAGGAGTGTGTGTGTGTGTGTGTGTGTGTGTGTGTGTTTCAGACAGTGAGTTGTTCATTAGCCAGGCTGAGGGGGTGGGGGGCTCTGTTATGTTCTCTACATGTGGTTGCATATCCAACACGGTTACCATGGTGATCTGTGTTTACACAAAAACCCCATGTGTACGTGTTCGCTACAGAGAACACGTTAACGACCTTTAATTGGCCTCCTGCTTAAAATTCAACTTTTAATCAACTGAAAAAACGGCGGAAATTAAGATAAGTTAACGAGTTTGCTGGGTTTCCTGCTAACGGCTCCATTGTTTTAGCATCTTGCCCTGTTAGCGAATGTTAAATCACAGTTAGCTTAGCATATAGCCTTGTCCCATTAGCTGACACTGGCTCGTTAGCAGCCCTTTTACTTTAAAGTTACACTGATAACCTGCTGACTAATTTAGCTAACTTTAGCTTGCTATGCTATCAGCTCGCTCGTTAAGACGTGTTAGCTGTTTTAGCTAGCTGTTAATTAATCACAACTTAAACAAGTCCAGATGATTAACAATCAATCAGCTGATCGTCGACTATAAGTAAGACTAATTTATTGTTGTTGTGCTTCTTTTCCTGTTAGCTGATGTTTGCTAACAAACATGCTAACAAACGTCCCTGATGACAAACACAGGAACTTGCTTTAAATGACATGTGTTTACGCTCAGACGACGTTTCCTGTGTTCGCTGATTGTTTACTTGTTGATTGTTGTATGTCAGACCGGAGATGTGGGACGATACTGTATTCAGATGCACACAAACATCCTAACCATGATGAAGATGATGATGATGATGATGATGGTGGTGGTTGTCGTTGTGCTTGAACAATAAAGGAACACGCAGCGCTGATTACCCTGCTGAGCTAAACCCGTGATGTCATGTGACCTCATACTGCGTGAACGGCAGCCTGATGCTCAGATAAGTCGTGCTTTTATTTTGAAAGAGCTGCTTTGATCTGATAAAACCTGTGGCAGGTGTGCCGTGAGCAGTCAGTGTGGTTATGAACTAAAGATACGTCTGCAACACACTGAGGAAAATATTTAAATACAGTGTTTTACAGACGACTTTGACTCAAACTGTTTAACTGTCATGACACAGATCAGTCGCATCATAACCTGTGATTAATTCATAATAACAACAGTGTTTTAGGAGACAATCTTTGTGAGAAACTTTAAAGTGAGAATATTGAGAAAAATGTCATATTTCTGTGAGATTATAGGTTTTTATATCAGACAGACGAAGTTAAAAGAATTAAAGAGATAAAAATAAGAATATGTTTTTGATTAAAGTTGAAATATTTAGTGAAAAAGGACACGATCTGCCGTTTCTGCTGTAACTGTGATGCGTCCAGGCGAGCGTCTGACTCAAAATACTGTTTCACTTTGAATTTGAGTTGTGAGAAAACTGATGAGTTGAAGTTTTTAGGCGTCTTCCTCTTTGATTCCAGCCTGATCAGCTGTTTCAGGACCTCGTGTGCGTCTCAACAATGAGAAGTCTTTGTAAAAGATCTTTGAGCTGATTTTGGGTTTTTTCTGTGGCCGGAGCAGAAAAAGGGTCACGTCCGAGGAAGAAGACGGATGAAAGAGACGAATACATTAACATACTGTGTGTTTGTCCCTCCCTCTTGGTAATGACTTAGATGAAGCTGTGTGTGTGTGTGTGTCTGTGTGTCTGTGTGTGTGTGTGTGTGTGTGTGTGTGTGTGTGTGTTGTCTTTCCCCCGTCTCCTCGGGCTCAAACTGATGGATATCAGACGATTATTCAAACGGCTGCTGCGCCGGCAGAAAGACAAACTGCGGAAGGAAAGAAAAGAGAGCTGTGTAGTCGGGAGGCGCAGTGTGACGGCGAGGCCTCTCTCCGGTTTTGTCCTCTCTCCGGTTTTGTCCTCTCTCCGGTTTTGTCCTCTCTCTCTCTTTCTTTCAGTCTCTCTGGGGCGGGGGCGGGGGCGGGTCAGCGGGGGCCCCCCGGGGCGACGAAGGCAGGGGGTTTATTCCCTGAGCCGCCCTGTCAGTCGCTGCCTCCTCCCACAGAAAGAGCTACCGGGAGGATAAACAGCCGCTCTGTGCGGACCGAGCGCGTCTGCGTGCAACACAAACAAACAGCTGAACAACAACAAACGAGTTGTGTTCCCATCACACCCGCAGACGAACGGGACCTGAGGTCAGGCCATGAATCTGACAGGTGCCCTGCGGAGTTGGTTTCACCCTGCGTCTGCATCTCACCGCTGCATTGTTGCCGTCACCTGAGGATCACCTGGAGACCGTGACATCATCATGCACTCAATGAGATGTGTCAGCCATCTTTGTTTACAGTCAGCGGTGTTAACCAATAGCAAAGCTCATTAGAGGGCAAGCACTCATAGAACTAAAGTTACATCCAGTAACTATGACTTTGAATTTTTACCTGTTGAATGCAAAATTTATCCAAATGTGACGCTTCAGGAGTGTGTGTGTGTGTGTGTGTGTGTGTGTGTGTGTGTGTGTGTGTGTGTGTGTGTGTAGCTGAACTCAGATGAACACAGCGCTGTCTCACACCTCACACACACACACCCTGCCCAGGTAGACAGAGCACCTGTCTCCCTCTGGTGTGCTCACCTGTCTCAGTTGTGTGATTAAATTATAACTTTCTCTTCTAACGGGGTGAGCGCGGCGACTGCTGACTGAGCCAATATGGCCGCCATAAAAGGGGGCGTGGCCCAGAAAAGCCCCTTCATATGTACATCAGCAGCTAAATGCATTCCTGTGCTGCTGCTGTCAGTCAGAGGCAGAGCAGACCTACAGACCCATTCAGAGCTCAGACAGCTCTGCTTAGGCATGCAGCACACACACACACACTCACTCTCTCTCACACACACACACACACACACACACACACACACACACACACCCACTCACACACACACACACACACACACACACACTCACACACACACTCACACAAAGGCATTGACAGATGGCAGCATTCAGAGTGACGGTGGTCAAACAGACAGAAGCAGATTGTAAACTGACGTCAGATCAGCTACTGTTTCATTTTCAATAACTACTCTGATTACATCTGACTGACACACTGCTGATACTCTGATTACATGTGACTGACACACTGCTGTTACTCTAAATACTCTGATTACATCTGACTGACACACTGCTGATACTCTAAATACTCTGATTACATCTGACTGACACACTCCTGATACTCTAAATACTCTGATTACATCTGACTGACACACTGCTGTTACTCTAAATACTCTGATTACATCTTGAATGCTGGACTTTCACCTGTAACTGAGTATTTTTACAATGTGGTATGAACTCTTGTATTTCAGTAAAGCTGCCAGTTTGCAGTGCATTGTGGGATGTTACTCTGATGGGACGCAGTTACCGAGCGGCAAGTCTCCAAAACTCACAAACACTGAAACTCATTGATGTTTTGTTGGATTTGATTCCTGATTGGAGCTTTAATAAAGACACAAAGAACCTTTGATCGACTGTCGCTGTGTGTGTGTGTGTGTGTGTGTGTGTGTGTGTGTCCATCTGCCTGTCTGAGACAAACTGTAAGGAAAGTGCTTTCATTGACACACACACACACACACACTCACACACACACAGCGTTTGTGAATAGAAGAAGGTTTTCTTTAATGAGAGTGAAATTTAAATCCTGGACATTGTGCTGCTTTTAGACCACAGCCAAGATGGGCAGGTTCTCCTTCTGCACACACACACACACACACACACACACACACACACACACACACACACACACACACACACACACTGGCGGTGATGTAATGGTTTTGCCAGAGCTGAAACACGTCTGGTATCGAGGCTGGTCACCTGCTGTGAGGTGAAATGGATTTGAATTGGCTGTAGTGTTCGGCTTCAACAGGAGTTTACGCTCAAGTAGAAACACTGAAACTTCTCTGACACTTTGGTTAAAAGGAGCGAACGGCAGCCGAGCGCCGGCGGCCACGGCTCGCACACATTCAGGCATGAAAACAGAAACATCAGCGCATCACAGGCTGATTACCCCCTGCTTTTTGGCTGGATTTGACAAAGACTTGCACGATTTGTTGATGATGCAGTGTCCAGGTGACACTTGATTAAAGGTGAGCAGCTGATCTGTGACGTTAACAAAATCAAGTTTCTTTTAAATCTAAAACCTAAAATCCTCTCTGCAGCAGCTCAGTGACTCTTGTGTCCTCGTGGTCACTGGCTCCTGACAGAATAGACCTGACATTGCCCATCAACACTGGGACGTCACAAAGATTCCCTGAAACATTTAGAAGAACCACCAGGAACTCAGACATTTCCCAAAACCTTCACAGTGATACTTCTAAAACATCCTTGAAAACCCTGAAACCTTTTCTCTTTTCCCTGGAACATCTCAAAACACAGTATTTCCACAAGAACACCTGGATCTTAATTCTTCACGTGTTTCTTGTGGAATGCCTTCACAGTTTGTCATTCAAACTTCTCCTGGAGGACTGAAAACCTCATGAAGAAAACATTACTGAAGAACTAGAACTTCCTCAACACCTGGAGCCACCTTAAGCTCCAGGAATTCATTAAACTGGACCCTTCCTCATACACCTGAAACCCTCTTAAAAACCACAGAGATCTCCCAAAGAATCTGTGGACCCTCCTGAAGAAGCCTTCAAACCTCTTTGAGAGCTCCTGAAACTCCTCAAGAGCTCCATTAGTGTCCAGATGTAGCACTGGACAGAACACTTCAAATCCGAGTTCCCGTGATCCCATAACAGTCTTACATTTCTCTGCAGCACCTAAAACCCTTTAAGAACCCCTACGTGTTTTCAGGATCCTGGAATCCTAGACCTTCGCTGATTCTCTCCAACAGTGCTTCAAGAACCCCTGAACCCCCCTCAAGAACCATGAGGGAACCTCTCCAAGGAAGAGACCTGTAACCATCTCAGATACTCACTGAAACCTCTTGAAGTGCTCCAGGACCCTCTCAAAGACCCTCTGAAATGCTGAAAAGAAATCCTTGAACATTTTCCATAATGCCTGGAACTCCTTAAGGGCTCAAGAATTTTTTTCAGATACTTTCATAGAGACACCTGAAACCTCCTGACGAACCACTTCAACCTCTTAAGAACACATTTATTCTGATTTGCCTTAAGCAGAACTTCCTCCAAAGCACTTGGAACTTTTGTGAAGCTCCTGGAACTGATCCTAGGACAATTTCAAAAACCCTTGAAACTTGATGAGTGTGTGAGATTTTCTAAAACCTAAGATCTTCTCAAACCCCACTATAACCTTTGTAAGTGCTCCAGGAACCTCTTTAGAAACTGCAGATGTTCCTGAATAACTACTGGAAGGTCTCAAAGCTCCAGGAAGAACCAGGTTAACCTTCTCTGTGGAACCTCTTTAAGAACTCAAGGAGGACACCTGAAACCTCCTCAGGAACATGTGAAACCACCTTGTGTGGTCCAGGAACCTCTTTAAGAACCTGTGGGTCTTACAGAAACTTTCGAACATCTCCAGGAACTGATGGGAAAAGAGTAACACTGCAGAGTAACTCAGTAATATTAGGAGCACTCCTGAGTCCTCTGTCTGACTCTCAGTCCTGCTCCATCTCCTCAGACCGCCCTAACCACCGTATGAACAACGTGACATGTGCGCGCGCGATAAACAGAGGCGGAGGGGACAGGTGCTCCGTTTCTCACGGCTGCATAACAACCACGCACGCGCGCCTTTGCACGCACACAAACACACACATGGTTTGAGCTGCTGTGTATTTACTACGTGCGGATTAACAGCAACAGGTTGATGAAAGCACTGCAACTTAAACCCCGGGTGTTGACTTACAGGTACGACGTGAACACGCTCAGGTTGCTCGGTATGTCCCGGAGCCCCATGTCCGAGCAGTCCACCCGGTGCAGCAGACCGTCCACCTCGCACCGGCAGCGGCCAGGGCAGCCAGCTCGCCCCGCTCCTCCTCCCCGGTCCTCGGAGCTGTTCACTGCACCCGCCGGTGTCCGCTCCACCACGGGCACAGCGGTGCTCTGCATCTCCAGCGCCTCCACGGAGCCCCTCAAACCGGCGGAGAGGACTGCAAACACGGCCAAGAAAGCCACGCACCGCGGCATGTCCCCCGCGGTCTGTCCCCGGAGGCTGCGAGGTTCAGGTCCAGCAAAGAAAAAAATAAAACAACAAACACCAAAATAAAAACAACAGACAAACAAAGCTGCAGCCTGGGACCCGGATCACGCTGTGTTTGGGACTGGTGCTGGTCTGTCCTCAGTGGAACCGGACTGGCTCAGACTAACTTCACCTGGTCCGGACTCAAAGCGCTGCTCGGAGATTTTAAAGTCTCAAACATAAAGTTCAGCGTGTTGCAGTTCAGCGCTGCAGCTTGGTCGCTTTCCAGGCTGCACGCGTGGAGCCGCACAGCCAGAGTGTGTGTGTGTGAGTGTGTGTGTGTGTGTGTCTGTGTGAGTCCCTCCACTCACTACAACCGTGTGTCAGCCCCGTTTACTTTTATATAGTCTGTCACTGTCCGTAGGTCCGTCCGTCTGTCTGTGGATGAACTGCAGACATGCCAGAAAACAACAGCAATAAACAAACAAAATAACACATTTAATCATTAAATTGGAGAAAAACATGTAAAAATGAGCCGTTTCACACATTTTATGAATTAGAGTCCACTTTCTGATACAACCAATTACATTTATGAGTATTTGAATCGGCCTGTTGGCTCATTTCAGAGTCTTAAAGGTGCTTTTTAATCACATTCACACAAAATGATCATAAAAATAGGAGTTAAGTTTTATTAGAGTTACAGCTTTAATATTGTGATCTATCTGATGTTTGCGTCAGTGCAGCCTGAGCAGGTCTCACCAGACAACTGAACCTGTAGCTGCAGATAAATGCATGTGGTGGAGTGAACAGGTGGAGAAGCTGCTGGAAATGAAAATACAAGTATCTCACACTTGTACTTTAGTGCAGTACTCGAGTAGATGTACTTAGTTACTTCCCATGGCAGGTGATTTCTGTGACTGAATCATTTAAAACAGAACGAAAATCTCCTAAAGCTCAGTAACTCAAGATCAAACTAACGTTTCATACACTGTATTTTACACATTTTCACATTAAGACAAATGGGATTTTGTAACATTTCACTAATTAATTATTATTGTTTTTACTTTTTCATGTTTTAAAAAAAGCCAGTGAATGATTTAAAAATACAAACAAATAATTGATTTATTGTTCATTTTATTTAGTTTGATCAGTTTATTGCCTTGTGTTGCTCTGATCTGTGCACATTGTGCTGTTTATCCATTTAGATTTAATCGTTATATCAATATAAATCAAATAATAATATGACGAACATAACACAAGAATATGACGAATATAACACCAACAGAGCTGTGTCACTGTTAAGTGTCTAATAGCCTGGATACACTTCATGATGATATGACGGTTTCACACACCTTCTACTCTGAAATGAGGTTTCAATCAGTGTCCGTGTCATCACTGAACACACACACACACACACACACACACACACACACACTCACACTCACTGAGCTTTGGTTAATGATTGGTCCAATATGACTTTGTTGTACACCTGTGGCTCTACCTGACTTCCTGTGTGTGTGTGTGTATGTGTGTGTGTGTGTGTGTGTATGGTGGGGTGCAGGTAAAGGTGAGATATGGAGATGGTTATCTCACACACACACACACACACACACACACACTAAAACAGTGATGCAGCTGTTGACAGTGTAGAGCAATCACAGCAGCGGAGATGCAGCAGTAGTTGCAGTAAAGTCTGGCAGGTAAATATGAAGTTATAGCTAGCAGCTCATTAGCTTAGCTTTGCATAAAGACTGAATGCAGAGGGAAACAGCTAGCTTCAAATGTCAAACTATGCATGTGTGCAGGTTTAGGTGTAGCTGCTAACAAAGAACCATCAGCATGAGCTTGAGCAGCAGAGTGGCGCAGCGGAAGCGTGCTGGGCCCATAACCCAGAGGTCGATGGATCGAAACCATCCTCTGCTAGCTTTGTACTGTGGGATAAATGAAGTGTTATCTACATGTTGAGGTGGGCAGCATGGTTTTAACTTTGGACAGACCTGTGCTAGCTGTTTCCTCCTGTTTCCAGTCTTTACGCTAAGCTAGGCTAATCAGGTCCTGACTCCAGAGCTGTCTGAACAGTAAATGTGACGTTACAGCTAGAAGCCAGTTAGCCTAGCTTAGCTTAGCTTAGCATAAAGACTGGAAGCGAGGCGAGACGATGAGCCCTTGTTAATATGTATATGTTAATATTGTTAATATATAAAATAACAGATTTAAATTAAGAGAATATGAGAATTTAGTGACAAACATCAGTGCAGCTACGGCTGGTACTGATGCAGCAGCATTATGCACCCAGCCAAGAAATAGTCCGCCACACAAACGCTGTAAAACCACCACTCATCTTTTATTCACTCCTGCTTTTGTGCAGATTAAAACAACAAAATGTTACATTAAATCACTTTAAACATGCTGTTAGCTGGATTTTGTTATCAAGCTAACTGTTTCAAGGTCTTATTGCTAAGCTAAACATGTTAGCTGTACAGGAGTGAGAGTGTCTTTTAACTCAGGAAACATTCAGACGCATTGAGTCTGAACACACCTGCAGGTCAGCTGAGCTTGAGTCATATCCAACTTTAATGAATGTTTTAAACATCGGAGCAAATGTTAATAATAACATATCACAAGTAAAAGTAAAAATAAAGTTTAAAATTCAAAGTAAAAACAAGTTTAAAAGACAAATTATTGTAAAATATAATGAAATTAAAGAGAGAAAACTGAGCAGCTTTATTATTCCTGCAAAGACGATTTCATGCATCAGCTCGCCATCCAACAAATCCACAAACACAGGAAACATCACGAGTGATTTGTTAATGAGGCCACAGACTTAAAAACAACGTGAAGCTGGATAATAAAAGTAGAAGTAAATATAATAAATATTCTAAAAGAAAAACAACAAAGAAAAAAACCTTTTGAAACTCTCATTGGATTCCAGGGAACTCAAGGACCCTCCTGGAGTAAAATCCTCATGTTGAACTTTTCACTGAGTTAATCTGAACTGTTTCACGGTTTAGAATTAAATTGATTATTGGTCTTTTAACATGGATGTGACGATTTTGACGCGTCGGTCTGTTTCAGCGTTTGATCCTCGGTCACACTCTGACCTCTGGTGGCCGAACAGTCCTACTACAAAAACAGAGAGCTGTGATTTACATGAAGCTGTTTCATGCGACTGTGATGTGTGCGCAATGAATTCCCTCAGTAATAAAAAGAAGAAATCAGCCTCCTTGGGAAGGTTTGATAAGGTTTTACCAGGCTCCTGGAAAAGTTCCAGGGGTGCTTGAAGAGTTTTAAATATAAAAAAGGTCAAAATTAATTTACTCAATCTTTTAATAACAGCTTTTATTCACAATATATTTCCAAGTGAATTTGATCCAGGTAATTAATACAAAATAATCAGTCATAATACATAATCAGTTGAAATCTAATTTGACAGTATTCAGCACAGAAATAAAATAAAATTAAATAAAAATATGAACCAACAGAACAAAAACAAAACATGCAAACCTAGTGTTACAGAATAAATTCAAAATATAATTTTCTGGATAGACTCAATAATTTGGTGCTAATGCTTTGGTTTATTGATGATATTTGTTTTTAATTGGAAACCTTATTTTCCAGATATTGTATTTCATACATACAGCTGAGCTTCTGTGCTCTGTCGTGTCCTCAGTTAGTTAGATATTAATCAATTAAACACTGTCTCTGCACAGTGTTAGCTGTTGCCACTGATTAGGTCATGAGTTTACACACGGTGGGTATGTCATTGGGCTTAATAAGTAAAGGTTAACACCACGTTATACTGTTACAATGCTGTTTTCGTTTCATTAGGAGATCAGTCAGGGTCGTGACCTCTGACCCCTGCTGCCATGCACATCTCTCCTGCTCACTGTTTATTAAAACCTGAGGACAGAGCTGAAATACACAAATCATCCATCTGAACATGAGACTCTCCACTCTGTTTACTTTGCTTTAAGGAGAAAAAGGAAACAGAATAATCTAAAAAAAATGCACCTGAATGTCACATGGAAACTCCTGCACCCATGATGCTTTTCGAATCAGTGCCTTCCACTCAGTGTTGGCCCACATTTCTGTTTAATTACGCGTGTTTTAAAATGAGGCATCACATGATGAGTGCTGATGATTTTCCGAGCCTGTTGACTGTCCGCTGTTTCATGTGCCAACGTCTGAAACCCCCAGCAGCACCCAGGGTTGTGACAGGCAGCCGACTGTTTCATCATGTGATGCTGCAGAGAGCAGGAAGTGAGGAGGAAGTGAGGAGGAGCTCTCACTCTGCTGCGGGCTCTGAGTACCGGCCCCTGGCTGCTCCCTGGTTCCGTGTCCCGCTAATGAATAACTGAATAGAAATACCCAGCGCCATGTTTCAGCTTTCCCGGAAGCGATGTAATAAAGCATCAGTGTGGAAATACACTGCGTTAAGAGATGAGTTTAAAAAGGGCGTGACGTGTTTTAGTTTTACTCGCGTAATTAAGTGAGTCATCTTTAGCAGCATAGAGGATCTTCGGTGGAGCTAACCGGCTAACTGCTAGCTCTAAGAGACGCCATTAGTTGGGTGAAAACCAGGCATTCGCATCAGGTTGAAGAGGGAAGTAGCTTTCACTTTAGACCCGTTTCTCCCACACCTGGTGACAGATATTGATACAAGTCAGTTTCTCTTATGCTGTCGAGGTGTTTTTGTCCTGATTTTAGCTGTTTTTCCCAAGTCGGAAGCTGATGTGAGCTACGCAGGACTTCAGTTCCGACGGGGGGGTTAGCAATAGCAGCGCTAGCTCGATAACGCTCGTTTCTGACAGACACAGTCAGCCATGGCGGCGGGGG
The DNA here is from genome assembly GCA_008933995.1 of Datnioides undecimradiatus. NCBI lineage: Eukaryota > Metazoa > Chordata > Actinopteri > Lobotiformes > Datnioididae > Datnioides > Datnioides undecimradiatus. The sequence goes on from WARS01000027.1 coordinate 2,364,510, forward strand.
GGACGGGCGGCAAAACCTACTCGTTCAAGGTGGTGTTGCTGGGGGAAGGCTGCGTGGGGAAGACGTCGCTGGTGCTGCGATACTGCGAAAACAAATTCAACGACAAACACATCACAACTCTACAGGTAAGACACACAGGAAGCGCTGCTAACCCGGGTTAACTAGCTGGCTAGCTACCCTGCTAGCTGGCAAACCTGGTTGTTCTGGAAATCAGAGCAGAGGGCGGTGGAGGTGTTTTGTTGGGGTGTTTGTGTTGCTGTCACTCGTGTGTGTAGTTGTACGTGTGTGTGCGCGCGTGGTTCTCAGCCCGAGCTGTCCCGGGAGAGCGGGGCTGTTGCGAAACAGAGCTGGTGTTGTGTCTGAAAGCGGAGCTGGTCCGTGCAGCCGGGATTATCCGGGGTGACGGAGGGGAGAGCCAGGGGAGAGCCAGGCGTCCGGAGCCGAGCCAGAACATTCAGACCCACACACACACACACACACACACACACACACACACACACACACACACCGCCGCTGTCACACACACTGGGGGAGGAAGCTGTCACATAATCAATGTTTGTCTCATCAATAATTAAAGTTGTGTTCGGCCTAAATCCAGAAGCTTTCTGCTGTAAGCCCCGCTGCACCGATACACACAGAGCACATCAGGCCATTATAATGCAGTCAGTACCAGTCATTAACGAAGCTGGAGGACAGAACGAGACTTCTGATTAATAATCGTCAATGATGTTGATATAACGAGACAGGACAGACCGGTAAGGTCAGAGAATCCCAGCAGGTCTCAGCGTTCACAGTGTTTTTCACACTTTTCTGATATTTTGTAATTCAAACAATCAGCTGATGAAGTTGGCCGGCTGATCAGTAGTTCCAGTCATCATCCGCTGTGGTGCCGGTCTGACAGGTGCAGGGCCTGAGATGTCAGACAGGAATCTTTGACTCAGCTCTCATTATTCTTATTATAGTTTATTAGAGTTTATCAGAATTTATGGGACACTTGTGTTTTATTGCAGAGATGAAGGCAGGTTTCATGTCAGAGGTGGACAAAGTCTTCAGCTGTGTTTTTGCCCTTTGGCAGTGCAGCACAGAGTCACTCTGCGTCTCTCTGAGGACAAAAGCTCACTTTCATTTCCTCGTTTGGCCTCCGTCACACCTGCACACCTTCTCCTTCAGTCAGATATGACGATCTGCAGCTGGTGCCACTTTCATATCGCAACTGAAGTTATTCAGGTTTTGGACTGTCACACAGACAAACGAGGCACTCGAAGTCTTCATATTTAACTGTTTTGTGGTTTTAAAAGCAAATCTAATCATCAGTGATTAAAACCAGTTTGTCAGCTGCAGGTGGCATCATGTCTGTGTGGGGCACAGGTGCGTCTGTGGTCTGCAGGTGCTATAATCGGTCTCCGGGCCTGATTAGACCCACATCGAACCCTGACCGCCAGCATGTTGAACCACCTCAGTGTGAGGTCTGATAAACAGCCTCATGTGATGTCACTCGAGTCACAGACTGAAACTGGTACGTTAGGGTGGAGTTGGCCTCGACCTCTCACACAGCTGTTGATGATTGAGTTGCATTCTGGGTAATCTGCTGCACTGCTGTCACAGTGTAGTGTGATACAATGCATTTAAATGTATACAGATTTTATCCAGTATTATAAATAAAACACCACCATGTGCATAAATCTGATTACAGACATGTTCATCACAGTGTCTGTACCGTCCTAACTCTAGTTTCAGTGCTGAGTAAATTACCATTCACCATCCTGAAGGTTGTTCAGCAGTTGGTTGAATCAGTACAGAGCTGAGCAATATATTGATTTTAAGTCTGTTATTAATTGAGACTAGTAATTGTTTTGTGCTGTTTTGAAGCTGCGTTACTGTAAAATAATGTGATTCTCTGACAGATTCAGACCTTTCTGTGTCTCGTTCAGTCATAATTTCCACATTAATGCTGATTATTGATCAGTTATTGTGTCATTATTTGATAAATAATCACGCCCTGCTGAGGCGGTGCCCCGCGTCTGATCTGAGGATCGTTTTGTTCTCACGTTGGACAATGAAGAGAAGTTTCCAGTTTCATTTCGTCCATCTCATTGTGGAAGCAGCTGATAAAAGGCTTTTATAGTGTGTGTGTGTGTGTGTGTGTGTGTGTGTGTGTGTGTCCGCCTGTTTGGCTTGTTTATCTGCTGCACTCAGGTTTCTGAAACCTCCCCCCGACTGTCGGTTGGAGGAGAAAATGCAGGAAGTGTGATGCGGCGTTTCCATGTGAGCGGCCAGCGCCGGAGCATCAGTAATGACTTGCAGCCGCTCTCTGTGAATCGGTCCACGGCGGCGAGTCTGGAGCGTCGGCTCACTGCTGTGTGTGCACGTTGCATCACCGGCAGAGCTCTCGAGGACTCGCGGCTCATTGTGTTGAAGCCCGAAGCCGAACTTCACCCAGAAATCTGTTTCCTGTTCTGCAGGCGGGTTAAAACGTTTCATCTCCTCCCCTGGGAGAAAAGATTTAGTTCAGATTCATGTTCCCGATCATCACCCACGCCCCTGCCTGGTCAGGTCTGCAGAGTCAGGCGTCACGCTGGTGTCATTTCACCTGAAAAACCCCAACATCTGTGATCACAATAAGACACTCTGATACCAAACGGTGGAAAATGAGCTCGTCAAAACACACAATTTCATAACTTCTGTTCGTATAAATGTTAAAATAGCTTTATGTCTGTTTAGATGGCTGCTCATTTGTTGGTATCTGTGCGTACGGTGGCCTGTAAGTGTCAGTAAATGTGGTACAGATGGTAACTTCTGTCTGAGACTCCACAACATCACTATATTTTAATTTCTTATCACAAAAATAGGAAAAAAGCATCAAACCTGAAAAAGTAAATATAAAGTATAAAGAAATGAAACCAACACGCTGACAGTAAACAATCAACAGTAAACAGCTCACTAACAGCACGGCAGCATGAACATACTCTGTTACAGTTATTCAACATTTTACTCGAGTCACATGGTCTCTGAGCGCTCCTCAGCCACGTACCTGCAGGGCTCAGACACTCACATGTGACCCACAGCACAGAGGTGCGCTGTGGGACCCCAGCTGGACGCCATGACGATGATCCTTGGCGTGTGATGTCAGCAGACGCACAGATTCTCCATAGCTGAGACTCAAATCGCGTGAGCTCGTTACGGTCACATGACACGTTCGAGCATCAGAGCTGTTGATTGTTGCTGTGGCTCAGCTGAGAGACGCGACGGACTTCCTGTTTCCTGTGGTCTGATCTGTGCTCTGATCTGTGCTCTGATTGGCTCTGCTGTTCATTTCATCATCAATTAACCTGCTGTTAATTTGACCCAAACAATCAATGCATCAATCGGTTAGTCTGCTCTGGAAGACGTCAGCAACACTCTGTCCAACCAGCAGACCAGACTGTGAGGTCATGTGACGCCTCCAGGTGTGAATCGGATGTGATGTCACTTCCTGTGTGCAGCAGTGACACAAGTACTCCTGTACTTCAGTTAAAGTACAAATACACAGTGAGAGTACTGCAGCCTCAAAGCACTTAAAGCTTCTGCAAACAATCCCACAATGCACTGTGTCACGTTCTGCAGTTGTGCAACAGTTTGCCGGTCAGTGATGACACAAGAGTCTGGGTAAATACCGTGTGTGTGTGTGTGTGTGTGTGTGTGTGACAGGTTAAACTGGACTGTTGCAGAGTTTCCTCAGCGACGGTTCTGATTGGTTTAACTCAGGATGGCGAAGGTGTCCTCACTGTGTGTGTGTGTGTGTGTGTGTGTGTGTGTGTGTGTGTGTGTGTCTGACAGCTGGTAAACGTATAAACTTTAACACTTTTGTCTTTTCCTCTGTTCGTGTATAAACTTTATTCTTATTTCACAATAACACCAAACATTATTTACACAGAGCTGAAAACAAAGCTGCAGAGCTGTTTCACTCTTTAAAACTGTTCCCGGCCGTGCAGCAGGATGATTATGAGATAAAAACAAAATCAAACTTCAGTCAGCGACTCAGCTGCAGACGAAACTAATGTCTGAGCAGCTGACACACGTTCATTCACGCTTTGTTTGCATAAAAACATTATTATTGATATTAGAATGAGCCTGCTCTGTGACGGATGACTGGATTTCAGTTTCCCACTGAACTGTCCAATAAATCAGAGAAGCCAGCGACTCGACCTCTGACCCAGACGGACTTTGACCTGTTTGGGTTTTATCAGAGCTGCGATCAACAGACGGTGGAAACTCCCACAGCTCGCAGGATGAAACCAAACGGCAGGAAGTTACAACAGCACCTGAGGCTGTTGCTCAAGTTTCAACTCCAGATTCACAATTAGACTTTTTTACTTTCACTGCAGCACCAGTGAAGTCCTCACTCTGCAGATTGGGCCGAACGTGATATCACTGGGTTATAATTATTGATGCATTCATGTGTTGATCGCTGTGATGGTGCAGCTGGTTTTAATGGCCTGTATCCTGCTCTGTGTGTCGGTGAAACCTCATCTCTGCCCATAAGGAAGCATAATATTTGATTTATTGATCATATTTATCATTAATCTGAAGCTGCTGAACGCTCTGGAGCTAAAGGTTCAGGATTTTCCTCTGAAATGTGGGAATGTTGAAGTTAAATAGAAGTAACTTGACTTTGTACAGCTGAGTAAATGTACTCAGTTACTCTGCACCTCTTGTTTCACTGTCATGTGGCTCAGTTCTGGATGAAAACAGAATATTTTCCACTTCAGATGATGTTATTATGTTCAACAGGAAACATTTTAATGATTTAATGAACTTTGTTCGTCACAAACATCCAAACTTTATTCATATTGTTTGTGTTTATACTGTAGAAAAACCAGCATCGTGCAGATTAATGGGATTTTTAAACATGTTTCCACTCAGAGCTTCACTCAGGAACATCAACATGATAAACATCAACAACATGATAAACATCAACAACATGATAAACATGACGTCTTTGCGTAAATGTGTGAACAGAGTTGGTTTCTAAAATAATAATAATTAATTATGTTGTAATAAATTTGAGGCGTCACTTCCCTCCAGAGAGATTTAAGTAAATATGTTAATCCCTCAGAGGTCACATGACTGTGGAGGTGATCATGTGACATGTTGTTTTAGAGGAAGCAGAGGATGAAGGAGCAGTCCGGCTCTGTTTGCTTGCAGGATAAACCTAGGCAGGTGTAATGTTTACTGTCTTACTTTAGCATGTTAGCATGCTAACATACGCTAATCAGTGCAGCAGAGGATGATGGGAATGTTGCGTCGGTCTGTCGCAGTGTTGTTGAGAGATTTTAAGAAAACACACAAAGTTCGACCTGATGTTGGCGCTAAAGTCTGAGCTAGCGCGCTACACTGAGACTGTCAGATTACCTTAACCTGTTAGCTAACAGTAGAAACATAAAGCTAGCAGCTGTTAGCCTCTCTGTTGTCCTTCCTGCTGCGTGTCAGTTTGACCACGACCACACGTCGTCCTGAAACAAACTATGTTTTGTATTATTCTGTGAAACCTTCAGGCTCAGACTTTTATTTTGAAAACACAGGTTTGTTTTCCACTTCCACTTCCTGTTCCAGCTGCGAGGCTCCTGATTCTCTGCATCTCTGACGATACCGCAGCGTTTTTCAGCACTTTGCACAAAATCACTCAGCTGCTGATGAACTGACTCGGCAAAACTCTCGAGTCACATGTTGTGATCGTAGGCAGTCGTGTGTCCTGATTGGCTGGATGATGAACACCTGGTGATTGTGTCATTGTGTCGTTTTCCTCTGCAGGCGTCTTTCCTCACAAAGAAGCTCAACATCACGGGAAAGAGAGTCAATCTGGCCATCTGGGTAAGAGTCCCGCCGCTCACGCCATCACGCCATCACGTGCCCTGAACACGTTAACCTGACTCTGTGTGTGTGTGTGTGTGTGTGTGTGTGTGTGCGTGCGTGCGTGTGCAGGACACAGCAGGCCAGGAGCGTTTCCATGCGTTAGGTCCCATCTACTACAGAGACTCCAATGGAGCCGTGCTAGTGTACGACATCACAGACGAAGACTCCTTCCAGAAGGTAAACGACTCAGAGGCTGAAGCTCAGACCTGTTTGTTTGTTTGTTTGTTTGTTGGTTGTTATATCCTTATTGTTTAACCAGAACCAGCTGTTACATCGCTCCTTCACACCAGACTCCGAGCTCATCGTCAAACACAAACTTGACAAGAACAAAACTGAAACTCATTAAAAGTCATGTTTGTTTTTCCACTGCTGCGACGATCAGCAGCTCTGGTTTGGATGGAATGAAACTGAAATGCACAGTTTGATGTGAACGTTTCCTGCATCTCCGCACACATTCCCCCCGCCGGCCGCCGCGATGGTCGACCTCCCTCAAACCAGAGCCGGCGATGGTCGGAGCAGTGACGAGATGAACAGAGGCACGTCTCATGAGTTTCACTGTGCCTCTGTAGAGAAACAGGAAGGATGTTCTCTGTCATCAGCAGAGCAGACTGAGCCCAGGTCGAACAACAAATACAGGAACTCACATCGAATGTTATTTATTGAAGCTTCATCAGAACTTCCTGGAATAAAACTGGAGAATATGGTTTAAAAACATGTGACACATTGTTTCAATTACAGTAACTACTGACCCCACTGATTAACTGATTAACTTTAACTTTAAAAGCAAAAATCTTCTGAAATGAGAATTTTTCATTTTTCTCTGAAAAAACTTTTGTCCTTGACATTCCTCCTTCCCTCGTTTCCTTCCTCACTTCTCTTTACCCCCCCCACGCAGGTGAAGAACTGGGTGAAGGAGCTGAGGAAAATGTTGGGGAACGACATTTGTTTATGTATAGTAGGTGAGTGATCGACAACACCGGGAGCTGATCAGTGAGCCTCCATGGCGGAGGTGTACGTCCGTCAACATTAAACGGCCGACATCAGACGCGTCGTGGCGTCCGCCGTTAAGGCGTGTTGCTTTGGGTCCAGGAACAGGAAGTCCAGTTTACACAGCTAATCTGTGGCATTACGTTATAATGAACATGGATTCAGCTCTTTGTGTTTTCAGTTAGTTTTATTTAAAATTTCACAAGGCGCTAGTTAGCTTAGCTTAGCATAGAGACTGGAAACGAGTGGAAGAGTTAGCCTGCAGCTCACTCTCTGACTGGGCGACTGCTTTCTCCTCTGCAGGTAATAAAATAGACTTGGACAAAGACAGACACGTGTCAGTGGAGGAGGCTGAGAGGTAAGAGGACACTCACCTGTGTGACTCACCTGTGTGACTCACCTGTGTCTCTGTGGGGAACCAATGAAAGCAGCTCGCCGCTTCACCCGCCTGTCCGTCTGTTTGTGTGCAGTTACGCCGAGTCGGTGGGAGCCAAACACTACCACACATCAGCCAAGTTAAACAAAGGCATCGAGGAGCTTTTCCTGGACCTCTGTAAAAGTAAGAACCGAACTGACGCCTGTGCGAGACGTGATGTTGATGAAACAACAACGTAAACGTGTTTACGACAAAGCTCCAAAGAGTTTAACGTTCAGTTTCAGTTCAAGGAAAAACATTCAGACAAACAACAACAGACACGTTTCCTGAGCTGCCTCCTTCATCAGATACAGAGCTAACATGCTAACCTGTTAGCTTAGCGTAGCATAAAGTCTGAAAGTCCGTTGACTTAGTAGAATAAAAACAGGAAGTGATTATAGTCGTTTAACTGTGTTACTGTTTGTCCTGATGTGCGTGCAGGGATGATGGAAACAGCTCAGGCTGAGGAGAGGTTGAAGGGCAATGGAGCCAGCCAATCGGCATCGAGTAGGCGGGGCGTACAGATTGTCGACGACGAACCACAGGCCACGCCCGCCGGAGGCTGCTGCTCTTCTGGCTAACACACACTCACACACACTCACATACACACACTGTGTCGTACATGCTTGCAGACATGATCTTCACACATTTACGAGCGTCTCTGTCGTCCAGTTGGTCTAAAACCCTTTGTTTTCTGCTGACTCGGCCGCCGAGGAGCATGGGAAACTCATATTTAAAACTGTTTAATCTTTGTTCCCGCCAAAATAAAAGTAACGTGTGGTTTAAATGAGTGTGCTTTGACCTTCGCAGCGCTTTAACTTCCTGTCTGAGAGCGCATGACCGAGGCAGCTTCCCTCCGTCGACTCTCGGCTTTAATAAAATCAAACGGCCGCTCACACTTCAAACTTTTATTCTGTTGTTTTTGTTTTGTTTGTGGGCGGGAAACAAACCTCTGATCCACACACACACACACACACACACACACACACACACTGCGGCAGTCATATTTATGGCAAAGCGCAAACGTGTCTCCTGACCTTTGAACCCGTGGGAGCAGCAGAGGAGACAGTTTGTGGTGAAGTGGCGCCGCCTGCTGGGCCAAAGTCAAACTGCAGGAAGACAAAACATCTGGAAACAACTTTGTAAGAGAATAAAATGAAAATACTGCGAGTAACGTTTCTGACTCACGTCACTGAGGAACGGATTTAACTGATTCTCAGTTTGTGGCCTCAGTCTGCAGGATGTGTGAATCTCACTAACCCCCGCGCGCGCGCACACGCACACGCACACACACACACACACTCTCCTGGACAGAGAAATGTAAACTGTGCATGTTTGGTTTCTGTAAGAGGCTTCCTTTGTTTCTTTGTTTCTTTGTTTTCTCTCTGAAATGGTGAATAAACAAAGTGAACAGCGATTATTTAATAAGTTATACGATGGGATCTGTTCACGAGCGTCTCTGTGCTGCGCTGCTGCGCGTCCGTCTCACCGAGAAAAGAAAACCCGCGGCGACGGAACGGAAGGAAAGCGAACCGCTGTCGCTCGTCACGGAAAAACAAATCTGGCACTTTGTGAAATGTGATTTTATAACCTGCTCGTGTCGACAAAGTGTTTTTGTAAAGATTAATAGAACAATTATAACGATTTACACAAGGCATGCAGGTGTCGCACACGTTGTCGTTATTTCTCACACACACACACACACACACACACACACACACACGGCGGGGACACGTTCCAGCTTCACGTGACGGTGAAGTGAACGCGCTCCTGTCCGATGGGACTGACCACGCTCTCTGCCTTCAACCAGCAGTTCACAGGAACAGTGACGCTACAACACAAACTGACCCAGAATCAGTCTGAGCTCCTTCAGTCGACCGAGCTTCATGCTCAGACTCAGACCTGCAGTAAACTGTTTAAGTCCTCCATCAGAACTGTAACAACGTAATCAATGAAACCAGGGCGGACACAGACGCGCTTTAATCCCAGCGAATGAGCAGGACAGTGACGTGTTCATCAAGATGTGTCGGAGAAACATTCAAGTGTAAAAATACCGGATCTCACAGAACGTTTTCAGTTAGCATGTTAGCGTGCTAACAGCCACAGATTAGCTGTAAACACAGTGGAGCTGGGGCTGATGGGAAATGGAGGCGCCGCAGCTTCAGAGTTCTGGTTCGAGGCCGCAGAGCGCCTCAGTCCGTCAACGTTTAGTTTACAAAACAAACGAGTAAACAAAATAAAGCAGGATCTTTGAACAGGGCGGTGACCCCTGACCACAGCCAATCAGGTGCCACACCTGAGGAGAGTCCAGCCTGTGTCTGATCCTGCAGAGGAAACCAACCAACCCCAGACCCCATTTAAAAAACATCCCTTTTATTTGTTTTTGAGTAAAAACAAACTTTCCAAACTTTATTAAACTTCATCGAAGACAAAGCGTCGGTCAGCTGTTCCCTCCTGTAAATTCAGCAAATGTTTAAAGTCGTTTCTTTCTTTCTGTAAAACACGACGAGTCAGCTCGTCTCTGTGCTGCAGCTCTGAGACCAGTTATATCGCTCGTGTGGTCGGCGGCAGATCAGGTGTTCCTCAGCTGTTTGCTGCAGGTGTGACGACGCAGAGTCAGTTTGTTTGAAGGGTTTTATTAGTGATGGGGTCTACAGCACAGGGAGTCAGACAGAGGAGAAACGTCCCTTTTCTAGTTTGAACTGGCTGATTCAGACTGAACCTCACAGCCTCCGAACATCACAGTTTCAAATGCGCCTCTGAAGCTTCGCCAACACAGTGCATAGTTTTCAGAGTAAGAGCCATCATTAGTTTCTGATTCTTCATTTGTGCAGTTGAACAGGGAAATGTGGCTTATGAAGGTCAAAGCTGCGATTAATGTCGACAGAAACAGAAAAGACCCAGTGAGACGTTCACTGACATGACAACAGGAAACACGTATATTTATATAATGTTTAAAAAAATAATAATAATAATAGGCTTCTACAAAAGCAAATAACTCAAATTTAAAATGCTGCAGTTGCTGTGGCTCACTTCACTGCTCTGCAGAGCAAACAACGTCCGTGGCACTTCCGGTTTTTATTGATTAAAGGCCATTCGTTTTTTCTTTGCATTGTCTGAGCCCCACGACAGTAAGAACGACTCCTGCTCTACACAGACGAGTTTCATCTGTAACGTGCAACAAGCGATCAGTGCTCTGTTGTTCTTTTGCAAAATGGGGAAAAAAGTCAGAGAGGACGTCGGCAAAGATTATTTCTTATTTTTAAATCACCAGAAAAGGAAAAACTGTTTTACTAAAACAACTTTAAATGTTTTCTCTGAAGTTTGATTCTGATCAGTTTCTGCTTGAGATTGTAAACTACAAATGAGATTCACGTCCTAAAAGTTTGACTTTTTACAGACACAAGATTAAACTAATAGTATACAATAAAATAAGGTGCCAAGTTTAGAGACTAAACTCCCAAAAGTAAACGAGTTTATTTAAACATTTTGTAAAAATAAACAGTTAAGCTCAAAAAGATTCTTTCAGACAAAAATAAATTTAGAGATCAATATTCTGACTCTAACCACAGATATCACCTGTAGTTTTCATGTATTTAAAAAGAAACTAGTACAAAGACTAAAAACTATTTCCAGGGAAACTTTTTCTAGTTGAATTTTTCTTTTTAAATTCAAAAAATTTTTCTTTTGACAAATTTTTTTGATCATAAAAAAGACAATGACAACATATTTGGAAAACGTTAAATACTCACCCAGAAAAACAAGGAAAAGCCTTTACAGACACGCCCCTCTCTGACTGAACACAAATATACGAGCCATCAACAAGCCCCGCCCCCCCATCACCGTGTTGGCCAATCAGCTTCACCCTTCCAACCAGTTTCAGATGAGTGATGATGTTTTTATTACAGTTTGATCTCAGTGGAGCCGACAGTCGGGACTCGTCACAGTGACGTAAGGCACTTTGGACTCGCCGTCCTCTGACGGCGTGTGCTCGCCTCAAATTCAAAGTTAAACGAAGAAACAACAGAAACACGTCGACTTCCTGAAACTGTGCATCAACCTAACGACAGAGTGGAGAGGAGGTGGCGGCGTTCCTCTAGTACTGTGGAGGGTTTTTAAGCTCTTCGTATCTGGGAGGGGACGGGGCGAAGACGGTGGGCACCGTCAGCAGGATGGTCGGTCGGTTGGGGTAACGGATCTGGTGGATCATGACGGAGGACAGAGCCATGCCCAGCAGCTGCAGGGAAACACAGGGGGTCAGTTTAAACTCATCACTGCAAAACAAGCTAACAGATTAGCTCACTAGACCCTTCGGTGGATCACGTGACCTTTGAAATGTATGTTACAGTGAAAATCTGAGACAGGCCCGTATTTCATGATCTGGTTGATCATATTGTTTTCTGATTGGCTCCCATTTGGGACTGGGCAGATCCAGTGAGTGTGTCAGCTGATCAGTGTGTAAAATAAGAGTTAACACTCACCGCCAGGACAGCCAGGGTGAAGATGACACCGATCGTGATGTCAGCTATGAGCAGGATGTAGAAAGAGACTTCAGGGAAGCAGGGCTGAAGAGAGAAAGAGATAAGATGTCACTTCCTGTTTCGCGCGTGATGTCAGTTCATTTGTGTTCAGGTCGTTCAGACGTCCACTGACCTTGGTGTAGACGGACTTCTGCACGACCTTCCGAGAGAGGAGACAAACGTCAGTGAGCTGCGTTCGAGAAAACAAAAGATGATGCGAAGTGTTGAGGGTTGTGAAACTCACCAAGTAGGAGACCGACTGACACTTTCCCTCCTCCTCCTCCTCCGGGCTGCACAGACAGGAGTCGGGGATGTTTTGCTCCCAGTCCTTGTAACTGAAGAAACCACAGCAGTGCAGCTAAACACCAGAGAAGAAGAAGAAGAGGTTAACATTCAATGAGACAAAGTGTAAGTGAGTAGAAACTGCAGTTATCTGGAAACACGGAACAGTCTCATTGTGGATTAGTTTTTCAAGACGAACTGAGCTGCAGGAAGATGTGACGTCAGGGTTTAATCTGCAGATTCATCGACAATGAAAACAACTTCTGTCCCCATTTCAGTGTTTAGGTTAGTTTGAAGACTGAAAACGGTGGATTACAGAACAGTGTACAACACACATTCAAGTGTCAACTAGGTAACAGTTTTATACCAACTGCAGTGGGATAGTTTTAGACTGATCGTTAAATTTAATGCAGACTGTTCAAATGAGCCATGACAGGAAGATAAGATAAGATGTTTGCAGATTCATAAAAGTTTTGTTCCTGCTCAGATTATGGCTCATATGGATCTGCAGGCGAAAACAGGGACATTCATGTTTTACAGTCTAAACACAGACGTTCCTCAGGTCAGTGATCGTGTGGCTAGACGCGTTCATTTTCATTTAACGTGTCGGGCAAATGAAGAAGTGACACCAGAAAAAATCCCTCCAGGTCGTTTGCATCAGAATAAAATGATCTGCTTCCTCTTGGCCGAACGCCACCAACTGACTTTCTGCCCGGCGACACGCCAGCCAATCAGGCGGCCCGGGGCCACACCTGGCTGGAAACTCATCAGTCAACAATGAGCAAAGATTGACCTTCATGGCAACAAACGCCTCAACAAAAAGGTCCATTTAGCAGCTTTCAGTCACACCATGAGCTTCATCTGCAGCTGGAGTGTGTGTGTGTGTGTGTGTGTGTGTGTGTGTGTGTGTGTGTGTGTGTGTGTGTGACGTCTCACCTGTGCCTGGAGGTTGTTAGCCATTGTCTGCACCTCGTCTGAAGCTTTGTCCAGAGGCAGCAACTCCTTGAACTTCTCCTCCAACACTCCCTCCACCTGCAAACAAACACACGCCGTCAGTTTATCAGAGATTTAAAGTCACGACCCTCAAGATGTTCATGAGATGTTCACGATCAGCAGCTGTTTGATGTTGTTATACCCGCTGACACGTCTCTGTACGAGGTGCAATCAATCAATCTGCTCCTGAACGCAGCACAGCAGCAGCTACCTATATCACATGATCATAATCAGGTGCTACAGGACGTCAGGTGCACATTAGTTACAAGCTTCAGCCTGAGCGTCAGAGCCTGATGGAGCTGATGTTTGTCTGCAGAGCAACCAGAAGAAGAAGAAGAGAAGCTGCAGAGTCCCAGAGGGAAGTGTCTGCGTCAGATCAGGAGGACATGCTGCTCGTCTCCTCCCACATTCGCAGGGTTGTGCAACATGGATTCATCCCCCAGGGTCAGACTGTCAGTGGAGAGCTCTGCTGCACCACTCTGAGGCGTCTGAGGGAGGAGACTCAGCACCAACCACCTGAACTGGGACAGGTGGAGCTCTGGTGTCTCCACAGTGACGGTGCAGCTGCAGAGTCTCTGCTCTGACACAGTGGAGGAGGTCCAGAGGACGTCACAGATGGAGCTGCACAAGGTCACAGAGCAGGACTTCCAGGGAGAGATCAGAGCGTGGCAGGAGCTCTGGGAGCAGAGCATCACTGCACAAGGTCACTACTCTGCACAAGGTCACTACTCTGCACAAGGTCACTACTCTGCAGGATGGCGGGCAGGGTTACAGTGGGGACGGTTTGATTGCACCCCGTACGTCAGTGTTTTTAACTGGATGTCACTGATCTCAGCTGCTCCGTTACCCGTTCAGTCTCCCGTTGGCACAGGTCACTGCTAATGCTAATGCTAACGCTAACCCAAGAGTAGACTGCTGCTGCTTCACATTAAAAACCTTCTGCAGGCTTTTATTGTGAAACAGCCACAGGAAATGGTAGCCATGAGTACAAACAGGGTCAGAGGGTCGTCACCTTGGGTCGGGCTATGGCGGCGGGGATTCCGGCACGGAGCATCAGCAGACTTCCGATGACCATACACACCAGGAACTGTGGAGGACAGGAAGAGTCAATCAGCATGACTGCACGATGACGGGAGGTAAAGAAAAACCCACAATTGCATCAGAGCGGTGAGGTCAGAATGCTGAGATGAGTTTAAAAGTAAAAGGTTTCAGGGATTTTAACAGAAAGAGGAAGTTTCAGCTAATCAGACTGAAAGTGTGGCTTTCTTGACCGGTCAGCAGCTGTTTGCTTTTCGCTCAGCAGCCTCTGGATCGTCTGTGTGACGAAACTCTCTTATTTGATTTGGAAATACAGCCAGGCGCCCTCAGGCTTCGTCATCCTGTGGAGTCCGGCCGATCCCTGAACTCACCACAATCAGGCACCCTCTGTTCTCCTTGTGGGCGCCGTATGCTCCCAGGATGGCAATCACCATGGTGATGGAGCCCACGACATAGAGGACAATGAGGCCGGTGGTCCGACCCTCCAGCTGGAGGCAGAAGAGGTGATGAACACGTGAATAATCAGCTTTTCATCAGCGTTTCAGAAACATATTCAGAGTGTTTGATGCGTTTGTCCTTACGCCGTCTACGCCATTGACGTTGGTGAAGACCTGAGACAGCAGAGCGAGCCCGATGATGAGTCCACCGATGATCTGAGGAGCACACAGAAAACTGATCAAAGAAGAGTAAAAGCAGGAAGTGTTGCTTTACTTCGCCAAAATAAAAGCCCATCAAACCACCGTGAGTCACAAGAGAAAACGTTTTCTGTGAAGTAAGATTTAGTTTTATGTCTCTAAAACAAAGGGCAGGTGATAAACAAATCAACCTGTCGATGGTTTACTGGTCATTTTCATATCAATCAGTCACTTTTTAGGTTCAAACGAGAAATAAAAAGTCTGTTTGTTGAAGCTTTTTGCTGCTTTTTAATCTGATTTGATGTAGAAAATGAAAACGCAGAGTGAAAACACGGCGCCGTCGGCCTGCTGTCCACTCTGACCCAGGTCCACTCGGGATCAGGTCCACTTGGGATCAGCCCGTTAGCAGCCGTCCGGCTCGTTTAATACACGACTTCTGTCCCCGGGTTAAACCGGAACTGCTTGAAGATGAAAGGCTTCAGGTGTTTCATCAAGACCTGTTTTCTATTACAGACAGAAGCATGAGAGACACCGGAGAAGCTGCGGTTCCCACTCAGATCCCCTGCAGCGCTGCTGTTCTGCAGCCAAACCGGTTTGAAATGATGTGAAACATTTAAAGGTCGATGTGTTTTCGGCCGAACGCGACCGCAGCAGGAAGTGAGAGGAAGAGTGGCGCTTTTCTGCTTCACCCCTTGCCTGCGCACTTTCTCCCACAGCCTGGAAACTAACTGCCAGTCTCCTGCGTCACAAATCCAGACCCGAGGCTCGAACCCTGAACCCTGCAACACCGAAACCCACTGAAGCTTCTGTGGCTGAAGGCCGTGCAGAACCAAACAGCTGCAAACCATTACACATAATTGTTCTGCACTGAGACCGCCTAACAAACAAAACAGAAACCAGAGCAGGCAAACAGCAGGGTGGATGAAAAGACGAAAACAAACGTGATGCTGCAGATGCTTCTCCTTCCTGACAGAAACACGAGTGAACAAGGCCCCGGTCAGTTACAAAGAGTCTGATGAAGAAGATGTAATGAAACGGCTGACTTATGTTCTTTGAAGAGCAGTCAGTCACGTTACAGATGATGACTGTGCACATTTTTCACACTTTTAAACGAACACCGCATTAAAAACACATATTATACATTAAAAACGATGAAACTCTGCTTTTTAAATGTTGTATCTGGAACTTTAAATCAGGTTTTAACCGGTAAAGTTGTTTTGGTGAAGTCTGCAGCGCAGCCACACACAAACTTTACTGTGTTCTTGTTTTTCCGGCTCAGTTCGCGGATTAAAGTCATTCAGCTGAAGCCGACGGGCCCGACACGCACCGAGCGCTCCTACGCACTTTTTATTCCCGCACGGAGCGCGAGACGATCGCTCCGCGTTTCACGCGCCGACTCACCGCAAAGATGATGTTGAAGGCGGTGAAGATGCATTTGAGGCAGCCGTTGACTCCAGTCATGTTTGCGGCGCAGTCAAACACAGGACAGACTCGGTGAAGTTGGGGTCGTGAATCCTCCGCGGCGGTGCGGCACAGTGCGGGAGGAGCGGCTGGGTGCGCTGGTTTTAGGTAACACAAGTGCAGATTGGGTTCCTGTAAATGACGTGGGGGAGGCGCCGCCAGCCGCGCAGATATGGACGCTTCCGGTGACTGTTCGCTGGGACGGACAGGGAGGGAGGGAGGGGGGGCTGATTACGGGAAGACGAGTGGAAAATTCCCATTGTTGCGTTGGGAGAAGCAGGTCACAGCCAGGACGGGCTGCCCGGCGCTGCACGGGCGGGCGGAGTTACGGCCAAACAAGAATCTCCTAAAAATCCAAATGTCGGAAATCTCAGACTCAAACCACCAGCACGACTAAAGAGCTGTTCCCGTACCTCATTAGTGACGTGCTGTCCTCTGCACTCCGTGACTGGTGCAGAGAGAGCAGCCAGAGCAGTCTGCAGCACAGGAAGCTGCTCAGAGATGAACAGTAACATGATGCCATCACACTCAGGGCTGTTCGCTCCTGGGGCTGTTCGCTCCTGGGGCTGTTCGCTCCTGGGGCTGTTCGCTCCTGGGGCTGTCTCTTTGTAGTGCTTACTGCGTCTGTTTGGTGTTGATTAGCGAGCGTCTGCGGCCTCGCTGTCCTTACTGTGCATCTCTCTTTGTTTGTGTCTCTTTGCAGCTGCTCACTGTGTTTGCGGACCTGTGGCCTGTTTATAATGCTGATTAGGTAACACAGGTATGTTGCTTGGTTCTTTGTGCTGTTGTTGTGTCTTTGTGTCTGCGTTCTGTCTCTGTAGTTTTGCGTCTCTGTAGTTGTTTTGCGTCTCTTTGCAGTTGTGTAGCTGTGTTCTGTGTCTTTTGTGTGTCTGTCTGCTTTGAGCCTCTGCTGAGGTCGTTTGTGTCTGTTATCACTTTGCATCTCTTCCTGGTTGTTTGGTGTCTCTCTCTGTTCGCTTTGAGTCTTTATGCAGTTGTTGTATGTCGCTTTGTGTCCTCATCGTACTTATTTGTGGTTGTTTGTGTCTCTTTGTTGTTGTTTGTGCTCTGTTCAGTGATCCCTCCCTGCTGGAGTGTCGCGTCTTCCTCCATGTTTTCTCTGAAGTAAATGCTCAGTAAGGGGACTGTGTTAAATCTGGTCTGAAGGGTAAATGTGGATGAAAATACCACAGCAGTTCTGTGGAAACCATCCAAGGTTTCTGTCCTGGCAGCGGGTCGTGAGTCACTGCAGAGGAATGTGATTAAAGCTCTGAGCTCCGTTAAAGGAGACGAGCTGTTTGTAGCCGAGGTACAGGCGGCTCAGATGATCTGTGTCCCGGGTAAATACGAGCTGCTGATGACATAACCTGGACTGGACTCATTACATTTCATTTATGTTGTTTGTGCAGTTTAAGGAGACTGAAGGTGACGGCACCGTGCCTCTCATGGCTTTAGAGCCCACACACACCTCTCTGACGTGGGTCTGAATCGCCTCATTGCTCTCCACAGATGCTGCAGTCGCTGTAAACGTTTCCACCTTTGATCGCAGGAACGCTCTGAACGCCTTCAGATGAGGACACACAAGTTGAAGTGACTTGTTATTCTGCTAACGTGCTCTTCATGACAAAGCTAACATAATGATGTTCACCATGGTTATCATCTGTGGACACTGTGGTCACCGGTTTAGCATGTTAGCATGCTAATGTTTGCTGATTTGCAGTAAACGCAGAGTGCAGCTGAGACCGAGCGTCCCAAAGTGATGTGGAGGACTTGCTCTATAGATGCTTTTACTTGACCGTTAGCATTAGCATTTCTGACTGTTGCAGTTCAGACTATGTGAACAGTTACAACTGAAATAACCAATCATCCGATTTACTGTGATCTCGCTAATGTTTGAGGCACCGAGGGACAGACCTCAGTCAGACACAGAACAACAGCTCAGGGTTTATTGTGTGAAAACACATCAGCTGACAAACAAAGAGAGCGAGTCCGCAGGTGATGGTGCTGTCGAATGAAAGAAGCGACTCCAGGACTGAACCTGAATGAAACTCTCAGTTTCTACAAGAGGAACTGAACAATCAGAAACAGCTCAGCTGCTGCAGGTTTGCTGTTCTTCCTCTGAGCGGATCTGTGTCATGGTTCAAACTGACTGAAGCAACCTGGATGATCTCACCAGGTCTGGCCTAAACACAGTGTTGGGACGTAGTAGTCATGTGACCATGGTAGTAGTTGAGTAATTCCTGGACCTGTGGGCAGAGGGATGGAGGAGCGGGAACATGGCAGCTGTGAGAAGTTCATGCAGGATCCTGTTGGTGTTAGCACAGAAGTGACAACTGAAGCAGCTTCTCTGTGTCTTCAGACACAGCACATCATGTTTAGGTGGTGCTGTTCAGACAAACAGACGGCCTCTTTGAGAGGAAAATAAACTTAATGTAAGATCTTCATGCTGTGGAAGTGGACGTCACATGCAGTCGTCTTTACAGCTTCTTGGCTTCCCAAACATCAAGGTGCCATTCATGTTCTTCACGTTTGACGTGATGGCGGTCTACTCTGGCAGGTTGTACAGCTGCTGATAGGACGGCGGCTGGTCGCTGAACATCACTGGTACAAACAGCGGCGTGTTTGGCCTGTTGGAGGCGTCACACATCTGGTAGATCATCAGTGAGGACAGCACCAAGCCCAGGAGCTACAGGGAGACAGACACACACACACACACACACACATACACATACACAATGGCTACCGTGCTAATCCTCTTCTCCAGACTCAGAGGAGACAACGGACATCAGTTAATAAAGCAGTCAAAACGAGACACTGTGGATTTAGCAGTAGTTAGCGTTAGCATCTCCAGGCTTCTACAGGTCGGTTGGCTAACAGGACGGTTGGCTAACAGGACTCGCCTTCAGATGTGTTTGAAGATGTGTTTGCTTTCTTGGTTTAAAGGCCAGCCATGCTAACAGATTGTAAAAGTCTGATTCTGAGGTTAGCTTCAATGTCTTTGCTGCTGGTTACCATCAACAGCAACCAGCTGACTGTTAGAGGAAATTAAGATTTGTTAGCAAACACTTGATTGAGCTAAGCTAATGCTAGCAGCAACTTACTCTCCAGTCTTTGTGCTGGACTGTGCATGCCCTGGATCTACCTGTGTGCAGGTAACAATAACAAAAATGCGCATTTAGAGGCTACACATCCCGGCCCGCTCCTGAACTGATTCTTGTTCAACATTTCAAATGAGCAGTGTTTTTAAAATCCAAAGCCTCACCGCCAGGACCAGCAGGGTGAAGACCATGCCGAGGGTGACGTCAGCATTCAATGTAACAGACTCCATGATGAGGGGGAAGCAGCTCTGGGGATGGGAGGAGAGAGAGGCCACTGTTAGAGTGTCAGATCACCTGAGTCACAGAAAAACACATTTTATCCTCTGTCTAATCCAGTCCTCCTGGTCTACAGAGAGCCTGTTGGAGGTTGTAAAGTTCATTTAAAGTCTTTTTTTCCCCAACAATCATTAAAAAGTGAAGAAGACAACTTTGACATAATGGTGACAGGATAACAAGTCACCTCCACCATGCTCCCACTGCCTGAAAAACATGATAACATGATGATACAGTTAATATCGTAGTGATTAGTGAAGAAACACAGGAGGCAAAGTCCTCTTCTGTCCACTCACCTGTCTGAAAACAGACCTCCTCTGCCTGAAAAGGTCCAACAGAAAGTTCTGGAAGAGCAAACGGAGAGAAACTCTTGAGGAGAGCAGCAGCAAAGACTAACGCAAATGTTTTCTTGTAGGTGAGCTGAGGTTCGAAACCATCAGTTCACCTCCGGGGGTCAGCTCAGCAAACTATTTGTGCTTTATCCTCAAATTAATCTCATTGATGCTTCCTCTCCCTTCATAGTGAACGTGCCCCTGCAGGCCTGTGGGTTCAGTGTGGACAGCAGCAAACCCGCATTCATTCAGTGAGATAGCTAATGTACTTTGATGCCACCGTGAGGCTCTTTCATGGGTTTGCCCACAGGATCGAGCCCACATTCACTCACAGTTTTAAAAACTTCATAATACATACACAAACTATCATGTTCAATTTAAACCATAATAAATATCCCACATCTGCAGGGACACAAGGCTTTAACGGTGAATGCACACAGGGCAGCTCTGTGCAGTCACATGCTGCACACATTAACATGTTCCACCATGACAGCAAAGCACAGGACATAAGACACTGAGTGTCAAACGCCCTCATCCACACTGACGTGCAGGCCAGTTATGTCACTCGCTGGTGCAGATTCTTAGTATTTAAACACACACATCATTTTGATTTTACTTATAAGGTTTTGAGATGCCTCCCTTTAAGACCTGTAGATCCCAGAGGGTCTGAATTAATTCATTTAAACCATTTCACGCACAAAGCGAAGGCTTAATGTTACAGGTGTCACAGAACACTTGAGTGAAATCAATTCATGAATCATGTTTGTGTTTGTTTGTTACACCAAAATAAAATATTTATTCCTGTGATTATTAAAATTTGTCAGTTTTGAGTTCACTGAGGTTGCTATGACAACCACCTTTCACCTGTTAACTGGTTTGAACTGGTTTGGATAGCAGCTATTAATTTGTTGTGGTCAGTTATGGAAGTCAGTACATGTAAGTATACTTTTCTAGTGTTTTATTCAACGTTTTAGCGAAATTTAAGAGAAAACACTGCAGTTAGCCGCAGGCTACATTAGCTAGATGTAGCTTAAGTGGACGCAGCGGGCTAGCTATGTGAACACGGTTGATGTCGGCAGAGGTCAAATATGTCCATAACTTCAGTTCATGAAGCGCAGTGTTGAGGTCTCGATGTGGCATTCAGAAGGTAAAACGTGCATCGGCATTTTAATTACTGTCAGTTTCATGTAGTTTTACAAGTTGTTATGCTAATCACGATTTGCGTCTTAGCGTGCTAACGAGCTATCTGCGATTCGCGCCTTAGCATGCTAACACGCTAACCGTGATTTGCGCCGTAGCATGCTAACACGCTAACTGCGATTCGCGTTAGGACGCGTTAGAGTAGCTCTCGGTCTGTTGGTTGGGTGTTAACGGTGGTTAGCTAAGACAGGAAGCTGAAACCACCAGTGTGATGTAGTTAATGGCATTTTGGTTGGTTAAAGTGAATGAGACTCATTTAATCGTGATACAGGAAGGACCAGGAGCCTCTCCCCATACACCAACAATACAGGTTACAGGAAGTCACAGATGTACTCACATCCTGCGGGATCCATCTGTAGCATGGATGCGTGTCCTGTACATGTATAATGCAATAAGCATAACTACATACCAACTTACAATCT
The DNA here is from genome assembly GCA_008933995.1 of Datnioides undecimradiatus. NCBI lineage: Eukaryota > Metazoa > Chordata > Actinopteri > Lobotiformes > Datnioididae > Datnioides > Datnioides undecimradiatus. Next base: position 2,386,058 of record WARS01000027.1, read on the forward strand.
AGGGTTAAATATTACAATTACACAGTCAATTCTGATTTTCTACAAAGTGAGATGTTTGTGTCACAGATCTAACCAGCATGCTTTGTGCTGCACCTGCAGATGATTGATTCTGCTCAACAAGCCTACAAGATTAATACCTGTGTGCTGCAACTGTGATATGAACTGAGATGATTATGAGCACCACGTTTAGCCTGCAGCCTGCCTGAACTCTACTCATCCTTTCCCCACCATCCCTCATCTCTCTCCCGTCTGTCTCTTTCAGGTAACATCCTGCTGAACACAAACCTATGGGGTTTTTTTATTTTTGTTGGTAGTTTGCACTACCAGGTGCTGCTGCCACGTGTTTCAGTCATACATTGTTTCTTTGTCTGAAGCACATCATTTTTTATTTTAGTTGCCCTGAGTGTGTGAGTGTGTAGAAGGCAGGTGAAAGGTTATTCTCCAAACTCTCACTCTCCTCTAGAGGCAGTATTATGGAAATATCCATCACCTTAGATCAGCTGATTGCTGATTAATATATTACTTCCTGCAGCCACAATCATGACTGTAGAGTCGAGTGTCTGACATGTTCTCAACAACACTGGATGATACTCACACCGCGGCTGACTGTCTGACACCTGCCCTCCACCTCCTCCCCCAAGCTGCACAGACAAGAGTCGGGGATGTTCTCCTCCCAGTCTTCATGACTGAACAGACCGCAGCAGTGCAGCTGAACAAAGGAGAAGAAGAGGAGCAGTGAGTGCCCCCTGCAGGCTGCAGTGTTCATTACACCTCACAGAGCAACATCCTGACAGCTCACTGAAGCTCTCAGACAAACATGGTGGAGTCAAAAGTGCAGTACCCGGCTCTGAGATGAAGTGGAGTAGAAGCATTAAGTGGAAATACTCAAGCCAACTTTCAAACATGTTGTTTTGAGGTGAAAGTCAACTGGTGTGTTTGCTGTGTGAGAGAGAGAACATCTTACTGATGTCTGCAGAGCCTCAGCCTGATTCCTGATGTTGTCTGAAGCTTTATCCAACGGAAGAAACGAACGCCACCTTTCCTCCATGAGACTCTTCAACTGCAAACACACATCACAGATGAAATACAGCAAACTGTTTGAAACAGCACACGTGCAGCAAAACGTTGCAGTTTGTTTGTCCTTAGTAACACTGTTACAAGCTTGATGTGAAAGCATGACACGGATTCACACATGGATGTCGTCACAGTCCAGACATGGAGTCTCATGCGCTGGAGGAGCTGGATTCGCTCACACTGCTGTGTCTTTGTTGTCAGAGTTACAAACAGTCAGGTTGTCACCTGTGGCCGGGCGAAGGCTGCGGCACTTCCAGCTCCCAGCATCAGCAGACTTCCAATGAGCATGCACACCAGGAACTGCAGAGGAAGAGAAACTGAAAGTAACTAAACAAACTGAATCAGCAGCACAAACCTCGCAGGCGTCTGCCTCTGTCCTAAAACAATTGGGATTAAATTTAAGTTGGTGGTCGCAGCTTTAAAAAAAAGACACAAACCCAGCGCTGCATGTGTTTCTAAGTAAAAGCCCACAAACGTTCCTGTGGACAGAAACACTAACTGAGGAACATTTGCAGGAACAAGTTGTATTGAATTCCAGGCTGCGGGGTCGACGTATGCAAGGAAAGTGTGAACTGACCCTTTATCTCTGTGTCTCAGTGACCTGAACACATTCAGTCTCTGCTCACCACGCACAGATCCAACAGGTTCTCCCTGTAGGCTCCATAGGCTCCCAAGATGGCGATCACCATGGCAACGGAGCCACCGATGTACGGGATGATGTGACTGGTTGCCCAACTTCCAGACTGGATAACAGAGGGTTGATTGGCTGGTTAGCGCTGTGTGACAAAGTTGTGCTGGTGTCTCTAATGTTAGCTGGCGTGTGTGTGTCTTACATCATTTCCTCCCTGTAAGTCATCCAGCGATGGAGGCAGCAGAGCCAAGGAGACGAGTGTGAGCCCGCCCACGACCTGAAACGGCAGAGGAAACAGGAACCTGAATGAACCTGCGCAGAGACAGACTGAGGTCCTGAGCTTCTATGTTTTTGGCTTTTATAGTTGATCTAATCAAGTGTCAGATAAATCATTCATTTAAAGGTTCTTTAACGGAGCCGCACTGATAAACCTGCAGTTAATTAGGCAGCTTGACACACGATGAGTCACATGACTAGTTAAAATCCCAATCAGCCAGTCAGTCAATCAGGAACAGAGTGCAGATCCTCACACTTTGTTGAAACCCTGACTCATAAATGCACCTCCTGCCTTTCACCTGCAGAGGTCACTCACTCTCTTTGCTGTGGCCGCTAATCCTCATGTGTCATCCTCACCGCTCTCTGCATCTCCTCAGAAAGCTGCTTCAGACCAATGAAATCCAGTCACTCACCATGAAGAAGATGTTGAAGGCGATGAAGAGGCAGCTGAGACAGGGGTTGACCTGAGGCATGGTGCTGCCGCCGGCTGAAGCAGAGGAACTCGCCTGTGCAGTGACGTTGGCGTGAGCTGGCTGTTTGTTAGGAGCAAGTGGTGAAAGTGAAACCAGAGTGAGAGCCAGACGATGGGCAGGACTTCCTGTAAGAGATGGGAAGTAGAAGACGCTCCTGAAGGATCAGGAGAGTCACTCCACTCTGACTCCGAACAGGAACACACCTGTCTCATCCTGACTTTTTTATAGGAGTCACCAGCTCTGACGAGGCCTGAACAACAAAAACCTGTTTACTCCTCCTGTTGCCCGCCTCAGGCCGTCAGTCTGCCTGAGCTGATCCACTTCTGTCTGCAGACCAACATTTCCTCTGTAAAATTAAGCAAAGAAGTCAAAATTTGGATTAACGTCAAAAAGAACTAAGAATAAATTTGAGCCTGGTGATTATTTTAAATGTGAGATACTGCTGAAACATTCAGCTTCAGTTTGAAGTGCTTCACTACATATTAAAGAAAACCTGGTTTCCATGTTGCAGGACTTCAGATTCATCTGGTGATCATAATCAGTCCTCACACCCAGGTCTCTGGTCCCTGTGTGAGGACGCAGAGGATGAATTACATTACCGATGATCAGGTGGAGCAGACAAATCAAATAAAGTGGTGCAAACAGATGAAAACCAACCCGACTTCGTCCTCAGCCGCTGAAGTTGGTGCAGAAACAAAGAAAACAGGATAATGAGCTGGAAGAGGCAGAACAGGCCCCGTTCAGCTGGAGTGTGTATGATTTACACACAGCTGCAATCATTTAAATCTACTGAAAACAGCAAAAACCCTTCAGTCTCCAAATATTCATGGGATAATCATGAACATAACATTCACCCTGGATTTCCACTGCGTTGGCCCGACAGCCGCATCAGGAACCTTTGGCGCCGCTGCTGCTTGTAGGTCACATGACGTTGATGGATCAATGACAAATCTGCAGCAGTGTCAAACCAGACACACACGAAGGCGACGAAGCAGCTGGTCCTCATTTCAGCGTACCTGCCAGCTGCTGGTGGAGCTGGCTGCCGTCGTACTGACCTCTGAACAGCAGCCTTCACGTCCTCACAGCTCCTCTGTCCTTTCCTGTTGAGAAGGAAAGCCAGATACACTGGTTACAAGCTGCCTGTAATCAGCTGCAACCTGTTGACTGATGTGACGTCAGTTTAATGCGACATGCTAACTGTTAGCCATAAGCTAACTGACTCAGTGCAGAGAGCAGAGAGTTTGACTTGTGGCCTCAATCTGATTGATATTTATATTAATAGCCAATCAATAGACAAACCAATAAACTAATTATTTACCTCTGGACAAACCAAACAGCCAAACACGGATCAAAGACATGAAAACGTTCATTAATGAAATAAACCACTCGTTCTGCAGCTTTTTGATGAATTAGTGAAACATGTTGATGAGCAGCGTCAGATGAGTCCTCCTCTTCCTCCTCTTCCTCCTCCCTGCTCCTCCACCACGCCTTTACTCCTCCCCTTCCTCCCTCTCTCTCCCTCCCTCCATCTCCATCTTCACCAGCCTCCACCTGGACCCCATCACACACACCTCTCCGTCGTCTCTGACACGGAAAAATACCCTCTGCCTCCCCGGAGCTGCTGCTGCACAGCGGTTGTTCCTCTGCTAGCAAGGTCGCCGCAGGGCACCGAAGGGCGTGTGAGGAGCGTCGCGGGGGGCCGGTGTCGGAGCGTATCTCCGGAGCTCTGGCAGCGCCTCCTCCCTCATGCTGCATGCTGCGGAGCCACAGACAGATGCACGGAAATATCCACCGTCTGCTTCCCTTGATGCGTTGTTCCAGCACGGAGAGAAGCTGCAGGGGCCGAGCCGTTTCAGTGTGAGCTGCAGGACCGACGGATGAGCCACAGAGGAGGGAGGCTCAGCACCATGTTTCTCTTCTTGGGTCTGATATGGACACAGCTGCTGATCACAGGTAAGCGTCTGCTCTCTGCTGCCTCAGACACCGCTCACACCGACCGGCTGCTCTGTGATTAAACGGTGTCCCGTCACTCACCGCGTCAAAACAGCCACAGACGCTGGACGCCTCTGCTGCAGACTGAGGTGCTGCTCACATCAGCGCAACAGTCTCGGTGACTTGTGTCGGCTGTTCGGACTCCAGCTGCAGACATCTTGCTGGCATCTCTCATCAATGAACCGCTGAGTATTAGTGGTTGCAGCATATTGTTCATTGAAATCCTCATATGAGAAGCTCACATAACAGATGTCACACTGTAATTAGCCATAAATGGAGTCTGTCACATGAATTATTAAATATTAGATATTAAAACGAGTTTAATAGTTTTAGCAGTGACCACAAACAGTTGGTTATATGGACGAATGCTATCAATTATGCTAAATTTGTCATTGTTGTGTATGTATCACACACTGACTGTATCCTGTGGGGATGTTTGGTGACGTTGTGCAGGAATTCACCCTGAATTAGCTTCTGGTGAACTAACTAACTAACCATTTAGTGTAAATTCACTAAACAGGTCCAAACCTCCACATGGGTTTAGTTTGAGCTCTCACACTGTTTCAGGTGTTTGGCCTCAGTGACCGCTGGGCTCAGAGCATTTAGGTTTTCAGGTTCTTCGTACAAACGTTTGCTGTCTGTCCCATTCTCCTGCACCTGATGTCTCTGGAAGCTCTCGAGGTGATGTCTTCACATTTGGCTCAAACGTCCACTGGGACTCAAAGATGAGCTCATGATGAAGTGTCGGTCAAAGTCACTGTGACCCCACAAACATTGAGTTTGACCACAGCTGAAGAGTTCAAATGGAAACTATGATCAAATTTAACATGAACGTCAAATAGAATAACATGAGGACGCTGCACAGTCACGGAGAGAAGCTCTGTTTCCACTCACACACTGATCAGCACACACACTCATCAGCTACAGCTTTGAATCTGTCAAACTGGTCTCAGTTCAGTTGTATTCATAAATCTCCATGTTGTAAATCAGACATTGGCCTCAGTGGGTCTTCTGTCCAGAGCAGTAGAAGCCAAACGTGTTACGACAGTCGCCAAGTTTCAGTCACTGCAGCGTGAAACTGATCTCTGTGGATTCAGTGTGAGGGTCGAGGCTGTAAACTGCAGCAGAAACACCGTCACACTCTGCAGCACGATGGCTGTTTGATGCAGTTTAACACTTCCTGTGTGAACACGCTGCGATCCAGATCAGACCAAACCAGCAGACTGAGGTCCTGTGAAACCCGGCGTCTTACTGTTTCCCAGTTTGAGTTTCTCCAATGGCCATTAGCTGCTGGCATCATTAACATGAGTGACTGTTTGTTAGTTTGTATTATCAGCTGATGCACTCATTAGAGGCAGATGCTCAGCTTCTCCTCTTCACTCAAATTAGATTCAGAGGTTGTCCTCAGAAACAGTGCTCGGATGAACCGTCTGTGCTTCACAGGCCGACCACACATCATCAAACCACCTGATGCCGGCTGAGGTGAAAACATCTCTTCCATCGAGTTTGCTCTTTAAATGACGAAATGCTAACTAACTGACGCTAAGCAGCAGCTAAGCTAACGTCTTTGCTTCTCACTGCCATCAAACCTAAAGCTCACCTGCAGCTGCCCGTGGTTCCATGTAGGACTCTGATTGGTCCAAACACCAACTAAATGGGTTTAAAATCTACTTCCCTGGACACCAGATGGATCATCTCTGGATCAGCAGTAAACAGTTTGTCGGCTGCGTTTGATTCAAGTCCCTCCGCTCGTGGCGTCTGGTACATGTTACAGGTCGACTGGACCTGATGGAGCCATGTTTATCTACAGTCACATGACCTGACAGCAGGAGAAGTTAAACTGAGTCAGCAGTAACAGTGAAACCATTTTACTTCATAATGACTCTGACCAGGAGTCACTCACATCTGGCCTGATTCAAAGAACTGTCTGGAAGTCAGTGTCTGGATGTTTAATGTGTGTGTGTGTGTGTGTGTGTGTGTGTGTGTGTGTGTGTGTGTGTGTTTGTTGGGGAGTGTGTCTCCCCTCAGCGTTACCGGGTCAGCCCTGTCTAATTCTCCGTCTGATTGGCTGACAGCTCCCAGAGAGGCGAGGCAGGGCTGATTTTTCTATCCAATCAGAGCGCGGCTCAGCTCTGCATCATGCATAGCAACCAGGACGCTGTCGCTAGGGAGAACAAGGAGAGAGAGAGAGAGATGCCTTTTCCTGTTCTTCAGTTCAGCGCAGACTAATATGAAATATAACGCTTATATTTACTTTTGAGAGGCCGCCGCCTCTGAACCGGCTTTAAAACTCTTCTTCAAACACAGGAAGCTCACAGAGACCAGTCAGACGTTGTTACAAAGAGTTTGGGCACAGTCTCAGCCGAGAAGCTTCAGTTTCATTTAAACCGACTCGTTTTATCTCCACTCTGCATCCTGGACATCGCCACAGAGGCAGAGACCAGAGTCAAGACGCCAAGTCACCAAGAATACTCATTTCTGCACAACTTTGCTTTTAATTTGATGATTGGTCAACCAATCAAAGTGGAGCATGGTGATTCATAAGCTACAGATAGCTCTGTACTGATTAACAGCAAGTAGCATTAGGGTAAATACATAAACTGCTGAGCGTTCGGCTCTGTTTCCTTTAAATAGACGCGTCCATCGCAGGTCCCTTCACTTGTGTGTGTGGCTGTGCATGTGAAGCCGGATGCTGCCGGGGGAGAGACCCACTCATTTTATTTTTTATTTGTTATTTTTGCTCCCAGGATAAATAAAGACTCAGAATGAATTATGCAGCGTTCGTGCTCATCACGGTTGGCTGAGTTTAGTCGATGTGCAGGAGTTTCCTCTCAGCCTGCAGACGGATGAAAGCTGACTGAAGGTGCTGTGACAGCAGAGAGAGACGGAGACAGATGGGATCTCCTCATCTCTCATAGTGCTGTTTGTCTGGGAGTGCTGCTGAAGCTGCTGCTGAAGCTGCTGCTGAAGCTGCTGCTGCTGCTGCTGCTGCTGCTGCTGAAGCTGCTGCTGCTGCTGCTGCTGCTGCTGCTGAAGCTGCTGAAGCTGCTGCTGCTGCTGCTGCTGAAGCTGCTGAAGCTGCTGCTGCTGCTGCTGAAGCTGCTGAAGCTGCTGCTGCTGCTGCTGCTGAAGCTGCTGCTGCTGCTGCTGCTGCTGCTGCTGAAGCTGCTGAAGCTGCTGCTGAAGCTGCTGCTGAAGCTGCTGCTGCTGCTGCTGAAGCTGCTGCTGCTGAAGCTGCTGCTGCTGAAGCTGCTGCTGCTGAAGCTGCTGCTGAAGTCGTCTCCTGTTTGTTGCTTAATTCTAACCATGATGCCAAAATGACACCATTAAAAAATAATACATTTAAACACTCAATAAAAACAGCTACAGGCAGGATTCAGATGATTATTAACAATGTTTCTGATGTTTCTGATGTTTATAAGAGATTCAGCTGCAGCCACTGACACTAAAGCAGTTCAGAGGTTGCTGAATCACCAAAATGAACCGTGCTGGTCAGTCGTCCATCTTTGTTTGACCTCTCTTCTTCTTCTCCTCAGAATCGTCATCTGGTGATCATGAGCTTCATATCTTCCCTTCTCGACACTCCGGTCGCCTCCGTCCACCACCTCAACCCCAACACGACGTAAACCCACCGCACGATGTGGAGTCCCACCCCCAGCTCCACCATCATCTTCCTCACCTCCACCTCCACCATCGGCACCCAGCCCGGGCAGCCAAAGCTGTGCCAGCCGCCATCTTGGAGCCTCGGTTTCGTCAGGAGCCCGGCAGCCAGCAAGCCCTTGATCTGCTGGCGCGGCCCCATCACGAGGTGCAGCCGGAGCATGCTGCAGTGTCGGCACGGCACTTGGTTACTGTGGTGAGTAATCTGCAGCCCTGATTGGCTGACAAATAAGGGACGAAACACGTTGTTGGTCTGTTTGGACAGAAAGCACGTTGGGAACTCAGTATGGAGGCTTTAACTTGGTTTTTATGGTTTAATGTGTCAGTTATGGTGTTTGTGAGGTGTGATTTGTTGGAAGAACAGCTCCTCTGAGGGAGACCGGTGACGTTGGGTGACCCACCTGTGGCGGGCGGCCTCACAGTGCATGTCTTTAACCTGTGCAGCTGTTGTCAACACGCTGCAGGAAGACAGTGATTTGCTACATTTGGCACACCTGGGCCTCCATAGTCTGACTGCTTCTTCTTGGTACCAGTGTGTGATGAGTCCAGTGTGTGATGCTTTATCAGGGGGTGTGTGTTGCTCGCTGTTGTTGTCAGGATGGAGGAGTCGGTGTGGAGGATGAGAGGATGAGGATGAGGCTCTGCAGGTGATTTTGATGAGATATTGACTTCATCAGTGAAGTGTGACATCTGAGCTACAACCTGCTCTGGAAGCGCGTGTGTGTGTGTGTGTGTGTGTGTGTGTGTGTGAGAGCGAGCCCTCCTGCCCTGATCGTTCTGATAAAAGCAGGTCGTCTCCTCCCTAAAGGAGCTCACATACTGAGGAGGTCAGAGGTCAGAGCAGACGGACAGTGAGTGCATGTTGGATGAGGAGCTGCAGACTCCTCATCTCTGAAGGAGGGATGCTGCACTCTCTGTTGCCATGGAAACACTAATCATGACTGTGTGTGTGTGTGTGTGAGAGGGCGAGAGAGAGACCCACTTACCTACACAATGGATGGTTGCATAACTGTTAGATAAACAGCAGCGACCTTCAGGGCGACATTGAGACACGGAAACAGACAAAAAGCCGAATATTAACATGTTGATGAGGAGACGCAGAGATGAACGTGGACGATCGTTCGGCGATTCACTGGAGCCAAAATAACCCCAGTTCATCACAGAAAGGTTTGGACTCGACTGTGCGTCAGTCAGTTGAGCACCAGCCCCTGAATGTAATCAAATACATTTACTCAAGTACGATGGCAAACACACCTCCTTAGCATGTTGGCATGTTAGCATGTTGGCATGTTAGCATGTTGATGTTAGCATTGAGCTCACAGCTACTAACACTGACTCTGTCCCGGTGTAAGACTCGTTAATATCATTAACTAATGAGCGATGAACACATTTTAAACTCTGTGCTGCATCGTTCCACGCTGTGTCAGCTCCACAGCATCAGTGTGGAAGTGGGACACGCAGTCTGATTCACAGCAGACATTTTATTTATAGGAGAACTGTAGCAGATGATTAATTTTACTGAATATCTGCGCATCTCACTGAGACAGTGAGGTCTCTTCACCAATTCTCCCACAATCCTCTGCCAAAACAGTCAGAGGTGCCGTCGCCACAGATGCATCGTGGGAGGGGAGGCAATGTGGAGAAACCTCCGGTGGAAACCAAGGGACAGACGTGACAGTTGGGAGTTGACAGACGGGTTACCTGTCTGTCTGTCTGCCTGTCTGTGGCTCAGTCTGCACAGCAGTCAGGGTCCAGGGGTCCTTGCAGTGGGATATAGGTCACCCTGCACAGTGCCTGATGAATAAAACACTAAACACACACACACTCTTGCTAAGAGAGCCATGAAAAATTAATATGAAATCTAAATTTGTACTTTAGTTCTTTAAATATTCATGTGGAGGTAACCTGGTCGGGCAGAGGCAGCTGTGGAGCAGCAACATGACGAGTGATGAATATCTTTAAGCTCGTGCCTGACGAGTGGATTTAAACTCAGCGCTACCACTGAAGGCAAACGCTGAGCTGCTGTGATCCAGAGTTTGAGACAGTCGCTTGCTGATTGTTTGGTTGTCTGAAGGTTCTTGAGGGGATTAAAGGGACAGTGACATTTAAAACTGACAGCACAGCTCAGGGACCATCACTATGGATACTTCACAACATCCTAGCAACCAGGAAGAACTCCCTAGCAACCACCTAAAGTCACCACGGCAACCAGCCAGTAACACCACGCTCAAGACACTATGGAATAACTTTGTCTCAGGCACTATCCAGCTGTACCCTCGTAACTGTGGGTATAATGTAGCCGTAGCAACTACCTGAAAGTGCCCTGGCAACCACCTGGACATTTCCCTAGCAACCACCTATAAACCAAAGAAAACAACACTGCAGTCTCAGAGCAAGAGGCCGCTGACAACATACAGTGACAACACAAATACCAGAGCAAACAGCAGCAACAGCAGTCTCATGGCAACTGCTTAGCAACACCCTAGCAACCATGTATGAGTACATCTGTCAGAGAGCTTCTGTTACTTCTGTTTTCTATTTGTGGTTGTCTGATGAGCGCCGGGTCTCAGGACATGATGATGCTCAGGAGATGACACGAACACTGGCGATGGTTTGGTGTCGGTGAATGTCTTGAGTTTGACGAGCAGCAAACAGGAAGTCAGCGTTGTCAGGACCTGACTCTGTGCTCCGCCACCCTCCCTGCTTTTATCAATGACAAACTGCTGCGAGGCTCCACAGCTGCCTTACATAACCCTGTTGTGTGTTAATTGACTGCCTGTCACATGACCGTCCCTGCAGGCTGCTCCCGTTCCATCGCATCACCATGACAACAACGCCACTAATGGATGGAGAGAGAAAACACACAGAGGTTCAGAGACAGAGCCGAACATCACAGCACTTTGACATCTCTCCAAACAAAAGCAGAAACATACATTTGATAAATAAATGCATAATGTTTGTTTACAATTCATAAATATAATGTTTAATTACCTGCAGGTCTCGTTAGGCCCGGTGTCTGAGCGTTTCAGCTGCGATCAGTAAACACATTTTATTAACTCAAGTATGAAGGTGATGCAACAACAATAATAATTATTATTATTTATAATAATAATAATGATAATAATAATAATAATAATCCTGATTATTCCTCCAGTCAGTCAGAATACAACAGAAGATAACGTGTTATGATGGGAGCTGAGCAGCAGAGAGCTTGTGTAAGTCCCAGATGGTCCCCAGTCACCTCCCATCACTGCATCTCACCACATGCCTGCAAGACACTGTGTGTGTGTGCGTGTGTGCGTGTGTGTGTGTGTGTGTGTGTGTGTGTGGCCTTTGCTTCCCCGTCAGGTTCTCACAGCACGTGCAAGCTGGTTGTCACACACACTCTGCTGTAGTCGTGTGTGTGTGTGTTGGTGGTATTTAGTGCAGAGGAGCTCGGCTAACAATGTTCAGCTAATTTGGTGGCGTTGGCGTTCAGATGTAGCTTAGCAGCATTCAGTTAGCGGTTAGCGTCTGTGGGGGGGGCTGTCTGATAAACCGCCTCCAGTGATGTCACTCGAGTCTGAAACTGAAACACATCTGCTGAGCTGCTGTTCATCTCTGCTGCACCCAACATCAGCTGCTACTAGCAAAACACACCCCAGCCTGCAACCTGAGAGCCAACTGTTCACCTGCATTGTGTAATGTAGGCACCAACTTTTAACAAGGAGGAGGAGTGAAGACGACATCACTGTCTCACTGAAACCCCTGTGATTGGTCCAGAGAGACGACTGGGGGGGTGGATGCACTGTGGAGCTCACAGGAAAGATGCAGGACAAAATAATCATCTTAAAGCGATCTGATTGGCTGAAGGAGTCACATGATGTCTTTTTTTATTTAAAGAGCAACAAAAGCAGAACTTTAAACGTGCAGAATCACAGAAATCACAGCAGGATGGAGTCAAGACCTGTCTGTGTGTGTCTGTGTGTGTGTGTGTGTGTGTGTGTGTGCGTGTTGGACTATTAAATAATTCATGGCAGCAGTGTGTGTTACGTCTGCTCATGGAGGGAACTTTGACGCCGCTTCAAACCCGCAGAGAGGAACCTGAGTCATCCAGGACTCTGTGTTGCTGCTCATCCGTCTCTCTGCTCAAACCTGAGCAGCGCCAGCACAGTCGCGTGTTTGCCACGAATGATGCAGCTCTAAAGATATTCCGAGGGCAACCTGTTCGACTCTCAGCGCCTTAGTTGGTTTTTCTTGATGTTAATCCGACACTCGGCTGCTAAAAAAGGAAGTTGTGACGTCTCATTACAGATGTCAGAACTGCTGCTGTGGACTGGAGACTTTTCTCAAAGGAGCAACACAAGCGTGAATAATCTGACCTCACGTCAACCCACTCATTCAGCTCTGTGTGTGTGTGTGTGATGTCATTGAGCTCCATGCTGCACGTGGCGCTCACGTTTCTTGCCGTCAGCGCTTTGAGGAGAAGCTGCACAGCTAACACGCTACAACATAAATGACTCTTTATTCAGGCTGATTCAACACAACGCTGCATAGAAATACAGGGATCTTCATGCATGTTTAAAACATTAAAAGTATATTCTTTTTAATAATAATTCATGTTAACGACCCAGAAAACAGGCAGTACATGTTGTCATAACTTGCTGCGGTCACAGGTCACAAAAACTGATGCAGCTGTGATTTGTCGATATTATGAAGTTAAAACGTGAGTTAAGGTTAAAGGTGAAGGAAGATTTAAGGAGGAAATATTCAGAGGAACAATGTTCAGAAGATTCCTGCTTAAAACTCAGAACGAGGCTTCGTACAGCTTCAGTATCACAGTGCTGTCATGATGCCGTCAAAATTGACAAATACCCTGGTACAGGACCCGTTCTTACGGTGGGGAGGTGTTTGTGAGGGTGGACTTAATGTTATTAGTGATAATTAACAGATTCATTAATGAATTAAGGGCACTGCTTTAAATCAGTGTCTCTAATAAACTTATTATATTATATTATATTATATTATATTCCTTTGTTTATTTTGTTAGATTACCTAGATAGTTTCCAGTATCAGTATAATATTTTCTGCAGCGGCGAGCCGAGCTGGTCTGCTCTTGTTTTCATCTTTTACTTTACATCCTCAACTGTGACCCCCTCCTCTCTGGTATCTGATTGGTCCAAATTGGATTCCCTCTGCTGCCCTGAGGTCTATCTACAATTAGTGGTTATTACTGTGTGTGTGTGTGTAAAAGGAGTGTGTGTCGTGGCCAGAAATAGCACCTGGATCCCGACAGGAAGCACAGGATAAAGGGCATTACCTGGACGACAGCCAATCAGGTGGCAGGTTGAACCCGTCCTCTAAGCCAATCAGAGATCATCACGGAATGACCTTGATCAGAAATGGAGCTTAAAAGTCCCTGAGCGCCAGACTGACAGGGCAGGCGCTTCTCCCTCTGCGTCCGTGTTCATTGAGGGAGAAGCTTCCTGCATCGGGACAGGAGGATCACCACTATATGTTTACCTGGTAAGGTTGTTTAGTCTCCTCGCTGTTGTTGGCTTTTAGTTTATTCGCTTTATTGGCTGTAGCTGTTTGTTTGTTGAATCCTCTCTTTTATTTGTTTTTTCTTGCTGTTCTGTTTATGTGTCATCTACCTGCAGACTGCTGTTTATCTGCTTTTTAGTTGTTTAGTTGTTTACAGCAGGTCAAAGCTGAAACAATTAGTCAGGTAATTGATAGAAATCAATAAAAACCATTTGTTAACTGAATTAATCACAGCTTGAATATTTTTTCTCTTGATCCAAAAAATGTGTGTTTCTCTGCTTGATGACTTGTGATTTTCTGTGTTTTTTACAGGTGGTTTGGACAAAAATTAGACATTTACAGACGAGAGACTTTTGATTCTCTGGACACTTTTTACAGTGATGTGTTTGTGTATTCGCTTGGTATTTGCTTGTTTGTTTGTTCAGCAGCGTTTTGTTCCTTGGTGTGAGATTGGTGAAAACAGCTTGTTTAACAGAACAAATCTGTAACCAGAGAGAGACTGATAATAGCATCGGTGTGTGTGTGTGTGTGTAGGTGTGTGTGTGTGTGTGTGTGTGTGTCTGGCTGTGGTTATTGTTCCTGATATTGAATTAAGTGGCACAGAACATGCTGTTGTTTTAGCCACAGCAAACAACTCACACACACTCTCCCCTTCACCACTCACTACTCACCACACACACACACCCCCTCTGCTGCAGACGCAGGGCTGATGTGCCGGAGCCGCAGAGGTCAGGAGACTTCATGTTTCTCTGTGATTTATAGGAGCTTGTTTTTCATCCTTGCATCAGTTTGAGATCAATAATTCTGCTTCAGACACTGATTCAGGACAAGCTTAGCCTAGCTTAGCATAAAGACTGGAAACAAGGGGGACAAAGCTAGCCTGGCTCCATCCTTACATGTAAGTGATCAGTGATCGATATCACCTGCTTATTATTTTTTGCATCAGTAGTTTTATTGAGAAACATCAGGACAGGTTAGAACGTCCGCGTGGTGACGTCACAACCTCCAGCGTCTTGCTCCACACAACATAAAACGAAGGAAAGCAGCGAGTCAGCACCTCAGAGAAGACCAAACGCTTCGTTTCTCACTTCTACTTGAAAAAATAATAAACTCTAAAAAACAAACAAATGATTCGCATCAATCTGAGGAAAAATCAGAGAAATGAAAAACAGCAGAGCAGCAGGAAACCGTAGGGCATCAGACAGCAGCAGCTGTTTTACTGCGGTTCCTGAAGTTTTCTTAGCTAAAACATCTAATTGCCGGGATCGCTTTGACAATAACCACAGGTGCTGTGGGTGATGAAGGTCAGCTGATGTCAAAGGTGTGAGGCGTCACGTCTCCGGGCAGGTGTTTTTGTATTATTCATGGCTGCTGTAACACCAGAATGTCCTGCAAAGGATTAATAAAGTACTATTCTATTCTATTGTATTCTAGGTTCAGTGTGTTTTCAGAGCAGCAGTACTTTGGGTCAGCGTGTCAGAGAAACAGGCTTCTGTTTGATCAAACAACAGGAAGTGACCGACCGTCCAGATGTTAGCATTAGCTGTTAGCAACACCCTGTGTCTCGGAGTGAAGACGGAGCTCTGCTGGTTTATCTGTTGTGTTGCTGCTTTCCTCTCTCTCTAGTCTGCAATAGCCAAAAAGAGGAGATGTTTTGTTGGGACGCTGTGTCTGGTTGTGGAGACTTTAATGAAACTAAAAGATCATTAAAGGTTGTGCTGGAACTCCAGACGACCAATCAGGAGCACTCCTGCTTTAGCACTTGTCTCTTAGCAGAGAAATATAAATGAAGTTTAAAAATTGGAGAGGCTTAGCTGTGTGTGTGTGTGTGTGTGTGTGTGTTCCTGGGCAACATTAGCTACACAACTAATCAGAGTAAAAAGTGTGTGTGTTCACAAACCTCGGGGCCGTTCTCCTCTCCAAAGATGTTTCCTGTTGTTTTTCTTTTGCTCTCTCTCTACATTGCCATACACACACACACACACACACACACACTAATGACTCATCCTGGATTTTATTGCAATCACTGGTGTGTGTGTGTAGTTTAATTCACCTCATATCACTTTTGCTGAAAGCAGAGGCTGTTGGGAAACCAGAGGAGCCGAAACGATGGAGGAGGGGGGCGGGGGTTTAAGGAGATAACACGAGATGTGGAGACGCTGATGTTGTCGGTGTCTGACCTGTTTGGTCTCGAGGCTGCAGGACAAAATCAGCCGGTTGGTTTTTACGAGAAAGAAACATCGGGGGTCGTGTGCTCGAGCGAGCTCGGAGCCGAACACGTGAAACTGGTGTTTGGTAAATAAACAGACTGTGACTTTGCTGCAAACATCACAACGGCGCCTGGTTCAGGTGTTAAACTGAGCACGCTCTGCTGCTGTTCAGCTGCCGATAAACTCACAGCTTACTGAGAAACTCCACTTCCTGGATTGTTTTTCATCGTTTCCATGGAAACACTCAGACCAGCTGGGCTTATGTTTGAGGAGGTCGGGTCACATAAGAGGCTTCTGAACGCAGCTGATGCTCAACGTGTGACTGATGAAACGTGAGCCGAACCTGAAGAGACGTCAAATTAATAAAAGAAACAAAGAGAAACGTTCTCTGTGTCTGAACGCTGAATGAGCTAAACTGTCTCTCTCTCTCAGTACCTGGCCGTGGATGTGAGGAGGCTGAACGTCAGCCTTCTTCGCTGGTTTCGGAAGGTGTGGGCGGCGGCGCTGGTGTTCCCGCAGTCACGCGTACATCAACCGCTGAATGTAAGACACACTCCACTCAAACACCTCAATCGAATGATTGATTGACTGACTTGTCTGAATGACTCTTTTGGCCTTACAGGAGAAGAAGAATGGCACGAAGCTCTCGTGTCTCTGGATCGGCTGGGGATCTTCTGAGCCCCGCCTGGGCTGAGGAGGTCATCCAATCACTGAACGCCAGGGTTCCTTCACCGGCTACCTGGACACTTCGCATCACCGGTGTCTCAACCTGGAGGTGTGTGTGTGTGTGTTTGAAAACTCCCTTTATGCCTGCTCAGCTCCTAGGGTAAACTGTTAGCAGCCTTAAGCAGCCTCGTTAGTCCTCGCGGAGACGGACTGGTAGGAGTGATGGGGGTGATTAGGAGGAGCAGAGCGCCGCCACTGAAAGTTTAATGAACTATTAAAGTGTCAATGACCAGCCCGAGACTATATAGCTTCATAGATTATATTAATGTTATTACAGCCAGACAGCTGCTCCACAACAACAATAACATTACAGACACAAAACATAAACATAAAGGCACCAACACAGGCTTTCTGCCTTCATCTGACGGTTCACATGGTCTGTGCAGAAGAACGTCCTGCAGGGCGCAGCAGAGGTAACTACACGCCTGAGCAGAGAGGGTTTTCACGCCGTCAGTCTCTTCACCATCTGCCATCGCCATCACCTGCTTAATGGTAAAACACACACACACACACACACACACACACAATACCAATAACAGATCAGCATATAATCACTGATATCATGCTAAACCTTCCACCTCGGGTTGCCTGATTGGCTGAGACAGCTAAATCAGCTTTTTGAAAAATTCTAGGTCAGGTCAAAGGTCATCAGTGTGTCCTGGGCCTTCAGCCCCTACACACACACACAAACACACACACACACACACACACACATACACTAATAGATATGAAGTATATGAAAAGACAATATAATAGTAATAAACTTTTATGAATTAAAATACTAATAAAAATAATATTATAATAAATATAAATATAATATTATAATAAACATTTTTTCCTGTGCGTTGCTTTAGCTCAGCTGCAGTGTCACGTGTAGTCCACAGGAGGGAGTACTAACACAGAGAAACACTTCAGGCCCCAACCTGTTTAAATTGCTTTTGATCTCCTGCTTTAGTCATCAGAGAAGCAGCTTGTTCGTAGAAAGCACTCCGAGCTGCCTCCACTGTGTAGAAACAGGGCCGCTTCTATTATGAATCCTAATGCTTCAGGATGATACTATTAAAACAATGAAATGTAAATTTACCGAGGCAATTTATTCTATCTGCACCAAACAGAAGCACTCAGCATAAACACGCCTCATTCATTAAAAGTACTGAACAATCCCACATGAGCACAACTTTCATTAGATTTTATACAGGATGAGAGCAGTTACACCTCAGCAGTTGTTCAATTAAAACAAATGAGTGAAAATGTTTTAACTCCAAACTGGTGCAGTGGAGCTGAGCAGACTCAGCAATCAGCATCACTGTGCTGAGAGCACAAGAGACTAGCCACTGCTCTGCAGAGACTGGAGTCACAGCAACACATCACTGTATTAAAGCAGAGACTCTGGAGTCACAGCAACACATCACTGTGGCTAAAAGCAGAGACTCAGCTTCACGTTTGCAGAGCCTCTGAGTCACAGCAACACATCACTGTATTAAAGCAGAGACTCAGGGCTTCACGTTTCTGCAGAGACTCTGGAGCCGCAGCAATGCATCACTGTATTAAAAGAGACTCTGGAGTCACAGCAACACATCACTGTATTGAAGCAGAGACTCAGCTTCAATGCTCTGCAGAGACTCTGGAGTCACAGCAACACATAACACATCACTGTATTAAAGCAGAGACTCAGCTTCAATGCTCTGCAGAGACTCTGGAGTCACAGCAACACATCACCACACACTGACTCTGACTCACAGCAGCAGACACACTGCTGACTCAGCAGGAGCAGCAGCTCTGAGCGTAGAGCTTCTGAGGATGTGACTGGTTGATGGTCACCATGGTAACAACCTGTCAATCACAAGGCGATATTAATTGATTCTGTTTCTCTTGTCAGGTTTTGTACCGACTGAAGGAGAAGGTTCATGTTTCTGACAGACAGGTGAAAGCTCCACCCCCTGACCTCCACCTGACCCCGACTGTCCCTCCAGACTCCGCCCAGAGGTCAAAGGGCACCAAGGTGAGCACACACACACCTGCTTGTGTTAAAGTGCACCTGAGGCATCTCTGTGACTCGTTAACGGGTCCTCATTCGCTCTCCAGGTTGTGACTTCAGGAAGCATGGTCCAAGCTGAGCTCCCTCCAGCTTTAGCCACGCCCATTCCCCAGCAGCAGCCAATCATAGCCTGCCGCCGCCTCACTCCTCCTGTTGTCCCTCTGCCCAGGTAAACCAGCTGATAGTGAACATCCAATAAAAACACTGTAAATAAACCACATGACTCACCGACTGCACTTCTCCTCGTAGCCCCGCCCCCGTCCACGCAGCCAACGGCAGCGACCACGCCCCCATCGCCAGCGTTGCCCCGCTCACAGCCAGTAACGAGCTAAAGCCCTGCCCCTCCCCCTTCAGAATGAAACCTGCTGCAGGACTGCAAGAAAGGTAACTTCCTGTGATGTAGCCCCGCCCACATGTCAAATGTACGCTTTGTGGCTTCACTTGATGATGTCACTAAGGCACAAGAGTTTTGCAGACGTCAGCTGAGGATCTGTGATGATGTCATCAGGTCAGTAAACGCTGGTCATCTGGGACGTCAGGTGGTTCGAAGGTGACGGTGATGAAGAAGAACGGAGATGTTAAACGTCTCTTAACGAGTCAGAGCTCGTTAACACCTGCTGACGCCGTTAAACACAAAGATCCAGGGAAACTGTTCGGACAGGGAAGTCACATGACGAGTTCAGACGGTCCATCGTGTTCAGGAGTGTGTGTGTGTGTGTGTGTGTGTGTGTGTGTGTGTGTGTGTGTTTCCTCCATAAATAATCCATACGGCTGTCGCTGCTCGTACGTGTCCTGCGTCCTCTGACTGTGTTTCCACCTGCGGCCTTCGAGATAAAAGGTCCATAAAACTCCTTCATCAGCGAATCAGAGCTGGCCGTTAATTAAACGAGTTCATCAACTTAATTCTGAATCACTGCTTTAATTAATCATCTCTCAGTGCTGATTTGAGCTGTGAATCACAGTTTGAGTTCAACTTCACAAACCTCATAATTCAGTTTAAAAGGATTCACAAGTTCAGGTTAAAATAAAAATCATTATTTTAATGAATGAATGAATATTATTCTAATGGTTCGCTGTATTTGCTGCAAAATGGTTCAATGTGTTGAAACATCAGTTTAATTCGTCTGAAAGGAGTCGATGGATGTTATTTTGTTTCTGACTGAAGCTCTCAGTTCACAGAAACAGTGATTTAACGTCTCAGAACCCCTGATTGTGTTTTGGCTGAAGAGCAGTGAAATGCTCTGAGCTCGTTCGGGTCGACGTGTTTCATGTTTCCTCTGATCGCGTCGCTGCCCCTGCCTCAGGTTTGTCCCGCTCACACTTTCTGCGTTTCTCCTTTAAAGCATTGCGTTAAGTTGATTTTTCCTCTGAAGTCGTTTCATAACCAAAAAGAAAACATCTATGTCCAAGTCGAGCACTTCCGCCTTTATCTGCAGCTCCGAGCTCTTCCTGCGCCGCGTGGCAGGTCTGACGCTCGGAGGCCATTTTGTTCTGGTTACATCAGCGCCGAGGGCGTCGCAGGGATCACCGAGATCCTTCAGGTAAGACGAGGAAGGAAGAGCGCGGGCTGAGAGTGAGAACAGGATGTTTTTCTAGGTGTCTGTATCTGTGTGTGTGTGTGTGTGTGTGTGTGTGTGTGTGTGTGTGCGTGCGTGCGTGCGCGTGTGAGAGTGTGTTTGTGTTGCTCTGGACGGCAGCCAATCAGCAATCAGACAGATAGGAAGTAGCAGCATCCTGAACAGGAAGTGGGCCGACACGTAGCCAGGCAAAGACAGAGAGCCCACCCAACACACACACACACACACACACACACACACACACACACACCTCGTCTTTGTCCTTTCTTTTTGTCAGTGAAGTAATAAATCTTTCATTAATGCTCCACATTAATGAAACTTACAGTGTTATAGAGTTTTATAATGAATTGGGTCACTTAAATAAATATTGTGCAACATGAAAGGATAGAGACTGAATGTTACTGTTTAATTATTGACTTAATTGCTTTAGATTTCATTTACTTTAAATTTATTAGATTAAATTTTAATAATAAATCATTTTAATAATGAGCAGTAAAAGCCAAAAGAGGAACATGAGATTTAAACTAAGCGCTGGATAAAAACTCCTGCATGAGAGAGTCACGACTCCTGAGGAGGAAACAGAAACGTCCTGACGTTGTCTCTCCTCCTTCTCCTGCAGACGGGGCTCCAATGTCTCTCTGGTGTTGGACATGTCGGCTCTGG
Source organism: Datnioides undecimradiatus (assembly GCA_008933995.1). NCBI lineage: Eukaryota > Metazoa > Chordata > Actinopteri > Lobotiformes > Datnioididae > Datnioides > Datnioides undecimradiatus. Next base: position 2,406,901 of record WARS01000027.1, read on the forward strand.
GCTCTGTGGAGCCCCTGAATGTTGCCGTGGTAACCCCCAGAGAGGCAGCATCCAGGGAGTACCTGCTGTCGGCCGGCCGCCCTCTGACCCGCCAGCAGCTCCGCGACATCGTCAACAACACGCACAAGCTGCACGCTGAGTTCGCTGTGAGTATCACTGCCCATCCCCGTCAGGTCACATGATCAGGTCCGTCCAGGTCGACGGTTTTGATCCGGCGCCGATCGAAATGAAGACTAGGAAACTAACTGTGAACTCACAGACGAGCGACCAGGTCTTCACTGGTTCTCTCTGAAGGTTAAATGTGGACTCAGGTTTCGCAGGTTAATGCGAACGTTGACTGAATCACTAACAGTCCCGAGCTGTTGCATCAGAATCCTGTAGAAGAAGAAAAGAAACGGGGAGGTTGACACTTTCCCGTCTCACAGCGAGGGTGGGTTGTTCATCCTCCCTCCATGTTGCCTGCACACAGCTCTGTTTGCTGCCCTGTAGCACTGTTAGCATAGCTTAGCTTAGCGCTAACGTCCACCTGCAGTCAATAAACACAACAGGTGGTTTCTAACATTTCGCTCCTTCTCAGGAGATTCCCATGAATTTCATCGACCCCAAAGAGCTGGACATCCCGAACCACGGCACCAAGAACCGATACAAGACCATACTGCCCAGTGAGTACTCTGTGTGTGTGTGTGTGTGTTGCTAGGAAACAGTTCCAAATAGCATCTCATCTCTCATTTCCTGTTGAACCAGGAAGTTGTTTTATGATGTGGGAGGGGCCTAAGGTCAAAGGCCAACAACCCCAAGGACAGCTAATGTCGCACCTCCCTCTTCCCTGAACACACACACACACACACACACACACACACACACACGAACAATGCATTTTCCTCAGAGTACAGTTTGTTCTCACACTGTCAGCCAAGCACTCGGCCTGATTAAGACATTATGTAACACACGCACACACATAGTGCTGGTGGTTATTAATGTGTGCACCCATGTTTTGAAGAGGGGGCGGGGTTATCAATGGGGGGGGGGTCCTTCCTTCCTTCCGGCCAATCAAGGCTGAGGAATGCTCATCTACAGCGGCTGTCAATCAAAGTCCTTCCCATGTTCGAGTTTCTGTGTCGCCTTTCCTGGAGCGCCGCACTGGGCCGCTCAGGCCGAGTCCAGAAGAGGCTGAGTCTAAAAGGGGCCCAAAACCAAGTCCAGACTAGATTTAACAGGTCTTACATAGACCGGACTAGATTAGACTGAACCTAAAATGGACATGCCGGAAGGTTAAGACTGACTTTAAGTAGGTTCAAACAAAGGGTTCAGATCAAGTCAGAGCAGAAGCTAAAGCAGGTCCACAATGAGTCTGCAGTGGTCTGAGACCAGGTCAAGACCACATTTAAAAAGAGCCTGAACTCAAGTCTAAGAGCAGGTTAAAGTCCAGACTAAATCTAAAATGGACAGAAGAAAGCCTGGTCAAAGGATGGAAACTGTCTCCGTTCAGCCTTTTCCTCTTGTTCAGTCTCCTCACCTCGTCTCCTTGCCTTGTGTCCTAGACCCTCACTCCAGAGTGATCCTGAAGTCAAAGAGCTGCAACGACCTGCTGAGCTCCTACATCAATGCTAACTACGTACGGGTGAGTAGCAGCAGCCGTGCGGGACGTCAGCCGCAGATAAAAGGTCTGTCAGTCGATTAAAGAGATCAGATCAGACTGAGGTTCTGTCTGGCACTCGATGCAAAGCTGCTCAAACCCCTCAGAGATGTGAACAGAGATGCAGCAGGTGCAGACTCACCTGGCTGCAAGACAACGCTCTGACTGGTTTAATTCATGTTAAAAACACCTGCAGCCAGATATTTCCCTCTGAGGAGAGGGCGGAGCATAAAGCAGGAACACTCAAAACACAGAAACCTCAAATGTGAACTTGAGTAAATGTAGTCAGGTACTTTCCACCAGTGGTGTTCACGTTTTTACGTTTCACGTTTTTAATACTGTCGGTTATTAAACGTCACAGTGTCGCTATGACAACGTTCTGACTTATAATCCAGTGAATTATGACACCATTTGTTTGTAAAATCCAGTTCAAACCTGAGAACAAACACTGATACGATCACATCACTGAGCTGGAATGTCAACAACACACACACACACACACACGCACACACACACACACAGTGAAAGTCCTGCAGCAGTGTGTAATGTCGCCCTCGGACTCGGGACACAATAGACCGTCTTCCTGTCGGGAAGCTCGTCTGAAACAGTTCGAACCGTCACCAGAGAACAGAGGCTGCGTTCAGAGTCAACACCACCGTCTAATCAGAGCAGCCTCAAGAATGTCTGAACAGTTTGATGCTGAATATGAACCAGAGCTCAGGCTCAAACCAACAAAACTCTGTTTTCTCTTCAGTTTAAAGTCAAATGTGCATTTTAAACATTTCCTCCATAAAAACATTAAGGTGTGAAATAAAAAGCAATAAAAGCTGTTTCTTCAGGTGTTGATGATGGATCGTGTCCATACTGTTGCTGCCGTCCAGCAGGCTGCTGACTCTCTTCTGTGATTGGCCTCTTCTCTCAGGGTTACCTAGGTGACGAGAGGGCGTTCATCGCCACTCAGGGCCCCATGGTGAACACGGTGAACGACTTCTGGCAGATGACATGGCAGGAGGAGTCGCCCGTCATCGTCATGATCACCAAACTGAAGGAGAAGAACGAGGTAATCTGATTACAGGACATCAGAGGAGATCGGTTTGTTGTTGCATGAGGAAGCTTGTTTACTCAGTGACACTTCTTTTCCATCGCTGACTCTGAAAATACTGAGGTCACTTGAACACATCAACATCTGTTGCTCTCATCAGACAGCGCTGGAGTTAATATCAGTTGTCTGATCCTTTAACGTCCAGCTGAAACAGCATTTTAGTTTGGATGAATCTGATTGGCCCGTTTGAAAAGTGGGCGGGGTCAGAACAAACATGGAGAGCTCCAGTGATTCAGAGTTGGATGATGAGCCTCAAGGTTCAGGTGTTCTCCACCTCAACAGGGTTTGACACACCCACGTAGCATGCTGCTGCTAGCTAGCTAACTGATGAAGCTTAGCTCTGATGCTAACAGCTGGACTCTGATTGGAGGCTGGATGGCAGGAGGTGATTGGTCAGTTCAAGCTTTGTTTTACAAGAAGAAAACAATCAGGTTTCGATTTTAGGTTTTTGATTTTTTAAAAGTGTTTGTGTGTGTGTGTGTGCGTGTGCGTGTGTGTCTGTAGAAGTGTGTTCTGTACTGGCCAGAGAAGAGGGGAATCTATGGGAAGGTGGAAGTGTTGGTGAACAGCATCAGAGAGTGTGAACACTACACGACTCGCAGCCTCACACTGAAGGTACACACACCCGTGATCCTGTCGTGATGCAGAGAACAGGACGTTTTCGTGCTTTGGTTTCATACTTTGTGTGTGTGCAGTGTGGGAATCAGACCCGTGTGCTGCAGCATTACTGGTACACATCGTGGCCCGACCACAAGACCCCCGACTCCACGATGCCGCTGCTGCAGCTGATGGCCGACGTTGAAGCTGACAGACGGACGGCGGCCGCCATGGGGCCGGTTATCGTCCACTGCAGGTAAAAGAAAGACGTAAAAACAGGAAACTGGCTTTTCTCCTGCTGCTGAAACATGTTTTAACTCCATTTCCCATGTGCCTCTGCTCGAAGCGCTGGGATTGGCCGGACAGGCTGCTTCATCGCCACGACGATAGGCTGTCGACAGCTGCAGCTGGAGGGAGTGGTGGATGTTCTGAGCATCACCTGCCAGCTCCGAGCAGACAGGTAACAGGAACAACGTGGTGCTTCAGAGCCTGAACCTGAGGATATGCACATAGATATTTTGACTTCCTGTGTGTTACAGTGGGAGGAGGTGGAGACATGGCAGCCATCTTTGTTTACAGTCTGTGGTCAAGATTTGTTTGTTTCTGGGGCTCCTCACCATCAAAAACAAACAAAAACAGCTGCATGTGGTCATACTGTTGTGTCGCCATAATAACTCAAACTCTCTCTGTGCAGAGGAGGGATGATCCAGACCGGTGAGCAGTACGAGTTTGTCCATCATGCCTTGAGCCTGTACGAGGCCCGCCTATCTGCTGAAACCGGCCAATGAGTGCGCACCATCGCAGGAGGTGTCGACTAGAACCAGGAAGTGTGCTAACATAGCGAGTCCTTAGCAGGTATGATCTCTGAGATTTGGGAATTCTGGTGAAGGTCTTTGAGTTTGACGGACAACATGGACAACCAGTGAGGACTGTTGTGGGCGGAGCCTGCTGGAAGGAAAGAGGAAGGTTAAATTTCCGGAAAAGGGAATGTATCTGTTCTTCTTCTTCTGCTGTTTCTTCTTCACGTGTTGCTGGCGAGTGGTTCTTCAGAGGAACTTAAAAGACCCGCCCACTTCACGTCTCTCTGATCGTGTTGTTTTAACCGGACTGTGTCGTTGCCTCTTCTCTGTCACGGAAACGTAGAAATAGTTTGACTGAATCTGACGGTGCGTTGTTCGGTAACACTGTTGTGTTCCTGTGTCTTATAGGATTTTACATTTATTTATAATGTGCTGTTCTTATAGGAAGAGCTGCTGACTGTTAGCTGGCTGCACCTTTGGTTCAGCCACTTTGCCACTGTTGAACCAACGCGCGCTCCGTCTGTGACGTCCGCACTCTGTTTGTGATTTGGGCACATTTTCAAACCCTCAAAGTGTTTATGTACAGGTGAAAGGAGAGCAGGGTGTGTTTCCATGAGCCCTTAGATGTTTAAACTTCATTTTAAACTTCTCAGAGATGCTGAATATCAGTAAATGTACATCTGAAGTAACCTGAAACATTAGCTTGCTAGCTAGCTAGCAGAAGCATTCATTTTTGATACTTATTGCTAATGCATCTGTTTAAATGGCCATTGTGGAGTGTGTTAGCCTGCCCACACACCGTTAACATCAATTTAATTTGTAAACAGAAGTAATTGATTACGAGTTTCTGGTCAGAACCAGTTTAATCATCTTTATTTCCACAGGCTGCGCAGTCGGCCCACTAACGAACGCTGTGCTGAGGTCACAGATGGCGTTTCCTACAGCCATGCATCACATGTCAGAAGCTAACAAACCAATGTAACGACAGATAAGCTCCTGCTAAGCTAGTTCCTATAGTTACAGCAATCATAGAGGCTAATTCTAGCTTTAGTAGCTCAGCATTGATCCTTGTGCTTTAATGTCAATAGATGGATGCTAACATATGCTATAAGCTCATGCTATTGCTAGTGCGCTATGCTAATGCAATATTTTGTTGAACTGACTAAATCTAGTATTCAATTTTACACGAACCACGTTTGTGAAATAATAAATTTGTTTTAACAGTTACTTTAATGTTTTTATAGCAAGTGCAGCTCCCATGAGGCTTTGACAAGAGCCTATGAATCATGGGAGCTGTAGTTTTTAACTGCTAACACAAGAATTGTTTCTTCTCTGTTAAACTTATGAAGAGACCAAGTGTCAAAGATTATGGACACAAAACCAAAACAAAACAAAACAAAGTGTTATGACTGTAACTTCTGTTCCTTGAATGGGAACAGTTAGTTAAAACATATATATTATGGGATGTTATGGTGCATGACACCTCTGTGTGAGGCCCCACCTGCACATTTAAACACCGACTGTGCAGCGACCAGGTGTCGCACCTCGTTCCTCTCCTCCAGAGAACAGAAGTTATAATCACAACATTTCAGTTCAGCCGATTCAGTTGGTGCAACACGTTCAGTGTTAGACAAAGCAACGTTTATAATCAAGTGGACAACATTTGAACACAAACTAGCTCAAAAATGGTGCAACACGAACCGTTTCAGTCCCAGTTCAGAATGAATTAGATGTCTTGATTTTAGTCAAAGTGTAGTTCTTCAGCGCTGTTTCAGGGTTGGAGGAATATTCAGAACATGTTGTGCTGCTTGTTCTCAGAGTTTACTCTGTACAGCTGAATCTTGCATTGACAATTCCCCAGTCGTGTAATATTGTTGCTTTATACCAAAAATGTAAAGTTATTTACGTCACAATGGTGCAATCCTCTCATCCGTGTGCTGTTTGTAAATCCCGTTATCCAGTGAGTTCTTTATTTAAGTGCATCAAAGTAATAATAACTTTATTTTTATACAGTTTATACATGTTTTTGATGTGTTTAGCAGCTATTAGCCGTTTGTCGACTCGCATTAAAAGCTTAATATTCGGGGTATAAACCTCATCTCTAAACCATCAACTAACAGGAGCTGACTGTATGTTTTTATATTATGTTATAACTGCACTAAAAATGTCAAAATATAACAATAAAACTTAACTCAAACATACATTTTAGTGGGTGCAGGTGCAGTTTTCATCCAATACAACGTCCATTAAGATATAAACCGGGTGAACCTGTCCGTCAGTTCCTGGGCTGTTGACTCATTTCAGAGATCAGAGGTTTCTACACAAATGCCAGTAACGAAGAACATTAACGTAAACATCCCATCTGCTCTCTGTGTGGAGGAGGCAGCGTTGTGCAGTTCATGTTAAAGTGCTATTAAACCTGATGTGGCAGTAACACTTCAGTCCACGGACCACGAACACGGACATCTTGCTGCTAAAACTGGGAACGCTTTGGGACCGGACCGTTAAACGAGAGACGCTTTGAAGACTCTTCTTTTTCTATGTACCAAATTATTTTATATCTACTCCTGTTTCTTGTGATACAAGCGGAGGGGGGTGGGACTTTTGGACCGGTGTCTCTCTGTCGACGTCCAACACGCCTCCCGAGGCCGCGGTCAGCCGAGTCGGCTCAGGACCTGAATCCACTTGAGGCTCAAAATGGTTAAAAGTCTGGTTCATCACAGTGCGACAGTGACCTGATTCCCCGCTTTGAACTGACCGAGGTGGAGTTGAACCCACTGCCACAACGGGCACGGCAACACACACTGCCTCTGACGGAGTATTGTGTATGTACAGTAGGTGGTGGTGGTTCATGTCCTGTACTTCATTGTTGGCGACTGTTGGCGGAGCTTAAAGGGACGCTACACGTTTCAGGTTCAAACAGCTGTGGCTGCGTCGTCGCGCTGCAGAGAGAATAACACTCTGACTTCACTTTAACAAACGTTCAGCCTTTAACCTGTCGGCAGCCGAGCTGTAAACACTCAGCCAAACTCAGCAAATGCTAAGCAGCACATTACAGGAAACGTCCATTAGCTTCTACTGCTGCACCTTGACTTTGACTGGTGCTGAATAAATTCCTCTTAACCAACATTTGTTCCTTTGCTATGTTAGCCTGGAAGCTAGCTTAAGCTAAAGTTTGTTAGTTACAAACATAATCCGAACACACAAGTTTCAGCTACTTTGTCAGTTTGTTACAGCTTGTTTATTAATTTCTCCTTTGTTATTTTGACGTGATGATGAATAAATAAGAAATATTAGTTTTATTGAAATTTAGATTTTCTGCCGTTCTCCATGGGAAGGGCGCTAATTGTCATGATGGATGTTTCCTTCAGTACTCCTGATTGTTATGGGTGTACATGTTCAAAGAACTTTATTTAAAACTGTTTCGATCAAACTTCTGACAAAAAACAATAAGAACTAGCATGCTAATTCATTTAGCAACTACACTGATGTGACTGCTAACATGCTAACTCGCTAACAGTAGTTTCTGAAACATTCTGTGATTAAACGAGCTTCATCCAACACACCTGAGCGTCAGGTACAGAGCTAAAAACCGTTAGCGTCCCTTTAAACGTCTGCGTGCGGCGGCGCAGCTCAGTCAGAGGACACCTGATGCTAATTAGTGGACGTAGGTATGTGGTTTTAACTGTATTACTAATCAACTTGAATGTTGTTATAGTCCAGAGCATTAGCCACTGAGTAGTGCTGTAACCTCTTTATCTATATACACACATATATATTGTTACCTGTAATCTGTACATAAACACGTATGAACGCTGACTCGTGTTGTCTCTGACTGAACCTCAGGTATCACATTTACTGTGCCGTCAACCAAACCGGTGGATTGTTATTCCAGACTAAATGATGCGGCGCTTAAACCAAAGCAAAGCTGGAACAGCTCATGATTTATATTAATATAAAATTAGTCAGATGAAGTTTATTGATGTGATTGGAAACAACAGTCACATTAAAACCAGACACTGTCACGATGTGAGCGTCAGTCTGCAGAATGAGGCAGGGAAAGACTACAACAGGCTTTTTACCCTGTTGGACCATCTATTACAGATCCAGGTTTAATGCGTCGGTGCAGGTCATGTGACCGATGTGAGGGGTTAGGCTGCGGTGGATGTTCAGGATCAACCTGAGGGTTCGTTCAGATCAACTTCATGTTTAAACTGTTGTTCCTAGAAACATACTGTGAGAGAGACGGGGAGAGAGAGACAGAGAGAGAGACAGGGAGAACGACAGGGAGAGAGAGAGACGGGGAGAGAGACAGGGAGAACGACAGGGAGAGAGAGAGGGAGAGAGGAGCGCAGCAGGAAGGAAGGAAAGAGGTGTGGGTGACTAAAAGTAGCTCCAACCCACTGAAACAAAAGCACTTTGACCTTTAACTTGAAACGTTTGTGTTTCAGATAAATTCCAGGTTTGTCAGAATTAAGGTGGTTAAATCCCAACAGCAGCGCGACCGTAGTTCAGAGAAGATTAATGAGTCATTAACTGTGATTAGAATGAAAGTGCTACAAAGCTAAATGAGCTCCACAACAATGATCTGCACTGATCTTTATGATCGTTTGATAATTTGCCACATGTTTATTATAAAAGTGACAATTCTAATCAAAGCTCAGGCTGTTTAAAGTCTAATTAAAGCCTAATTAAACTCAATTTAATTGATAAAGTAACTGCATTCATCAACGTGAACATTTAAAACGTGAAATTCTTTCAAGATAAATGAAAATAAAGTCTCACTTAATGAATTATGAAGGTTCAGAAGGAAATTCCTGTTTTTCCCACAATCGTCACCAAATCTTCTCCTTCTCGTTTAAAACAACACAGGTTGTTGATTGATTGTTTGTTTCAATATAAAATCACATTTTATTATTGGAAACACTTTGTAAATGACTCACCGTCATTAAGGTCTGTGATGTTTGGGTTTTTGTGCCTTTTTTAAATGAATGAATAAAATCTGTTCCACATATTTAGACATCTGCCCTGCAGAGATGAGGAATCAACATTTTCTGCAGGTTTGTTTTGCTTTGCTGCACGTTGAGACCCTGAAGGACACGATGCAGCAGTGCTTCATGACCGTCAGCTCTGCGTTGGGTTGGTGATCCTCTGCAGGCAGACAACAACCCGCAGGTTTACACAAAGTATTCAAACTCAAACTGAACCAAAGTGGAGAAAGCTTGTTTTCTTCAGTTTGGTGTCTCTCAGTGGGGTTAGTGCTGGAATCACCAGTTTCACATCACACTCATTTGGTTTATTTAACACAATTAATTCCTGATTTGCAGCAGAAACCAGAGCAAATAAGAGATTTAACGTGGAGCTCAGACTAAATTTACACCCTGACAGATGGAGCAGCATCAGACGCCGTCATCGCACAAAGAGACAAACTTTAAACTCCAGAGTTTAAAGCCTCAGCGGGATTTAATCAAACACACATCTCTATTTATAACATCTACCTCTGCTGTCGGAGCAGAAAGGTGCTGCTGGTGGAGCCTCAGGCCTATTTATAGCCTCCATCCAGGCCGAGGTTGTAGTCGTGCCTTTGCAGTGACTCACTGAGCCGCTGGGCTTGATTGAGGAAGTCCGTTAGTGACTCCCGGCCTCGACACTATAGACTCTGACCGACAGACAGACAGGAAGAGGGACAGACAGCTGGTGAGACAGGGAGTCCGGGGAAAAGTGAGGAACAAGCGAGTCTGAAGCGCGAGTTGAGGATGAGCCTGAGAGGAGACGACGGGCAGAGAGAAGAGATGAAGTTTCTGGAAACAACAGTTTCTGTCGATTAGGGATTTACTGTTTGCTCAGAGAGGACGAAGCACGCTGACCTCGGGGTTTTCCAGACGTTTCATTTTCCAACTTTTAGTTTTTAACACGGATTCGGAGACAAAAGCGGGATCTTTCCTGAGGGAATACAACCACACATCTTCTACCTCAGCCTCAGGATTATGGTGGTGCGTGCTCTGCCTGAGGATCTGAAGCAGGATCAAAATGCTGAAATGTAAAGTTCAGAGTTATCTCTGCCGCCTGTGGCTCACGTCCCTGCTGCTGCTGCTTCAGGTGAGGCTACATGTCTGTGAACCCTGTAGGAAACACACTCACATAATCCAAGGCAGCCAGTTTGTGATGTCTGTTGTGCAGCAAAGCAGAGGAAATAAGTCATTTAAGAGCTTTTAAGATGAGAAACAAATTGGCTCAGGTTCTTTGTTTTAAAGCTCGGTGCCAGTTTAATATTAATCACCACTGGACAATTAAAAACTTGTTTTTAACCAAGAAAAGTTTCTCCATCACGATGAAACGACCTCTGTAGACGATGATTCTCCAAACCTTTCAGATTTATTCACATTCTTGTGCAGTTTTAATACGAAATGTGCAAAATGTGCTGGTCAAACTGTGTTTTCGAACTCTACAGCATATCTTAGAGAATTCAGCGGAGACCGAGAAACTGAAACGCAACATGCAATTTGAGTTCTGACTTTGATTATTCTCATTCTGTTTTATTATAGCCAGAAATGTTTGTCTTTATGTCACAAAATCATGTTTTTTCTTGATTAATATTAATCATACAGGTGATAAATAAGCACTCTTGATACCTCTGTGTGATGCTGATGGAGTATTTGAAGGATAATCTTCAACCTTGAGCATTTAAGTCTTAAATAAAGACAAATTCAGACTAACTCACTAATTAAGCATCTAGGATTTTGTCTGTTGCCCGTGTTAAGGAAATGATTGAAGTGAGTCATGTTGTTTTGCTCCCTGTCACAGTCTGATTTGCAGCCATCATTGATAAAAAGTTCACTGAAATAAGAAAACTTTAGTTTAAAGGTCGACACGACTTTTAGAGAGACGCCCAACAAAGGTCGTCTGAAACCGGCTGCATTGTGGTTATCGATCTCAAAACTCCTCACTTTACACTTTATGGAAAAACAAGAACTTGTTCCAATAAAGAGAAACTGTCAAAAACATTGATAAAACAGTTTTGAGTGAATTTCAAAAGTTCTGAGTTCGGCGCCTCCCAGTGGTTCCTGTGAGAAAGGACATAATGTCAGACAGCAGCTTTAAAATTCAAAGGATTAGAGGATTATTAATAATAATAATAATAGTAATAATAATAATAATCTGAATTATAGTACAAGTGTGATAGTTCTACAGTTCCAACACCAAACTGCAGCTCAAAGCAGCTTTTAGCTGCTTTAATCTCATAGTTTCAGTTTCTGGACAAAAGCACTACTGCATGTCGAAGCTAATAACAGCTAATGTTATGCTAATGCGCAAGAACAAGTGCTAACACAGGCTAACTGTATGCTACTGTCAGTGCTAACATGTAATCAATAGCTTTGAAGTTAAACTTTATAAAAAGTCTTAAAGGACAGAAAAGAAGCAGCGTAGTTGGTGAGATGTTTCAGGATCACGACAGAACAAATCCTAATTGCATCCTAGCTAACAATAACAAGAGCTAACGCAAGCTAACTGTGCGCTACCTGAAACAAAAAACAGATTTACTGTGTATGTGAGGTCGTGTTAGCGCACATGCTAGTTACTAGTCTGTCCTGAGAGCAGCTGGTTTTTGTTAGGCTAGTTAATGCTAACCGCTAACTGCTGCTAAAAATCACAATATTCCTTTTTTTGATTTTGATTTTATTGCACCTGTTCAACAAACAAAGCACGAACAAAGAATCAAACGGACATGGAGCTGTTGGAAAGTAGAGCTAGCAGCAGGCTAGCAGTTTCCCCTTGTTTCCAGTGTTTGTGGTAAGCTAGGCTAAGTTTACGCAAACAGATGGAAAACGTTCTTTCACACGTTTAGATTGTTTTCACTCCAGTTCTCCGACACATTATGTAGTTTCATATTCTGCCTGTCTGTCTGTAGTGTTGTTTGCCTCTGAACTCCCTGAACTTCATTATCAGTGACAAATTATTCTTTTTTCAGTTCTGCTGTCCAGTATTTCATAAAGAGATAAATTAAAATAACCACAACAGCAGGAGAGTCCATTTCAATGTTCCTTGGCAGCAACACAAAAAATGTAAAAATGTTTAATTATAATAAGAAAAATGAAGTATTTAAGTAGCGTTTGAGATTAAATGCAGTTCAAATATTTTGAATAAAAGCAGCATTTCTAATTAAATGTAATAAGAGTATTCAGAGTAAAATTACTTTTCACATAACTTATAGGAAAAGTCTGAAGCATGTGAAATGTTTTTACTGGACAAATCAGTTCCACCATCATCAGCTGCACATCCGTATATATCCACATACGCCGACGACTCTCCTGTTTCTGTGATAGGTGAATATTTGATAAATCGGGCTCTGGTGAGCGGGAACTGGAATGTTTTTATCGCTTCAGCTCACTGATGTTGTTTCCCCATCAGGATCGTTGCAGTGCAGCTCCGGCAGAGGATCCGCTCCACCCATGTAGCATCTTGGTGTCCACCCCTGTACCTGGTCTGGACTCCATATCACTGACTGTTAGCACACCTGGATGGGGCTGCTCCTTCACGCTGACATCACCAGACGCCGCAGGAGACGGCGCCCAGTGTAGCAGAAGAGGAAGAGAAGGAGACGAGATAGAGACTAATGAGATTGGAGGAAGGGAGCGAGGTGAAGAGGAGGCGAAGGTGGACTTGGGAGACAACTATCTGGCAACCAACCAGCTAGGAGTCGAGGATGTAGGGAACAAGGATGTAGGAGATGTTTTCACCTGCGTGCTGGATCACCTGGAGCCTGGAACCATCTACCAGCTGCAGATTCAATCCCAGACAGACGAGGAGGCGGTGAACATCACCCTGCAGACCAGTAAGTCCCCAGGTCACGAGTCCACCACACATCTACTGCACCACCCCAGACTCGAGGTCCAGCTCCTCAGTTGTTCTGGAGATTTCATCAGAGTCCTCATCCACGGAAGTTGGTTTCTCAGCCGGGAGCCAGTACACTTTTTAGATTTTTAGTGTTTTTTCTAGTTTTTACATTTTGTGTTTTGTTATAAGCTCAAATTACTGACTGCACCAGACTCCACTGACAAACACGGTCATTTTAAGCAGCTGATCTCAGGACATCCTGGCCTACCACTGCCTCCACCTGCCTGTCTGTGTTTTTGAGAGTTAGATGAATCCAAACAAGCTCTTAAAAAGACAGAAGTCTCACAATAACATGAAGAAAGTAAAGTATCGAAGCAGCTGTAGACGAGCAGCGCCTGTGGTCAGCAACATAAAATGACTGTTTTTGTTAATGGAGTGTGGTCCGTTGGATTTCAGGCTCCAACGTTTACTGTCTGTAGGTTATTGATTGAGGACGAATCAGGAATAATTTAATTTATTCATGTTTCCCACCTGACCTGTCCTGTCTCCATCGGCCAATAGCAGCGCAGGTGTAACGGATAACATTATTAATGGCTCGGCTCCATTTAGGTGTGTCAGTGAGGCAGCAGGCAAAAACACATGGAGTCCAGCCATTAATAATGTTATGAGTTACACCTGTGTGTGTGTGTGTGTGTGTGTGTGTGTGTGTGTTCATCAAACCCTGAGGTTATCGTTCACGTTTGCACTGTTTTTAGTGTGAAATATCATGAACAGAGAGTCGCCGCAGCTCATAACTCGTCACCAAACCTGTTGAGAAGTGCTGCCTTCAGGGTAAACTCAGACAACCGAGCTCTGTTGGCAGGCACGGTGCTGTCTCATTGTCCCGACAACCCGTTATCCTGAACACAAACGACCGTTGTTCCTAAAATACAAACTCACGTACGTTACTTACCTGACCGCAGTGGTACCCACATGGATAGTATTGTTACCATGGCAACAACGGTCATCTGACTTCTTCCTTTCTTGCACATTAAAATGCACAAATATGTGAAGGGGAACATTTCCAGAGAGTGTGTGTATTTTCTGAACAGTGCAGGCTTTTGTTTTTCCAGGTGATAGGATGTTTATCCGACTCTTTCTGTGTTTTTTGTTTGTTTGTTTGTTTGTTTTCAGAATAACGCACCGTTGTTAAATCAAATTGTACCTGTGGTCTGTGGACAGTTTGTCCCGAATCATTTTGTGTATTTACGTGTTTTTTGGGACAGCGGGCCGTCCCGAGCGGCCTGCTTTGATCCAGCTCAGGGTTTTTCCACAGAGCGAGGCCTCTGGGTTTCATCCCGCCTCTCCTGCGTTACCTGTCACCTGTGATTGGCTGGTCACATGTCCGAGACCGTCGAAAGTCAAAACCTTCACGACTCAGAGTCAAATGTTCTATTGTGCTCTGTCCTGTTGTTTCCATCTCCGCTGACCTCTCGTCTTTTGAAGTGAAGGAACACGACACGACCTCCTTGTTGTGTTGAGTCTTGGTGTGTGTGTGTGTGTGTGTGTGTGTGTGTGTGTGTGTGTGTGTCTCAGTGTTCATGTCATGTAGCTTCCTTTCTCTGTAGCTCTGTGATTAGCTACAGGAACCACAGGCCTGCTGAGGGAGAGTGATAGAGCAGTAAAAGTACATGTACTTTCGGTGTGTGAGAGTGTGTGTGAGAGTGTGTGTGAGAGTGTGTGTGTGTGTTGTGTCCACACTGGCGGGCCTCCAGAACAGAAGTTGGACCCTCAGTGTGTATTTCCATCGTGGGCAGAGCTCAGGGTTCAGCCATTTCCTGCCTCCATTGTTTCTTTGTTCTGTGGGAAGCACTGGGAAAGGGCGTGAGAGTGTGTGTGTGTGTGTGTGTGTGTGTGTGTGTGTGTGTGTTTGAAGGAAACAGGGTGTTGCACCCAGTCCAGTCCCTGCTGTAACCTTCTCTGCGATGCAAAACACTTGTGCTCTGATGTTTGGTGGTTTCTCACTGACCTTCAGAGATCAGGTGACCTCTGCAGGTTTGTTTATTCGCCATGATTGTCGATGCCTTGACGTGGCTAACATGTTGCACAGCATCTCCACATCCAGCACCATGAGCTGACATACTGATCAGCTGATCAGCTCTGACATCAGGATCAATAACCTGCGTGTGGTGGTTCTCGTGCTGCAGCGGGGGTCCTGAGAGCTTCCTGGTGCTGCAGAGATGTCGACGGTCCGGCCTGAAAGCGGCTGCGCGGCTTCGTGGCACTGAGATGTCGCAGCCTGATAACATTGTTCCAGCTCAGTTTGAAGCACCAGTGGCTCCACGGTGGCACAAACACACGCAGAGAGGCATTGTGGGAAAACACAAACGAGGAAGCAGCGAAGCTCTCAGACGGGCGGGCGGCTCGGAGAGAAGCTGTGTGTGTGTGTGTGTGTGTGTGTGTGTGTGTGTGTGTGTGTGAGGCTTTGACGGCCACAGTTGGAGCTGAAGGATCCACTTCCTGTTGTCCCAGTGACTGAAGCTCAGCACAGATAAATCACTTTAAAGGAACAGTCGGCTGCTGCGTCCGTCAGACAGAACTAAAACTGGTTGTTTTGATGTTGTTGGGACACGATGGTTTCATGTGTTCTGTTATGGTGTGTGTGTGTGTGTGTGTGTGTGTGTGTGCGCGCGCTATCATCAGAGCCGTCGGCGGTCAGCGGCCTGGGGGTGACCTCCATGACCTGCAGCAGCCTGGGCCTTTCCTGGCAGGCCGGCCCAGGCAGGACGCAGCGTTTCAGGCTGCAGCTGTGGGATCGTGCAGGTCAGTCAGACGGAGCAGGTTTCAGACTGAGAAGTGTGTCAGCCAGATGTAATCAGAGTATTTAGAGTAACAGTAGTGTCTGTGTCAGATGTAATCAGAGTATTTAGAGTAACAGTAGTGTCTGTGTCAGATGTAATCAGAGTATTCAGAGTAACAGTAGTGTTGCAGTATTTGCAAAGTAACTAAAGCTGTCAGATAAATGTAATGGAGTACAAAGATTCCTTCAGTAGTGGAGTTAAAGTACAAAGTGCATGAAATTACCTCAGAATGTACTTAGTTACATTAATGGGTTTGAGTACTCTGCTACTCCCTGTCATCTGTGAAGTAATGACACTGAGGAGAACGTCCTGTCCAATCAACAAGCTGCTGCCGAGTCATGTGACCTTTCGTTCTCCCTCACTTCTTCTTCTCTTCGGTGTCTGCAGGTCTGCTGCGGAACGAGACGTTGGAGAGCACGGCGACGCAACACACGCTCCTCGACCTGTCGCCAGGACGACTGTACAACGTCACCATGGTGACGGAGGCTGGAGGGCTGCAGAACAGCGAGACGCTCGAGGCTCAGACAGGTAAAGAGAGAGGAGAAGAAGACGACAGACAGGAAGTAAAGAAGGAATCTGATGCATGAATCTTGTTCCAGTTCCCGCCGCCGTGTCCAACCTCACCGCAGACGGCAGCAACAGCACGAGCCTGTTGTTGTCATGGCAACAGCCTGAGGGTGACCTGGACACGCTTGTTGTCACCATATCAACCAATGGGACTGGCTGCTGGGAGACGACGCTTCCTCCCAACGCCACAGAGGCCACCGTTGATCAGCTGACCCCTGGCACAGCCTATCAGGTGACAGTGACGTCCAGGAGCGGGAAACTGACGAGCCAATCAGAACTCAGCGTCAGGACAGGTGAGAGTTCGATCTTTTCTTCCTCTTTTCTCTTTTCCTTCCTCCTCTTCATCCCGTCTTTGTCCCGTCTGCAGCTCCGGCGCCAGCGTCCGGTCTCACCCTGACTCCATCCTCGGCTGGTGGACTCCTCCTCTCATGGACGCCTCCCGCTGGCCGCTGGGAGAGCTACAGGCTTTTCCTGTTCGATGGCTTGCAGCTGTTAGCGGACGCCGCCGCCGACCGACAGGCGGTGAACTTCAGCTTCCCCGGGACGAGTCTGACCCCCGGTCGGCTGTACAGAGCGACGCTGAGGGTGGAGAGCGGGCGACTGATGGCGGAGAGCAGCTGTGAAGGAGCAACAGGTCGGACCCTGGGTCACATCACACAGCGAGTACACGGTGGAAATAACAAACTGCAGAGACACGACCCGAGTTTATCTGCTGAAACCACGACGAATACGTTTACACAACAAATGCTGGGTTTGTCTCGTGACAGGAAACAGAAACAGGATTAAAGACTTTACATTAAAAACATAAACTGATGCAGGAATATGACAGAAACTGTACACGTGACTGTTGACAAACAACCTGAAAGCTGCCGTTTGTTTGTTTAAACTCACCTGACTCCGCCCGTCTCTGCAGCGCCGGCCGCAGTGACAAACCTCCACATTCGACACGCAGACGAGACCTCGCTCAGCGCCATGTGGAACCACGCCCCCTCTGGGTCACGTGACAGTTACTTCCTGACCATTCGCCACGGTAACCGTCAGCACGCATCACACCTGAATCAGTCACACACACACACAGACACACACAGGAGTCATCAGCAACGTCCTGTTTCTGTTTGGGTGCAGGTAACGTCACCGTGGATACCAGGGAGGTGGAGCCAAACATGAGGGAGTGCACCTTCAACGTGCTCACACCTGGGCGGGGTTACGTCATCACCGTGACGACCAGGAGCTGGAAGCTGAGCGCCTCTGTGTCTGTGGAGGGAAGGACAGGTGTGTTTGGATGTGCTGACCTGGTGTGTGTGGCGTAACGAAACTGTGAAAACTGGAATTACTTCAATGTATTATCAACAACCTTGTGTGTGTGTGTGTGTGTGTGTGTGTGTGTGTGTGTGTGTTGCAGTTCCCATGGCGCTGCGCACCGTCACCCTGAGCAGCTCTGGAGTCAGCAGCCTCCAGGCATCATGGGAAAAACCACCTGGAGACGTCGACTCGTACACGCTGACACTGCTGCGAGACGGGTGAGAGTCTGCAAACACCCTCACACACACACTCACACACACCCTCACACACTCACACACACACCCTGTCACACATACACACACTCACACACACCCTCACACACTCACACACACACACACTCACTCTGAGCGGCCGTGGTGTTGACTCTGTTCTGAAGTCAGTTTATTGGAGCTCGTCTGTTCCTCGGTCTCGGCAGCGTCGTGCTTCAGAACCGCAGCGTTCCTGTTGGTTCTTCTTCTCTGCTGCTGGCCGGTCTGACGCCCGGCGCCCTCTACAGGCTGCAGGCCGCCGCCGTCAGCGGGGGGCTTCGCTCTGAACCCACCAGTCTGGAGGGACGAACTGGTGAGTCGCTGCCAACCATGATGATGATAATAATAATAATAATAATAATAATAATAACTCTTTTTCTAACACTCATGTTTGTTGTTTTAAATCCTAGTAAAAGTAAATTTATTATTGATTTATTACTGGAAACATTATTATATGTTCACACACACACACTCACACACACACACACACACACATTTCTGACACTATAAATTTAAAGCTCACATAAACCTTTTATTTTTTCTAATTAATTCTCTTAATGGTTTATTGTTAACTATAATAAAATAACCTCATTATGTACAGCCTATTTAAACATTTAAAGGTCTTGAGGTCAGAGAGTGTGTGTGTGTGTGTGTGTGTGAGTGTGTGTGTCCCAGCAGGAATGTATTATGTGATAACATCAGAGAGTTTTTAGAACAATGGTTAAAATGTCAAAAATGAGACACTCCCAGCTCAAAGGTTTCCTGACATGTACACACCCACACACACACACACACACACACACACACACACACACACACACACACACACACACACACACTCTTCCTGCTCAGAGCACCTATTGTGTTCCCACATAATGTCCCAGTTATTTTCAGGACAGGCTGTGTTTGTGTTTGTGTGTGTTTGTGTTGGTGTTGGTGTTTGAGTGTGTGTGTGTGTGTGTGTGTGTGTTCACCTGCCAACCAATCAGCACTCACGTAAACAAAACCAAACCCCGCCCCCAAATGACCTCCCATTGGTCGGTCGATGGGCACTAAAGAGTCCCTGCTCATGTATGGACCTGTTAGCTTAGCTTAGCATAAAGACTGGAAGCGAAGGGAAACAGCTAGCCTTCCTGTGTCTGAATTGCGAACAGGCTGCAGACACCTGGACTTCACTGCGTCCTCAGCTCAGTGAGACGTTTCACAGAACACGTGTTTAAAGATGGCGCCGGGCTCGCCGTGAGCACTCCTGTTGGACGCATCAGTTTACACTTACACAGCTTCATAAACACAGAGTCAAATGACTCCTGTTTTGTTTCGCCGCCGGTGTCTTTCTTGCTTGCTTTCAGCTCCGGCGTCCGTCTCCGAGGTAACTGTTGCTAATGGCGGCAGGTCAGATACCCTGCAGGTGTCGTGGCGCCCAGCGGTGGGCGAGGTGGACAGCTACCTGGTGCGTCTTCAGGACGGGAGTCGAATCGTCCATGCGCTGGCCGTGTCCCGCTCCTCGCCGCCCGAGTGCTCCTTCAGCTCGCTGATCGCCGGGCGACTGTACTCCGTTGTCATAGTAACGAGGAGCGGCAGCCTGGAGAACGCCACCACGGTTCAAGCGCGAACACGTGAGGAGGATCCGTGACGGATTTCACATACATGCATTTAAACACACAATGAGTTTGTCACAGTCGTGATGTAAACGTGTTTGTTTGTTTGTGTTTTGTTTATTTGCTGCAGAACCTGCGACCGTGCAAAACCCAACGGCGGTTCACTCTGCGAGAGACGACTTCCTCAAGGTTCGTCATCGGTGTAACATCCGGTGTGCGTTTGATTCAGTGTGATGGTTATTTGTGGTTATCAGCTGTTTGCTTCCACACAAACACCATAAACAACATGAATGTGTAAATACGCATCATCTCAGCAGACGTGCTCTTCTCCCTCTGTCCTGTCTTCAGGTGTACTGGCGTCACGCAGCCGGAGACCTGGACCGTTACGTGGTCCTGATCCGTTACAACCACAGCGTGCTGCAGAACAAGAGCGTCTCCGCCGGACACAACGAGTGCGTCTTCTCGTCCCTGACGCCGGGGAGGCTCTACACCGTCACCGTGGAAACCTGGAGTGGCAGCTACATGAGCAGCGTGTCCACTGACGGACGCACCTGTGAGTCAGAAACAAGCGTCCGTGCGTTCGTGTCTTTGTTGTTTAACTCGAGCTGACGTCCTGTTGTCCTTCAGTTCCAGCAGCTGTCGGAAACCTGTCGCTAGGCGACGCAGGTACAGGTGACCTGACTGTCACCTGGAGCCCCGCCCCTGGAGATGTGGACCACTATGAGGTTTGTGTGAGTTTTAGATGAAACGTAAACTGTATTTTAATTCTGTTTTCACACTTGTTGCACTTAAAGCTGCAGCAGTGGACTCTGCACATGAACACCAGGTCCAATCATCACGGAGTCAAAGCGCTCTGACTCCAGGACAGTACTGAATATTCTGTTAATGTGGAGCAGCTTCTGCACAAACTCACATTTATTGTTATATCAGATTTATTAATATTCAAGTCCACGCAGAGACTCAGAGGAGTGCGAACGACGTCAACGCGCTGATATTTAAACTGATTGATCGTGACCTGACGCCGCTCGTCTCCAGGTCACTCTTCTCTTCAACGACACTCGGGTTTTCCCTCCGGTCACGCTGGGCAGCGAGGCGCGGCGTCACCGGCTGACCTCTCTGACCCCCGGACGCCTTTACAAGATCGTGGTGTCGACGTTCAGCGGACCAAACCAGAGGGCGCAGTTCATCGAGGGACGGACAGGTGAGACGATCAAACCTCCTCCAGCAGCTTCACCTGAAGCTTGAGTCCAGTGTAGCTGAACGAGTCTCTCCTCTCCAGTTCCCAGCGCTGTGGGGAACCTCCGCCTGGTTCCTCGGCCCGGCCTGACGGACTCTGTCAGCGGGCTGATGGTCTCCTGGACGCCTGGAGACGGAGACTTGGACATGTACGTCGCCTCGTTGTCCTACACGGTGAGTCGGGCCGCACAGATCATGTCGCACCCACACGTGTGCGATCAGTCACATCTTTGATCGATTTGCTGCTAACGTCAGGCCACAGAAGATAAAATACAGCATCAGCGTCATTTAGACGCCGTGAGAGAGGCCGAGGGCTGCGTGTTCGCCGACTTTAGAGGAGAGTAAAACAGGGCCGCGTGTTCGCCGACTTTAGAGGAGAGTAAAACAGGGCCGCGTGTTCGCCGACTTTAGAGGAGAGTAAAACAGGGCCGCGTCTGCGTGTGTGAGCACAAACCCAGGGTGGACCAGCTGTCTGACCCCCCAGGACCGGGGGGTCAGACAGCTGGTCCACCCTGGGTGATATGTTGTCGCTGATTGGACGGGGCAGTCTGTAAATCGACGGGCTGTTGGGAGATGAGTAGTCTGATCATTCGATTTATTTATAAATGGTTTATTAATATTCTGATGTCACTTCCTGTCTCCAGGATGACATCATCATTGAGACCCGCCCTGTCCCGAAACACGTCTCCTCCCTGGAATTCCTGGATCTGATCCCAGGCCACGCCTACACTGTGACCATCCAATCACTGAGCGGGAAGCTGACCAATAGCCACACAGTGACTGGGAGGACCGGTGAGTGACCGACTGTCGAGTTAATCAGTTTAGAATCTGATTAATATGAGTGGATATTGATTATTGATGACTGTGTTTACCCCCTCCAGCTCCGGCCAGAGTCACGGCCCTGCAGGCGGATAACGACCACACGACTCACAGCCTCACCGTCAGCTGGGAGCGGCCGCTGGGCGTGTACAGCGGCTACAGGCTGCAGCTATTGGACGAGGCCGGCGCCATTCTGGCCAATCGGTCTCTCTCTGTGCAGAGTCGGAGCGAGCGCCTGGAGGGACTGACATCAGGGAAGTGGTACCGTGTGAAGGTCGTGACGCTCAGCGGCGGCGTCCCGTCACTGGAGGCCACAGCCGAGGGACAAACACGTGAGTCACAGCGTGAGACCACATGTAGAACATAGATCAACAACACGTAGAACACAGATCAACAACACGTAGAACGTAGATCAACAACCTGTAGAACGTAGAACAACAGCCTGTAGAACGTAGAACAACAGCATGTAGAACATAGATCAACAACACGTAGAACACAGATCAACAACACGTAGAACACAGATCAACAACACGTAGAACATAGATCAACCTGTAGAACATAGAACAACAACACGTAGAACATAGACCAACAACATGTAGAACAGAGTATACAGTCCTGTCGTGGTCTCAGGTTCTGGTCTGGTTCCTGTCTGGTTCTGCAGGTCCGGCTGCAGTCAGTAATCTCACCGTCACCTCGGTCAACACCTCCTCTCTCTCCTTCTCCTGGCGTCCCTCGGACGGCCATGTCGACATCTATGACCTGTCGCTCTTCATCATTGCTGAGGCGACAGCCAATCACAGGCCTGATGCCGCAGGAAGCAGGAAGGAGCATCGTCAGGTGGGATGAACGTTTCACAGGCGTAGTAACGCATCATTCGTGTGGCTGTCTGACACTTGCGTGATGTCGTATTGCAGGGCGCCGGCGAGCTGGTGGACCTGCAGAAAGTGGGCGCGGTGGCGGACAGCTGCGTGTTCTCCGGGCTGCGGGCAGGAAGTCTGTACCGGCTGCAGGTGGTGAGCTGGAGCCGGGGCATGAGCAGCGACTCGTCCGTGCTGACCAGAACAGGTGAGTCGTGACGTTCTGATGTGTTGTCATCGCTGCTGCTTCTTCTTCGTTGGTGTTTCTGCCTCCAACCTCACCGCCCTCCTCTCTCTGCTGCAGCCCCGTCTGCCGTGTCCTCTCTTCAGGTCCAGAGCTCAGGACGGACGGACAGGCTGACGGTCAGCTGGCAGCACGGACAGGGGAGCTGGAGCAGCTATCAGGTAAACAAACAAATAAACAAACAAACCAACAAACCAAGTTGCTGTTTGTTATTTTAGGTCTCAGAGGTTGTAAACATGTGGATCAGACTAGAAGAAGAGTCAAATATCAGAGTTTGTGCTCTGAAGCACATTTACTCGAGTACTTTCATTTGATGCTAGTAATCCATTACACTTTGGTAACTTTAGTAATTAATAAATAAACTGTGATGTAAGATAAAACACACAAACTGCCCAGGACTTACTCTCTTTAGAAAGTAG
>WARS01000027.1:2435000-2440000 GCA_008933995.1 Datnioides undecimradiatus
TCTGTTCACCAATCCGTGTCCCTTCAGGTCCTCCGCTCCCGCCCCCCAGCGTCCGTGTCAGCGACAGGTCATCCAAGGTCACGTCGTCCTCCATCTTGTTCCGCTTCAACTGCTCCTGGTTCAGCGACGCCAACGGAGCCGTCAGATACTTCGCCGTCATCGTGGCCGAGTCAGACGGTACGAACACACACGCGCAGTTCACACGCTCCACGCCATCCAAACACGCTCCACGCCATCCAAACACGCTCCACTTCCTCCTCTGACTCTGCGCCTCACCTCTGACAGCCAATGAGATGCTGCAGCCAGAGCAGCGCCACCCGCTGCCGTCGTACCGCGACTACATCAGTAACTCCTCCGTCAGAGCCTATCAGACCGCCTACTTCCCCAGCCGCTGCCCGCAGGACGCCGACAGCTCCGCCGCACAGGTGACGGCGAGCGCCGAATAAATAAACAAACATTTTTATGGAAATAAACAAACAAAACGTAACAAATCTAAAGAAAAACTGAAACTAAACTGAAATGACTCATCATGTGTCCGATTAATCGATCGATCGATCAGGTGGTGGAGGTGAACCTCGGGGCGGGAGGGGATCGGCTGGGCGGAGCCTGTGATCATTACCATGACGACGACCTCTACCTGAGCGACAGCTACGGCGCCTTCTGTGACGGGCCGCTGAAAGCCAAGACCTCCTACAGGTACACACACACACACACACAGAGAGACAGAGACAGACACACACACACACACACAGACACACACACACACAGAGACAGACACACACACACAGACACACACACACAGACACACACACAGAGACAGACACACACACACAGACACACACACACACACACAGAGACAGAGACACACACACACACACACACACAGAGACAGACACACACACACACACAGAGACAGACACACACAGACACACAGGCACACACAGACACACAGGCACACACACACACACACACACAGACACACACAGACACACAGACACACACACACAGACACACACAGACACACAGACACACACACACAGACACACACACACACAAAATCAGTGTTACTTTTCACTGTGTATTTAAATGTGTATTTATGTCTGTGTGTCTGTGTGTGTGTGTGTGTGTGTGTGTGTGTGTGTGTGTGTGTCAGGCTCAGTGTGCGAGCTTTCACCAGACTGTTTGATGAGAGCCACAGAGAGTTTCCTCAGCCGCTGTTCACAGACACCTACCTGTCGTCACCGCTCAGGACACACGCAGGTGAGTCCCTCTCACACACACACACACAGACACACACACACACAGACACACACACACACTCTCCATGCATGTACACGTGTTCTTACTGTGTGTGTGTTGTTGTGTGTCAGAGCCTTTGGGCGGCGTGGTGGAGGGTCTGAGCGCCGGGATGTTCCTGATCGGGATGATGGTGGCCGTCGTGTCTCTGCTCGTCTACAGACAGAGGCTGCGGAAAGTGTGAGTGAACACACACACACACACACACACACACACACACACACACACACACACACACAAGACACACACCCAACAGTTCCACCATGAGCAAGCACTTGTAGCAACAGTGGCAAGGAAAAACACGTCCTTTAACAGACAGGGAAGCCTTGGACAGATCCTGGATCAGGGGTGGACGGACATCTGTCTTGACTGGTTGGGGGGGAGAGAGAGAGAAGAGAGAGAGAGGGAGAGGAGAGAGAGAGAGAGGAGAGAGAGGGGGAGAGAGAGAGAGTGTGAGAGAGAGGGAGAGATTTTTTTTTTTGATTTTTCAAACGCTCTTTATTTACACATTTTCAAAATAAATCTGAGTGCAGCACCAACAAAAAACAAAACAAGGTCATTCTAGTAACAAAACACTGAGCAACAGAGATTCAGCGAAACATGAGCCCAAAGATCAACTGATTTTTAAGCAACAGAGCAGAGGATGTTACCAGGTGACTGCAGATATCATAACGTCTGAATGTCACTGGTGGCGCTGTAATAATTAAAGTCAATCGCATGATCTGGCCTTCACCATCTGAACACGCTGCTCACATCATCGCTTCTGATAGCATCCATCTTGTTTCTCCTGCTCACGCAAACAGCCAGCTTGGCCTGTCCCAGAATAAAGTTCAGCAGCTGGCACTTGTGTCTACACCTGGGCTTTGTACCTGTATCCCAGTATGAAGACCTGCAGGAGAACACCTCCCCCAAACCTGCTGAGGAGCCTGCTGCAGCGAAAAAGCAGGAACAAGGGCCAAGTCTGCGGCAGTGCAAAACAGTGGAAGAACTGTTTCCCTCTGGGGGCAGAAAGGACAAGTTTCACACACGTTTGGATTAACAATGGAACAAGCATTGACAGCTACGCTGCCATGCAGAATCTCCTGCAGATCCTACCCCGCTCTCCTGGATTAGCCGGTGTTGCGTTTGCAAAACTCCACTCGGAAGCCTCACCTGCCCGCCCGAGAGCCAGGTGAGCCCTCCATGGAGTGTCTGAGCGACCATTCAGTTGTTCCTGTTTAAAGCCTTCACCATTAGTCTGTACATGATTTTACTGCTCAGTAACTGTTGAAAGGGGCTCTGCAGGACTCGCTCAGTTCAGCAGACACCCGTACAGTTTTTAAAATCTGAGCTCAATCACCAGCTCAGAGCAGGGTCGAAGTGTGAGTCCAAGGGAGGGACCTGACCGTCACCGTGTGCAAAGCCCAACAGAGTCAGCTCTGCTGAGGTGTCCTTCGATGTTCAGGTGTTGACATCTGACAGATGAACCTGACAGAGCTAAACCTTGGCCGAGGCCAGAAACGCAGCATGGAATCCCAGCTGTCACCACCGCTGGACCACATGCTCAAGTCAAAGATGCCTGCCCGAGCAGGCAGCGTCAGTGCAGAAAGATACCCCTGCAGCGGGGAGTGGTGAAGCGGGTTCCAGGCTCCAGCGGCTCCTGCAGCAGCCAGAACAGTGAGCTGCAGCTCTGAAGAGCCCTCTCCTTGGTGAGCAGGCCCCGCCAAAAGTCCACATTAAAATCTTGGCAAACCCTCCAGTTTGTGACTGCAGGTCCATTAAAAACAAGTTTCAGCCAGTCCCAATCCACCACACCTACCCAGAATGGTCCGAGCAATGGGTCTCAGACCAAGTCTTTTGGGACCAAACAGAAACCCTCTATATAAACTGCAGGCAACACCCCAGCTAGCCAGATGAACAAGTCATGGCCTCCTTCTCCTCCCTTTGGAAGAAACAGTACCTCTGAGGATCCAGTGCAAGCGATCTGAAAAAATCCACAATCACTGCCTGAACTTGCCCAGCAGGTGGGTTGGAGGGTCCAGAGCACGACAGGCGATGCCAGAACATATGGAGACACTAAACTGTTGATGATTAACCGACCTTTAAAGACAGTTTGGGTAAATCCATTTCCACCTTCATTCTCCCTTCTAGCCTTCTCCAACATATTTGTCCCAGTTTTGTACAGGCGCTCATCCCAAAGGTGCACGCCCAGATATTTAAATCCTGTTGTTCCATGTTAGCCCCCGGTAAAATCCAGTTCCCTCGCCAACCCCTCACCAACAATCAGTGCATCACTTTTCCCCAAGATTTACCTTTGCAGAAGAAATCAGGCTGAAGTTATTAACATTAGTCACTAAAACATCAATGTCGACCTGTTTGTTTACTAGAGGCCGATGACTTGCATCATCAGCGTGGAAGCAGTTTAAAAAACCTTCTCACAACCTGGGGTTGGACTGAGGAGAGTCTGTCCTCAGGCGGTGCAGAAAGGAGGGGCTCTAAGAGCCAGAGAGTAGAGCATGACGGACAGGGAGCAGCCCTGCCTGACTCCCCTCTGAACTCCCCTCTGGAGCGCTCAAACCACCGCTAATCTTAAGTACACTCTCAATGGCCACTGTATTAAAACCTGGATCTTGGCTATAAGACCAGAGCTGAAACCAAAGGCTTTCAGCGTCTGCCACGACACTGAGGTGTTCCAGCGGTCAAAAAAGCCTTTTTCTTGGTCTATGGAAATAAGACCAAGTCACAGCCCAATGAACCAGAGAGGTCCAAAATGTCCCGAATCAGAGTGATGTTGTCAGATATCAGCCTGCTGGGTACACAGTATGTCTGGTCAACATGGATGACCTGCTCCATCACTTTGCCTCTTGAGTGGCCAGCACCTTTGAGAGCAACATAGTCTGTGCAGAGCAAACCGACCTCCAGTTCTTAATCTCTGCAGATCTCCTTCTTTGGCAGAAGAGTGAGGACCGCCCTCTGCTTTCTCGCTCAGAGGCAGCCGCCCCCTTACTCAGACTGTCTCCCAAGGAACAAACAGTACATACGTCACGATCACAGACCAGAGCATTTTGTAAGAAATCTGCAGGTAGGCCATCAATCCCGGGCTTCCTTGCTCTTCAGAGTCTGCAGCGCCACCTTCAGCTCCTCAGCAGAGATCTGCGCCTCAAACCTGCGTTGGCCTCTGCAGTGACCTGGGGAGACCCTGCATTAGAAGGAGCTGCTTCCTTCATAGGTTCTCCTGAAACTCCGCTTTAAACAGATTTTCATAAAAGGCAACTGCACGCCTCGAATGCTGGCAGGCTCCTGCAGCTGCCCAGTGTCAGGACCGCCCAGGGAGTGCATGAGCCTCCTCTGACCATTCCTGCGCTTCGAGGCCAAGAAGTGAGAGGGCGTCCATCTGAGAAACAAACTGGCGACATTAGGCGGGACCCAGAGCACCCTGGACACAGAAAAACCCAGCAGGTCTGCCAGAGCTGACTTTTTTTTGTCTGTGAGCTTTAATATGCTCTCTCTCTCCTGTGAGAATCTGGTCAAGCTCCTACTTCACTCAGAGCCCTCAGGACCCGGGCCATGTCTCTTGTGACATTAGGGGTGTGCTGGAGAGCTGGCTTCTTTATTTGTCCTTTTTCCCACATCCCACCACTGCTGCAGCGACCTGTACTCAGACTTGGTCCTACTGGGGTGAATTAGAACAACTTAAAAGCATTTTTAAAAGCATTGTCAGACAG
>WARS01000027.1:2447500-2545000 GCA_008933995.1 Datnioides undecimradiatus
GTGTGTGTGTGTGTGTGTGGTGCAGTGCCAGTATGCCTTCCTGCACCAGTGTGTACGGGACGTCCTGCGAGCCAGGAAACATCGCAGCGAGCAGGAGAACCCTCTGTACCCCATCTACGAAAACTTCAACCCGGAGTACTGCCGCGGTGAGAGACACGCTAGCTGTTTCCCCCTGCTTCCAGTGTTTGTGCTAAGCTACGCTAATCATGCCCTCATATGTATCATCTCCTCTGACCCAGAAAGATGCAGATATTTCCTGAAATGTCCAATTATTCATTTTAATGGAATGAGACGTGAAACATTACAAACAGACCGTGCAGCGTGTCTTTGTTTACTCGATGCTGATCTCTGGGTTTTATAAACGAATCGAGACTTAAACCTTCTTCTTCTTCTTCTTCTCCTCAGACTTCATCTACACCGGACGCTGAACAGACGGTGGCATCAAGACACAGGAAGTGCTGCCTCGTCTGCTCGTTACGATGTTAACTAACAATCTGGGAAAACTCAACAACGCATGAAAGCAAAGTCTTCAAGTCTGTTCACTGATCAACACCAAACTCTGAGTCTGTGGAAGGTGAAGTCCTGCAGAGCTGCAGAGAAACAACCCAACGCGCCGCCGCTGCAGGAAACTCAGAGTCCAGCTCATCAATGATCTCGTTAAGTGGGTTGATCTCAGGTCGTTTAGTGGTAATTAAAGGTGAGTCTGATCAGGAAACAGCCGTCAATACTTTATTATGTTCTCACTCTGCTCCATATAAGCTGTTTATTTAAAACCTTCCACATATTGCTGTATGTAAATATTGGTGTAATACTCCTTTTTTACGTAATATTGACTCTAAACCGCGTGTCGATGACGTTTTTACCTTGTTGTAACTTTGAGAAGCTTCCAGTGTCAAATCGAACACAACCCGTTTACTCAAACGTCTGATTTTAGTTTCTGACTAAATGAAACGTGAGGAGTCTGAAGCAGGAAATCCTGAAACGAACCAATCGGATTTACGGGATTTTCAGTGTGCAAACGTCACATTTTCATCATTATTCATGTATTATTAGATGAGCCCTGTGTGTGTTTGACTCCTGCTGCTCTAAAGTGTGTCGTACGGCTTCCTCCTGACGACGTATTGATCACTGATCAGAACACGGGGCTGGGAAATCAATCAGGAAACTGAAGCAACAAACTCACATATGAATATAAACATTTGTCCCTAATGTAAAACATTAACAGTTTGATTATTATATGTATGATTTAACATACAGTTATCATATGTACGTATATGTAGGAATATATTTTATTATATTTTATTGATGTTATGACGCCACCCAGCCCAGAGTGAATGTAAAGCACGTTTCTAACTCGCTGTCGGGTCTGTAAACCGGATTATTCATTAAAATCAGCTGCAGAACCGTGTGTGTTTAATTTATTATACGTTCATATTTTTAGAGTTTCACTGCTGTTTACATTAAAACGTTTCAAACTTTAGTATTTTCACTGTTTTTACTCTGAGTTTTTAAATTGAAATATTTGACATTTTCATGAGCTTTAATTATGTGTATATATGTATTTATATGTGTATCTGTGTGTGTGTGTGCATATATATGTGTGTGTGTGTGTATAATTTCAACATTTTACATCACTATGAAATTTTATTTATTTATCATTTTATTAACCTTCTCATTAACTCCGCCGGCAGAGGTGATGCACCTGCATAATCGATCAGTAAACCAATAATCACAAACAAACTGAGCCCTGTTTAATGAGTTTAGAACACTTCCTGTTTTGTTCAAGTCTTTGACCTGGACTGAGACTCTCTGAGCTTCTGTCCGGAACTGAAACTATAAACTGATTTCCTGTCAGTTTCCGTCCGGACTCAGACTGAAGCTGCAGCCGATTCCCAACCCTCTGATTTCCATATTGATCTGGGGCGCGAGGCCGCGGCGGAACTGGGTGACCCACATCCAGCAGCTGTCAGGGCTCAGAGGAGCCGCGACGAGTCCCGGACAGAGACCGAGCCCGGGTCCCGCAGGACCGACCCCCCCGCTGCCTGGCAGAGACTCACACAGAGGCAGCAGCAGAGGATCATGGGAAACCAACTTTAGTAACAAGCTGCTCAGACGGGACGGCTCAGCCCAGGGGTGGAATGTAACTAAGTACTTTTACTCGAGTACAGTCTTGTTCTTCATCTCTGAAGGAAGATACTGTTCCTGACGCGATAGACAGGACCAGACACAGTAACTGAGTAGTTTTACTCTAACTACTTTTCTGAGCCTCTGACTTTAAAGCAGCAGACATTAAAGATCATTTAGACGAGTGAAAATCAGTTCCTGCATGTTTTACGATGTTTCTTCTGCTTAAACGACTCATTTGTCAGGACCCTGCCCCGGAAACGACGACAGAAAAATAAATAATACAATAAATTAAATAAATAAATAACCCAATCAGTGAAGCCTCCGGTCCACCTGAGGCTCAGACCAACGCCAGCGGCTCCACGCTGCAGTAATTTAGACGCATTGATTGTCAATAACAACACTGGAGTTAATAAAGTGCTGCAGAGTCGCTTCGCTGTGTCGGCTTTAAACTGTGGTATTGATTAAATATCAGCAGAGAGCAGGATTTACTGATACTGATCGATTATCACACACACAGTTTGGAGACTCACAGCAGGAGTCGTGCTGTCAGCTCTGCCCGCCTTCACGCGCAGTGGTGCTCGGAGCTAACAAGCTAACACGCTACCAAACGTCATCCAAAGCTTTTTAAACCTTAACAATCATTTTACAAACAAATTAAAAACAAACAAAGGAAAAAGGCAAATGTTTTTGAAACAGGACGTGCAGGCGGGAGTGTTGGATGACGAGCCTCAAGGTTCAGGTGTTCTCCACCTCAACAGGGTTTGAGGAGACCAACACCTGAAGACACACCCACGTAGCATGCTGCTGCTAGCTAGCTAACTGATGAAGCTTGGCTCTGATGCTAACAGCTGGACTCTGATTGGAGGCTGGATGGCAGCATGTGATTGGTCGGTGCAAAATGACATCAGATTTAGTTTCACAGGAAAGAAACGTGAACAGAGTTTGATGTGAAAACACAAATAAAATCAGTTTATTTGTAAATCTCTGTTTGTTTATCATCGCCATCAGATTCATTCTGTGGCCACACAGCACAGGGCAGGTCTGAGGTCAGTTCAGGTCTTTATTCAAACTCTGATGAACTGAGGGAGGCGCTGATGAACTGGACTCTGCTTCTCTTCTGCTGATGTTAATATTTATGGAGGAGGCCGAAGGTGTTGAATGGCCACAGAGGAGCCGGAGGAGCAGGTTTATAATCCAGGAAAACAGCTGCTCACCGTTAAAACCAGCAGCGACCGGAGCCGAGGGAGCGAGAGGGAGCGAGAGGGAGGAAGAGGGAGGCTAATTAAAGCTGAACACTGAGCTACGACAAGGTCAGGGTGACAAACACAGTAAACAAACATCTGGAAAAGAACTAACAAACATCAACATTTGCTCCTTTCTGATATAAAAACATGTAGAACAGCAACTGTTGCTGTAAAGCAACTAAATGTAATGGAGTAAAAGTAACGTATTATACTCCAGTACAGACACCTAATTACTGAAATTGAGTATTTACTTTCCACCAATGCTAACAGTCGATGTGTAACCTCCAGAGAAGCCTGAAACAAAATAATAAACAAAAACAACAATTTGTTTACACGGACAACAGGATGTGTTTGTTTTACTCTGTGTTGCCTTCGTCCTGTAGAAAGTTGTTTATCGTTGTTCAGTAATAGCTGAACGTCACATTTTAGCATCGTGCTAACAGTTAGCGCGCTGACGCTGTTAGCTGTTTTAGCGCGCTGTTAGCTAGCTAACACCTTCCCGGGTTTTTCTGTTGTCTTGACCGCTTTTTCAAATATTTTGGTGTGAAACTCTTCTTTCTCGGCGTCACCGTGAACCGACAGTGAACACACCGGAGCCGACTCATCGCGGCTTCTCATCAAACGGCGTCAAATTCACCCGGTTTCCTCCGGTGAAGCCCGACAGGTTGATTAACGTCACATCGGAGCTGCAGTTCCACGTCTGACCACACACACTGAGCCACGTGTACAACACGTCAGAACCCAGAGGGGCGCTGTTTCACCACTCAGACCAAGCTCAGATATAGATGGACAATTATATATATTTATAACTGCATAAATAAACAGCCTGGATCTGATTGTAAACAGTAAACTTTAATACTTATATTCATTTATTGCATGTGTATATAAATATGTTAACTCATCTCTGACTGAATATAATATGTATCATTATATGATAAAAGATAATTTTAAAAAGTCACTTTAACTTCCCTGAAAGTATTAGCATCACAATACACATAAAGTTTGAAATGTAACTACTCACTTTGCTTCATATTTAATAAACTGATCGCAGGTTTCACATGTAAAAATGTTGTGTTTGTAAGATGAATAGTAGTGGAGTAAAGAAGTAATATAATGTCTGAACTGGAACTGCAGTTGTCAGACATTAATGCAGTAAAACGTTCAGTATTTCCCTCTGAGATGAGCTGCTGCAGCATGAAGTTGCATAAAAAGGAAACAATAAAGTATAAATACTTTAAATATGTACTTGAGTAAAAGTACTAAGTTACTTTCCACCACAGGCAGATTTGTTGGACTAAAGTCTGTTTATTAATTATCACAAAGCTGCAGATGAAACGTGAGAGAGCGGAGAACGTGTGTGTGTGTGTGTTTCATCCTCACACAGTGTTGGGATAAGTGGGCTGCTGTCCAAGGTGACAGTGTGTGTGTGTGTGTGTGTGTGTGTGTGTGTGTGTGTGTGTGAGAGGGTCATTGAATATTCATTGATTACAAAGAACAAGTGGTCTGCCTCAGTGTGTGTGTGTGTGTGTGTGTGTGTTTGTCCGTCCGTCCTCCTGTCTCTGTCTCTATGGAAACCTCGTATCTCCAGGTGTGTTGGTGCTGGATCTTTGTCCTCCTTCAGCTGAATTAACTTTATTTAAACACCTCGTGCATCAGACTCTGAATGAGGCCAAAGTAACGACACTTTGCTTTGTCAGATCTGATTGGTCCACAAGTTGTGGGGACCAATCAGATCTGAGCAGGTAAACAGAGGTGGACACAATGGCAATGATCTATAATGTTTTCTGTTTTTATTCACCTGCAGTCATCTGATGTCTGTTAATAAGCAGAGCTGAACACCAACCACAGTCAGTAAACAAGGTCCTAAACTCTGGTCATGGTCCCCAGAGGCTGAGTCATCGCCAAGATGGCCGACAGGTCTGCTCTCTCCTGAGTTTTTACAGACGTGGTTCTCAGCTACAATATTATTTACGACCGTTTCATCATGTTTTAACAAAAATACCCTGAAATAACATTTAATAAAGTCATTTCCTGTTTGTGGATTAGACACATTTACAATAAAGAAGGTGAAAACAAATAAACGTGTAAATAAACAACAAAGGCGTCAGCGCTACGAGTTGAAGACAAAGTGTTTTTATTTAAAGATGTCTATCAGGCACTAAAGTTATCGTCATCGGTAAAACACGGGCGAAGCGGCTACCTGGGTCACATGGTACAGAGCAGGCGAGGGACGACAGATGACCTGCGGACGCCACGGAGCAGAGTACAGAGGTGTGACGTCAACGAAAAGGAGCGTCCTGCTCGCTCAGAACAACAACAATCATATCAACACAGTGAAACAGACACAGATACATTTCCCTTCGGGACACGCGTCAGACAGGAAATCACTTCCAATCAATGAAAGTCTGTCGCGGTGAAGAAGCAAAATACAGCGTTCAGGTGCTACTGCAGTTCACAGCTCAGCATATGGCTTCAGATAGAAAATCTAACGTCACTCATCTCAGACAGAAAGACAACAGCTCAGTAAATCTTAGAAAAATACAGAAAAATGCTACGAAGACGCTGCGTCGTCTTTGGAGAGCTCAGATGATTCAGGGGAGGAACAGAAAACAGGACAATGAGGAGGATTTCACTGTGATTAAACAGCTGAAACACGTCCAAACCTCTGAGTCTGCTTCGTGAAAGTTCGTGTGATCGTGTCGATCAGAAAGGAAGCTTCAGCGCAGCAGGTCTGTGAGTCTAACAGAAACACTGAGAGAGAGAAGGATCAAAGACAAACAGGACAAAGAGAGGGAGGACACACCCGACAGCTACATCATGAAGCTACATCAGCGATCTCTCTCTGCCTCTGCAGACTCAGTTGACCAGTCGTGTGTTTTCCTGACGCCCCATCACATCACACTGTAAACTCCAGTTTGTGGTTGAATGAGCTCAGTTCCACAGGTCACACATTTGCTTTTAATCTGACTGAAGGATGCGATACGGAGCTGGTGCAGACAGCGTCAGACGCCACAGAGTTTCTCGTGCAGAAACTTAAAAATCTGAAAGTCTTTGATTTTTCATTTTCGTTTGTTCATGGGTTTTTTGAACTGCTCCCTGCTCATCTTACCCGCAGAGAAATGAAAACACATTTTTACATTCGTTGTTTGTCTCCAGTCGTTCTGGTTCGCGCTCCGGCTCAGGTCAAACTCAAACACCGACACACAACACACAACACGTTGACACAGAACAACAGGAACCACGGTGTCCCACAGCCGAACCTGAGCAGGGGAAGATGTATTTACAACAACAGTCACACACACACAACAGTTCACTCTCTGTTGGCAGCAATATCACTCGGCCTCCTGGCTGTTGCTAGGCAACCTGTAGGTAATTTTTAGACTATTGGAAATGGTGATGGCAGGAATTTGGAGACGACGCTCGTAGATGAAAACCTCCCTCTGATGCAGGATGAATCATGTGTGGGGAACTTCTCAAAGTTGAACCAAACCAAAGCTTCAGCAAACTAAACTTTCAACAAACTAAAGGATGATCCTCCAAACTGACTGCACATAAGCCCCGCCCCCTGGTGTCTGGCTGCAGTACAGCTCATAAGCCCCGCCCCCTGGTGTCTGGCTGCAGTGCAGCTCATAAGCCCCGCCCCCTGGTGTCTGGCTGCAGTACAGCTCATAAGCCCCGCCCCCTCCATGTCAGCAGATGGTTCCTGTGGTTGATGCTGTAGAAAGGGGTGTGGCCTCATGATTGACAGCTACAGTGGGCAGGACCTTGATGCACCAGCACCACACCCACAATCACTAGTGCACAGACTCCAAATGATGTCACCAGAGTAAGATGGCGCCAAAATCAGCCAAGATCTATTGACTTCCTGTTACTGCGGATGGAGGTGGAGACACAGCGGCCATCTTTGTTTCCAGTTTACAGTGTCAGCAGTGTCAGTTTGAGTAGAATTGACTAGAACAACAAACAAACAAACAATTCACTACATGGGCTCCACGCTCGGCCGCTGTTGCCTGGTTTTCAGCTGACAGAGTTTAACCTTTCAGTGGGTTCACCTGCCTCTTCCCCTCCAGCCACAGATCGCCACTCTGATGTCATCGAACCAAACAGCCAATCACACTGACTGAAGTGAAAATCTGCCAGACTATCGAAAGAAATAAAGCATAACTACAGTCCAACTTTACCACCATGAACATGTGTTCGACCTCTGTGAGAACCATCACAAAGTTGATGATGCAGGTCCGACCTGCGCTACACACCGAGGGAAACAGCTCCTCCACAACAAAAAGGTTCCTCTGCAGGTGAACTGAAGAGAACCTGGCCTCATTGCTCGTCTGAACCGAAGCTCTGCCTTCACCACAGGAGAACCGACGTCTGTCCAGCACTGATCTCCACCACGAACCACCGGTAATCTTCTCCTGACAGATGGTCCAGAGACGAGCTGCTCCCTCAGCCTCCACAGCAAACAGAAAGAAGCAGTAGCTCTAACTGCTCTGACTTCGCCTTTTCCAGATCAGATGCAGCCAAAATGCTCTGAATTACTGAGAAAACCGGGTCAAAGCATCCTACTTTAGTCACATGGTCCAGATTTTGTCCCCGTTACTGCTGAAGGCGACGTTTGAGGAGCCTGTGGCACCGGCCGCGGGTTGTTTTTATCTCCTGCTCCTCAGTGGTTGCTGTCAAACATCCAGTGATGATCAGGCTGAAGATCTGCTCCAGCTGGTTTCAAAGACCTGGTTCGTGCTCGTGTTGTTTGTTGGGAAGACGGTGGACAGATGAAGGCTGATGTTTCCTCTGAACTGGGTGTTTACTGCACTGAGAAGTAGTTTCATCTTGCTGGTATGAATTATTTAAAACATGAGAACAAACTGTTGAAACTGAGACGCAACAGCTCGATGTGGTAAAACATGGCCTCAACACATAAATACAGGCTGCTCTGCCTCCACCGTTCGGCAGTCTTGGTGTTTTAAACAGCTCTGTGATCTGATCACAGACTGTTTCAGACAGTTTGAGCAGGATTTTCCATGCGGAGGCTCAATCAGACAGACCAAACTTCCTGTGGGTCCACACTCATCGTTTCAACAGAGAAGCATCAGGTTTGGTGGAGCTACAGGTACATCTGCTTCCTAATATGTTAAAATACAATGATGCCTCAGAAGACTTGAGTAGAGATACAAACACCTCACATCTGCACCACTGACATCCCTGTGGCTGTGGCTCCTGGTCTAACCCGTGCTTCCTTCCTGCTTTCTGCAAACACCTCCGAGGTTCAAGGAGCTGTCGCGTCAGGAGCACCAGGAGCCACTAACGGGCCCTCTGATGAGTCAACAGTGCATTTGAATCCATAATTAAACCATGAAGTGAGTTTAATTATTGAAATTTCCCTCCAATCGAATCGATTTGAAACGTTTTCCTCGTACTGTTCAGGTTCTGGATGAACACTTCGTCTCGTCTGTTTCTACAGACTGAAGCGTGTCTTGTGTGTTTCTCTCCTTCTGTCTGAATAAAGATTGTCGTTTTGAATCAAACTGAACAGTTCTGTTGTCGACAGACTTTAACTGAACCACTTCCTGTTCGGATGACTGGTCACCGGCTCAACAGACGCTCGACCATGCGTGCCTGATGACCACGCAGTGGTGGAAAGTAACAAAGTCCATTTACTCAAGTACAAATACGTATATTTGCCTTTTCTGATTTATCCTAAGTTATATTTGTACTCCACTACATTAATGTGGCAGCTGTATTTGCTGCTCACTCAGAAACCTCATGTCGAACACTGACACAGAAATATGAATCAGCTGTTATATTCCTGTTCACGTCATCGAACTGCTTCACAACTAATCCGTTTTCTTCTTTTCTCTCTCGTGAATCATGTGACGACCCCTCGGCTTCATCTGGTGACCGTTTAGCAGGGCCTGACACCTCAGGTTGGGCACCACTGGACTAAACTATAAATTAGCTGAAAGCAGTAAAACACTGCTTTAACTCTGATGCATCAACATAAAAATATAAAATAAATCATCTACAGGAGCTTTTTCTAGAACAAAGGTTCTTTAACTTTAGTTTGTTTTACTTTTTATGGAGTTCTTGTTGCTGCATTGGTGCCTGAGTAAAGGATCTGAGTCCTTCTTCCACCACTGACTGGAATAATAAGATTAAAAGAGTCAAATAAAACCAAAAAACCCCAGAAAACAGCCTCAGTGGCCTCGGACAATGGCAGGACAGTCGTCGTGATGACGTCAGAGTCATCAGACGCCAAAGAAAAACATGAAATCTGTTGTTTTAGGTGCAAATTAAAGGAATCGAATGAAAACCCAGGAAACGCGTCTCATCAGTTCCCCGACAGGCCGGCGATGGTTGCATTGAGTCCTAGAAGCTGGAGGAACAGCGACTATCCTGAAGATACTGAGGACGACTTTGGCTTCTATCGATAACAGTTATGGCTACTGGGACTCGGGGGATCGAGGGTAGAGCTACAGAGGAGGAGGCGCAGGAAGGAGCAGTTCAGCGTGTCCCGGCGTTATTCGCTGAACCACCTGTCGCGGCTCCTCCTGGTGACCCGCGCAAACAGGAAATGCTGATTAGAACCTGGACTCAGCAGCGTCCGAGAGTCGCCACCGGTCCAGTTCTCTGAGTTGAAATCGGAGGAAAGGTGCTGAAATCTGTAGGCAGCAGGGTGGATTTCCCATCATCCTCTGTTCTCGTTCGTGCACCAGACGCAGCAGCTGTACGCGGCGTCCTCAGACAGTTTCACAATGAGAAAAACATCTTTTTTTAATGTTCTCGGTCACGCCGTCGGACCGGCACCGCAAACAACGGCAGGGTCCTTGTCGGGGATGACAGCTCGGGGTCAGAGTTCGTGGACAGGGGGTCTTCTGCCTTGTTGCCGCGGCGATCTGATGGCGTGCCGGATAGGTCTTGGCACACCTCGTAGGAGCATTTCCTCTTTTGCAGAGCCTCGGCTCGAACGGCCAGCGAGCGCGCGCACACCGTGAGGAGCACGATGAGCGTGCCCAGCAGCAGCGACACCATTGGCCAGAGGACGCAGTGCAGCAGGACGCTGGTGTCATGGGAGCGGCGCCACAACACGTCGTCGGGCCTGAAAGCACAAGAAAAGTTAAACAGTAAAAGCAGAATTAACAGCTGGTTCACCGGGTTCAAAGGGTTTTCATGGATGAACTCAGCACTTAGTTTAGAAAAGGCTGAAGAAGCTTTTCATCTTTGTTGTTCAAAAGAAAATTGGGTCAAATGTGATTTACATTCAATTAAACAGCAACAAAGAAGCGACTGGAAACAAATCAGGGTATGATTCGGTTTGTTTCAGTACAAATAACTCAGTATGACATAAATCTGCTGTTGTGTTAAAGATATTAATGCTGTACAAGTTTATTAATTATACTAAATTTATCAAGAAAACATAGAAACATGGAGGAGGTGCAGCAGTTTGCCTCAAATTAAAACAAAACCAGGTCAAGGAAACAGGAGGACATCTTCCTAAGATGTGAAACAAGTTGCTGAACGCCAGCTAACAGCGCAGGAAGCTAACCTTAGCGATGATGTGATGTATGTAACGTGTTGCTACGCACGAATCACTGAGAGCTTAGCTTTAGCTTAATGCTAACTCTGGTACAAGTAAAATAAATAAGGCACAAAGTTAGCATAGCATTAGCATGTCTCCTGGATTTAACTGTAACTGGCCACATGGAACTGTTTTCCAAGTTAATTAAGTCAATCAGCTAATGTTGCACCGAGCTAACGTTACATTAGCATGGCTAAACTAGCTGCAATCCAACAAGAACCAATGGGAAACAAAGTCATCAGAGCAGAGCAGCAGAAACAGAAACACTTCACACTGTTTGTACTGAATAAAAACTCTCTTATGTACGTTTAATATTTATTTATTTGCACCAGTTTGACTTCGTCTCTTGTTGGTCAGTGTTAATTTTACACACTGATTTTTCATCAGAGCTGAATATGAAAACGTGGTGTCACATTTGCGTTGCTAATGTGTCTTCAAACAGCTATTTCAAAACTAATGTACAATAGCAAGGCTAAGCCATATGCAATCCAATATTAGCTAACAGGGCATGAAACTAATACAATGTTAGCTGAGTTCAGCTACTTCCAGACCAACAAAACCACAACAGGGTGCAAAGTAAAGCATTAGCATTAGCTGGTCTGGTGCACTATGAGCTAACAAAGCGTTAGCGCAGAGTGCTCCGGGCAAACTATTGAAGTTTATTATCTAGAATAATCTGAGCTGGAAACTGTTTTCCTCTTTAAATTAGCATCATTATCTATTAAAGCTTGGTTTTGGTGCTTAGTCATCGGCTGTGACACGACACCAGAGTGCAACAGTTAGCGAGTCTGCAGCACGGACGGCGCAAATCAGATCAGAGCTGCTGCTTGCTCATGAACCCAGCACCGTGCTAATACCGCAGACTTGCATGCGGAGGTTTCACAGGACGTTTCTGGATGTGAACTTTACGAAATGGCCTGCAGACACCGAGCGCCTCGCTGTGTTTCCTCACCTGAGCGGGCCTTCTGAGTGCCCCAGTTCTTTCTCAGTAAAACACAAAAGAATAGCTTGTCTGAAGCATCGACGAGCTCCCAGCGGGCCCTCATTTACGAAGCAGAGTTCCCTCATCCTCATCCTTCTGGTGCAGAGATAAAAATAAAGCTAGCGAAGGTCACAGGTAAGCAGCGTGGTCTGTGAATAATAGGAGGATTACGCTGACACGCTAAAGGAGATCTCTGCTTTTCCCCGGCTCATCAATTTTCGGTCACACAACCCGAATAAAAACAAGAGAAGAAGAGCCTCTTTAATCTCTGACTATCACCGGCCATCTGCCTTTACACTGCCGCAGGCTTGACCTTCAGGTTTCCATCATACTGTGCATTAATCTTCAGCTGATTGTTGTTTTTACAGATCAGTGTTTGTTTAAGTGTGAGTTCAGAGTCTGATGGAAACTGCTGGAAGCTGAAAATACTCGAGTACAAATACCTCGATGTACTCGAGTAAAAGTACTTAAACTGAATAAACTCTGACGCCTCAGATTGTGATGTGTGTGTGTGTGTGATGAAGGTTTGAGATCGTCTGCGGTGGTGCTGGTCATCTCCGTGGGTCAAAGGTCACAGGCGGCGAATGGAGAGGCGGTAAAGGTGCCGTCAGATGCAGCGCTGCCTGCTGCGGCGGCCATCTTTAATCTCCCAGTGGTAACAGTGATCTGTCACCCAGGCAAATTTCACAGCATCACACGTCCCCTGTATCCAATTTATCTGTATCACACCTTAAAATAGACTTTGCTGTAAGTGTGTGTGTGTGTGTGTGTGCGTGTGTGCCTGTGTGTGTGTGTGCCTGTGTGTGTGTGTGTGTGCATGTGTCTCACCTCCTCTGCTGGTTGAAGAAGCAGGTGAAGGACTGACTGCTGACCTCTTTGGTGAAATAATCTTCCCACCACAACACACTGTCTTTATTCTTCTGGTTGTCCCTCTCACAGGGAGGAACGTATGAACACTGAGGGACAGGAAACAGAACTGATCAATATCAGCTTCAATCAGGTGAGACGATCCAATCACTGATCACCAGAGGAGGAATTCTTAATTAAGTTTTTGTTTATTTTTCTCTGGCTCATGTTTATCACAGGATCACATTAATGAAGGATCAGTTAAACTGATGTTATTTCTGTCTTTACACTTTAAAGTCCTGCAGCTTCATCAGGGGGTGCAGACTTTTATATCCACTGTAGTTTAACTTGCTGTTTGTTAAACACCTGTTTTATAAAACATCCCCAAAACTCTTATAAAACTTGATTTCCTTTGTTCTTAAATCATGATATGATTGTTTCCTTCCTGGGAAACTAAGTCTGACGAGTCCAGCTGTTAGCATCAGAGCTAAGCTTCATCAGTTAGCTAGCTAGCAGCAGCATGCTACATGGGTGTGTCTCCAGGTGTTGGTCTCCTCAAACCCTGTTGAGGTGGAGAACACCTGAACCTTGAGGCACATCATCCAACTCTGAATCACTGGAGCTCTCCATGTTTGTTCTGACCCCGCCCACTTTTCAAATGGGCCAATCAGAGTCCTCCAAACGTTATGTCCTGCTTACATTTGCTCTAAATACTCTAACTACATCTGACTGCAGGACCTCACCACTTTAGTGTCATGAAGCTGTTGTAAACATCTTTAAATCAGTGTATTTATTGATGGAGGATGCAATTGGTTTAAAACTGTTTAAAACTGATTGGCTCAGAGGGGGTCTGCATCATCCTTCTCTTCTTCAGTTTGGGTTTTGCAGTTTCAGCACACACACACACACACACACACACACAGCCACGTAGCAGGAGGTTGATTGGTGCCTGGCTGGTTACTGTGGATCAACTGGTTGCTATGACGATGATGTGATTGGTACAGAGGGGAGGTGACTGCAACCTAAACTACATCTGAGCTCAACACAGTGAAACATATGGCATCAAAACAAAACAACACAAACAAACAACACGTCACAACACAGTCAACACAATATGACCCACATTAATGTGAAATTGGGGTTTTACTGGTTTCATACAAAAATATGAAATTGTAAAGTAACTAAAGATGTAAAGTAATCTATCTGACAGCAGAGCAGGGGATTCAGGTAAAGTTGTGTTGACAGTACTTGAGTAAAAGTACTTAGTTACATTTCACCTCTGGGGCTCTGTTGTTCCTGTTCACCGTAAACTGTGTCTTTGTTCTTCAGAACGTGGAGAACGTTTGGAAAAACATCAGGACACAGATCAATGAGACGACTGTCAGAGAGACGGGCTCAGGCTGTCTGTCTGTCTCTGTCTGTCTGCCTGTCTGTCTCTCTCTGTCTCTGCCTGTCTCTCTCTTTCTGCCTGTCTGTCTGTCTCTCTCTCTGTCTCTGACAGTCTCTCTCTCTCTCTGTCTGTCTGTCTGCCTGTCTGTCTGTCTGCAGCCATTCATCCTCAGCACTATTCATCAACCAGCCAATCAAACATGCCTCACCCAATGACATCATAAGTGGGTTGCCCTCCTGGATGATTGCAGTTGCCATGCCAACAGGTGGAGGTTACAATTACTCTGCTTGTGTGTGTGTGTGTGTCTGTGTGTGTGTTGGTCCCTAATAAATGGCCTGACTGAGATCAGCCCGGCGTGCGTCAACATGTGGAGGGTTTTCCAAACACGCTGATCAGGATCGAGTCCGAACGCACGGATGCCGCTGTCGCACATTTACATTCTGCTGCTGCGACTTCAGGCTGTTCACATTCAGAGCAGGAGCACACCCATGATGCATCTGTCCTGCTACAGTCACTTCAGCCATGACTGTCACCGTGCGTCACTGTGTCACTGTAACGTATTCTCTGATTCTGTTTGCAGCATTTATTTTTTATTTGGCTGCTTTGATTTAAATCCTTTACTACAGTAAAATAAAGACAAGGTGTTTTAAACCTGAAGACAACAAATGTTTAAGATTAAAATCAGCGTTAAAAAGCATTTTGAAACTTATTCATTTTAACTTTCTCACCCCAATTAACCTGAAAGTGACGAGCACACAAACAATCAACGGTGAGTGTGAGGGCATCAATCACTTCCTGACAGGCGGCACAAGAACACATCTCGTCCTCGACCGATCCAGTCGAGGACAAAGTGAACTTTCTCCACAGAAGAAGACGAGTAGGGGATTAGAGGGGGGGGCGAGTCATCCCCCTCATTAACCTGCATCCCCCCGAGAAGCAAACAGTTCAGGGTTCAGTTCAATCTGTTGGTTTGTTCTGAGTCATTGGTTATTAATCTGAGGTTTGTCACAGTAATCACTGTGAACTGTCATCAGTCAGAGTATTAATGAATCCATGCAGCTGTCTGAAGAATCAGAAGAACTTGTAACGATGCCTCTCATCAGTTTCACCCTGCATCTATAATATTCTCAAAATTACATATATATATATATATATATATATATATATATATATATATGTGTGTGTGTGATCAAACACATTCACACATACACTCAGCTCTGTGCTGTATTGTAGCCTGTATACTCCATAAGGTAAAGTCATCTTCATGATGAGAGTGATGAGCAGCAGTGTGTCATTGCAGAAGAGCTGAGGATCATAGAGACACACTGCTGGCTGTATTATTCCTATAATATTCTCTATCAATACTCAGTTCTACACTATACTGTAGCCTATATGCTTTACAGAGTAGAGTCACCTTTATCAATAGAAGAACAAGTGGCAGAGCGTAGTTAAGGAGGAGCAAGAGGATTATAGAGACACACTGCTGCCTGTAGTATACTACGTACCATATACTATATTGTACCCAATATACTGTACCCTGTAGAGTA
Organism: Datnioides undecimradiatus; assembly: GCA_008933995.1. Taxonomy (NCBI): domain Eukaryota; kingdom Metazoa; phylum Chordata; class Actinopteri; order Lobotiformes; family Datnioididae; genus Datnioides; species Datnioides undecimradiatus. The sequence continues at coordinate 2,463,213 of WARS01000027.1, forward strand.
AAGTTACCTTCGTAATCAAAGTGACGAGCTGCAGGGTGCAGCTGCAGAGCACTGAGAGGATCATAGAGACACACTGCTGCCTGTATTATTCCTTCATCATTATTAAAACACACCCATGGGTCAGGTCTCTTATGCAACAACACGTTTCACAGAAGTCTTGAACACAGCTATTGTGGTGTGGGCGGGAGCTCGCATTAGCTCCATGAAACCCTTTAACAAATCACTGACTGGAAGCAGCAGAACAAGACAGTGATGTCATCAAACATTAAAACGTGTGTGAGAAGACTTGTTATGACTACTCATAGGGGTAGAAGGAAAGCTAACTGCTAACATGCTAGCTACCTATGCTAATGCCCTCACTCACTATAGCTTTGTTGCCATTGGAATGAAAATTCAGGTGCACACAGTGTTTTCTTGGCGAGACTCGCCCTGCGTAGCATTCAGGCGCAGGGATTGGCTAGCTGGTAGTATTCCTCAAACAACAGACACACAGGCACTTCTGTTTTGAACCTTTAGAGCTATTTTGAATGCTTGAATGTTAGCAGGGGGATCAATAACTGTGTGTTAAAATTAGTTTAGAAAGCTAGCTCTTGTGGCTAGTTCGCTAACTGAACAATGAGTTCACACAGTTTACGAAAAAAACGTATACATTTAAAAGTAGAAATACAACATTGTAGAAAAACTGTGATGCTCATAAAAGTATCGGCATGAAAATGTCTTAAAGTAAAAGTCCTCATTGTCTTTAATGCATCTGTGAAGACGCAGTGTTCTGCATGTGTGTATTAAAACACCAGCACCTGCATCGTGTCCCATAATTTGTCATAAAGAATAAACCCAGAGGCTAAAATGTACAAATATGAATTCATTAAGTGTCCAGACTGTCTGCTGGCATTATCAGTGCTGTTGTCATGCAACCTTATTATGAATTTAAATAGATAATCAGGATCTGTGTGTGTGTGTGTGTGTGTATTGTCTTCACTGGTCTGTTGTTGCCTTTCTGTCTGACTCCAACTCTCTGCAAACAGCTAAACAGATTAACATGAGGCCACATGCACCTGCCTGTCTGTCTGCCTGTCTATCTGCCTGCTTGTCTCTCTGTCTGTCTGCCTGCCTGCCTGTCTGTCTGTCTGCCTGTCTGTCTGTCTGCCTGCTTGTCTCTCTGTCTGTCTACCTGCCTGTCTGTCTGCCTGCCTGTCTGTCTGCCTGCCTGTCTCCCCTCCTCTGCAGGGTGGATGAACAGCACAGCGATGACTCTGCAGCTCAGTGTGTGTTGCTTCTCGAAGCAGGTGTGTTTCAAACGGAGAAACTACCACATCAGCTGCATCGAGCATCCAAACAAGATCATTTCCCTAACAAACTAAAAATAAAACATCATATTTGTCTTTCACAGCGACCCAAATTAACATTAAGAAAACAGCTGTTATGGCTGTTTTGAAACTGCACACTCTGTGGTTTCAGTTCAGCAGTCCTGGAGGAAGAGCTGCAGAAACACTCAGTTACAAATGCTGCATTCAAAGTCTTCATTCGAAAGCTCGGATAGTTGTTTTAAGTGTCAGACAACATTATGGAAATGATCTTTAAAGGGACAGACCTCATATTTAACCAGAAACAGCCTTTATATCGGTGTGTTCAAACCAACCAGACTCCATTGATAAAAACAGTCATTTAAGCACTGAGCTCATCTGCAGACACTCTTCATTCAAACTCAGAAACAAAATCAAACTCACCAAAGTAATTTCTGATTCGTCTTTTCACTTTTCCAACAACCACCAGCTCTGGTGTGGTTGAAACAAACCTTTAATTCACAGAGTTTGATGTGAACATATCAGCAGGTTAGCGAGAGGGGAGTCGACCTTCTCACAGGGACAAAACATCATCACATGTAACGGAGTGAATTTCAGATTTATTTCAACTGTAACCAGAGTTGTCGAGTGTTGGAGTGGTAAAAAGATGAACAAAGCTGGTGCTAATGAGTTTTATTTTGTTTCTGTGCAGTTTAAATGAACTCTGATAATGAGCCTGAAGCTCAGGTTTTGCAGTGCGCTATAGCGTCTGTCTCTGGTCAAACATAACGCTCTTTCTCTGCAGGGATCGTTTCATTAACGCCGTCAGACTTTTAAAACAACAACCGGAGCCTGTCGGTGGCAAACACAGTGGCAGAGTTTCCCTGAAGTATAAGGTTGCAGCTTGTTTCGCGGCTGCTAGCTGCAGCGCTCTCGCTAAGTACTGGATCAATTTCAAAGCATGTTGTCCAGATTAGTCAAAATATAAAATGCAGGAGATCCAGTAAAATAAGATCCAGGCTGATTAACGAAAGGTAATTATGTCCTTTCACACTGACGCAGTAAAGGTCCCGCTGTCCAAATCAAACTCAAAGCGTTAGCATCAACACGAACGTGATGGAAAATGTCACTGATCATTATTTTAAAAACAGTTTTACTGGAGAGAGGAGAGTGAGGCAGGGGGAGACAGAAGCTCCTGGCTGGGCAGGGAGTCACCGATGGCCCCCCCTGAAGTCCTGGAGCTCCAGAAGCCTCATTATGGTTAATTAGTTTAAGTTAGCAGCACACACACACACACACACACAGGAACACATGGTTTCCTCAATGATGCGCTCTGTCTGCTGACCTTTTCAGCTGATCTGTCGCCGTACCTCTACACTAACAGGTCCGAATGTCCCGGCGCAGCGAGGACATCCTGTCACCTGAGTATTTACATCATCAGTTCAGGGTCAGAGCTCGCAGTTCATATTGAAACAGTGGTGGAAGTCGGAGGCGCTGCCCTCTGCTTACCCGCCGCCTGCCTTTTGCATTTCTAACATGATTAAGTCATAGAGGAGGAAATTACTGGGCGAGTAATTGGCTGAGTGCAGCCTCCCACCTGCCGTCATCTCCTCGCTTCCTTCCTCTCACACTGCGTCTGTGTGTCTCTGTCTTCCTCCGGTCGCCCGCTCAGTCATCATTTTACAGCTCAAAACACGATTTAGCAGAACTGGCGCTCAGATGAATCGGCTCCGCAGGAGGGACGAGTCAAACCGGGGCTTTAAACGCAGCGCGTCACCGGTAACCTGTGCCTCAGACTTAAACCTGTGTCGAATCTGTGATAACTTTATTGACATCATTTTGACAAACAGGTCCACAGTTCACACGGAGAGTGACTCATCATACTGATAGCATCAGTGTGTGTGTGTGTGTGTGTGTGAAGCATGTTTTACAAACACTGTGGGGACTCACTGCCTTTGGAGGACACGTCCCCACATCGTCAATCATTGTGTTTCAGGGTTTAGACCTGGTTTTAGGTTTAATGCCCAGGTTATGAATGTAAGTCAATGTAATGTGTGTGTGTGTGTGTGTGTGTGTGTGTGAGAGATATTACTTCTGAAGCCAAAGCAGCTTTAGTTTGTTATTAAGACCTCAGCACTTACGAAATATATTATGTGATGGACACACACACACACACACACACACACAGTAACACACACACACACAGGCCTCAGGATGCTGTCATTATGTGCAGGCAGAAAAGCACTCTGGGAAAATATAGTGAGAGGAGACCAGTTGTTGTGTGTGCGTCCCTGTAAAGTAAAACACACACACACACACACACACACACACACACACACACACACCATTCAATCCATTTCTAGTTTAATGGAGTCTGCCAAAGTGAGCCCGGCTGTGTGAGTGTGTGTGTGTGTGTGTGTGTGTGTGTTTTACTTTTACTTTTATGCCTATATTTGATAGAAAGCTGGGGGAACATTATGAGCTCAGAGCATCAAACTGCACGCTGGCTCACAGAGGATACAACTTTTTACCTGTGTGTGACATTTACACACACACACACACACACACACACACACACACACACACACACAGAAAACAAAACAAACCAAAACAAACAAACTATCTGTGTTGTGCTTCCTGGTGATTATAAACACCATCAGTCTGCAGGAAACACCTCTGCAACAAACTCTGCTGTTTTAAAGGCTCCCTGTGCTGACCTGGGATCAGTTCAAACCCACAAAGCTTTATTTAAACCAAAACCGTCGACAGGAACGACACAAGCAGCGGATGATGTTTGTTAGACTGAAGCCGCCACCAGGTCTGAACGAGACAACAGACAAACAGAAAACATGTCCAGTCACACACACACACGCACTCACACACACACAGTAACACACACACACACACACACTCACGCAGACACACGCTGCAGCTCAGCCGGTCCAGTTATTTCAGTGATTTTCTCTTGTCTCATTTTTTTTGTGGTCGTACAAAAATGAAATGAACTCCTGACCCCAATAAACCAGAGACGAACAGGAAGTGTGTGTGTGTGTGTGTGTGTGTGTGTGTGTGTTACTGTGTGTGTTACTGTGTGTATGTGTGTGTGTGTGTTACTGTGTGTGTGTGTGTGTGTGTGTGTTAGTGTGTGTGTGTGTGTGTGTTACTGTGTGTGTTACTGTGTGTGTGTGTGTAATAACTTTCTGGGAGGTTATCAAAGTGAAGTATCGTGTCTGCTCACAACCAGACTTTCTGTTAATACGTGTTTTAGGCCTTCAGACTGCGCAGCATCTCGACGTGTCACACGCCGTCATGTGACTCTCCAGCGCGGCGCGTTCACTCGTCTGAACGATGCAGGAGCGGTTTTCACAGAAACACAGGAGGAGATATTAGAGTCAGGGCTGAAGCTGTGTGCAACATGAAACACTTTCTTCAAACATTTGTTTTATTCATAGACTGTATATAAATAGTTGACGTCGCCATGGTGACGCCACTAATCGGTTTAAAGCCTCCAGTTTGATGTTTTGTTCGCTGCCATCTTGGTTTTTAGAGGCCAGGCGTGACCATATGTGGACGACAGTGTGTCTGCCGTGGATTTGCAGTGCGGTGCATCTATCCTGATTGGTGGTCACCATGGTAACAACTTGTCAATCACACGGTAGCCTCGCCTTAAAGCACAGTTAATCACTTTATCATCTATTTTCTCTTTGAATAAATAAAAATAAATAAACACGATTAGAAAACAAACATCGTACTGTGTCGAGGAAGACTTTAAGCTAACGGCTGAGACCATGAACTCATCGTTAATCAGCTGAGAAGTCGCGTCATTGACTTCAGTACAACCAGCCGGTGGAGGCGGCCCCTGCTGGTCGTCAGGCAGAACTGCAGACCCAGAAGCTTTGTCCACTTTTTATCTTTTATTTATATATTTTTTTATTTCTATTATTTAATTTCACAAATTCTATTTAAAATTTTTATTTTGACATTTTTTATTATTATTATTATTATTATTATCATTGTTTGTGACGTCACAACGTCACAGCTTTGTCTGCTTCGCTCCTCGTTTTCTGCAGGCCTGTGTTTGCTGACAGGAATGATGTGCTGCCACGTTTCTGTGACACAAAACAACCAAAATAAGAAACTAAGGGGAGTGATCCACAGACAGTCCTGCTGCTGTTGATCTTAATGTCATGTCAGTCATCTGGACCACAGGCGGCTCCATTAACTAATCGCCCCCTATAGACACAACACCACCAATTAACTGCACGTCTGTCTGGCATGAGTCTGTCTCTCAGATGATGTTCTCTCTGCCTACCTGTCTGTCTGCCGACCTGTCTGTCTGCCTGTCTGCCTGCCTGTCTGTCTGATCTCTTGTTGTTTGTTGTTTCTGGGTGTTTGAATGGACGGTAACACGATCGTGCTGCAGGGGTTTGATGCACACGTCGCCGCCACGTTAATGATGTTTTCATTCTTAAAAAACGCAGACTGTGGAGGGGGCGGAGCTTCGCAGGGTCCTCTGTGTGAGGCGTGACTCCCCCCTCCTCCCCGTCCCTCTCATTAGTTCTATGTGAAAGGTCACAGAGTGGGTGAGACAGAGGCATCCATCCTAATACTCAGCCTCCCCATCAGACATTAAAGGATTTCTGAATGAAGCGTGACCTGTCTCTCTCTCTCTCTCTCTCTCCCTCTGTCGCTGTCTGTCTCTCTTTCTACACACATCATCTCTGTTGCTGTCACCATGGCGACTGAGCAGCATCGATGACGCGCCGTCTCTCCCCTCTATATTTACTCTGTTGCTGTGGTGACGACCCAGACGTGGCGTGAAGAAGAGGAGGATTAGAGGAGGAAGATGTCCGACAGACAGACGGACAGGCAGGCAGACAGACAGGCAGGCAGGCAAGCAGACAGGCAGACAGACAGGCAGGCAGACAGACAGACAGACAGGTAGGCAGGCAGACAGACAGGCAGACAGACAGAGAGAGACAGGCAGGCAGACAGGCAGACAGACAGGCAGAGAGGCAGGCAGGCAGACAGACAGGCAGGCAGACAGACAGACAGACAGACGGACAGGCAGGCAGACAGACAGGCAGAGAGGCAGGCAGGCAGACAGGCAGGCAGACAGACAGGCAGGCAGACAGGCAGACAGACAGGCAGAGAGACAGGCAGGCAGACAGGCAGACAGACAGGCAGAGAGGCAGGCAGGCAGACAGGCAGGCAGAGAGGCAGGCAGGCAGACAGGCAGAGAGGCAGGCAGGCAGACAGACAGGCAGGCAGAGAGGCAGGCAGGCAGACAAACAGGCAGGCAGGCAGGCAGGCAGACAGACAGGCAGGCAGGCAGACCGACACTGACTGTATTCGTCTGTACTGACGTTTTCACTTTGTTCTCTCAGGACACGCCCTCCTCCTCCTTCCTCTCAGCTCCTTTCATGTGGGGTGTTCCCTCACACTGCATGGCCAAAAGTATGTGGACACCCTCATGTGTCGGGTCCAGCAGATTTTCCCAGGGATTTACTGACGCACGAGCTTTTTTGAGGATTCATACACCATAAAACAAGCAAAGATGATGAAGTCTGATCCATAGAGTCCAGTTTCAGGAACAAATCCCTGCGTGTGAATGTTTGTCTCACTGTAAACTGGTTTAAAACACAACTCCAGAAAGTTATCGTATCATGTTTATCACGATGTTTGAGAAACGTGCTGCACAGGTGTTGCATTGTGGGAAAAGCTGAGCCAGGCTGAAGTGTTTACTACAATTACTTAGTGATTTGTGATCAAACGTGGCCGCAGCAGGATGCTGCTTACATCATCTGCACTTCAACTGATTTGCAGCTAAAACTACACAAACATCACATGCTGCAGCTCTCTTCCACAACACGATGCTTTGTTTACAGTTTGGGTGTGTGACAACCTTATTGTGTAGATTACATGAAGAGAAGAAGCTGAGTAACAGAAGCAGATCATCTCGAGTGGCTAAATGACTGCATCAGATGGATGCTGCTCCCTGCTTTCTGCTAAAAACAGGCACCATTAACCAGTTTGGATCGGAGGGTTTGCAGAAAAACAGATGATCAAATGATTTGTGCACGAGGTCACTGTCACTGGCAAAGACAAACCAAGTGTCCATATACTTTTGGCCATGACTGAGCTTTTGCAGCCGCTTAAACTGAAACTACACACACACACACACACACACACACACACACACACACACACACGCTCGGTGTCAGCTGTGATGTGTTTACTGTCAGCTGTTTGTTAATGGTGCCTTCATTGACACACTAAGTGTCTCGCTGCTTCAGTCTATTTATTTCTGTTCAGCTGAAGACTTCAAGCAGCTGTGACACCAAAACCAATCAGACTCCAACTCTCCCGACGCTCACACCAGAATAACAGCAGCGTGTTGCAGAGCATCGCTGCTGCGCTGACGTTTCATCTTATTCAGTCGTTTCAGCTCGTATTCAGCAGAGTTTTACGTTTTTAATGGATCATAATGAACCTCAACCAGTCTGATGAGCTCAACTCCACCTTCATCCGTCACCAGTACGATCATTTGCCCGAGTTCAGCTGCATTAAAAGTGCATAAATTAATTCATTAATAAACTAAAGTGTCATTTTTTATCAGTTGTTTTAATGAGATTCATTCTATTTTTAATTATCTTTACAAACGAGCTCTAACTGCTTTAATTAATCTGCATTCATTTCCTCCTTTATGTTATCAACACGTTTGGATCCTGTCCAGCTGCCAGCGTCTTTGCACCCATTCACTACATGGTTTTAAGGTGTAGTCAGCCATTTCTGAGCAGACTTTGCAGGCGTTTGCTTAATGCACAGGATGAATCTGATGTTGTACCTTCGGGTTGAGGACCAGCTGTTGCTCATCAAAGTGCAGCAGAGCCACAGAGTTTGACTCCGAGTTGTTAACGAAGATCTGCAGGCAGGGATAGAGCGACGTCCCCTTACAGTCCGCCCCGCACGTGAACACACACTCGAACATCTCCTCCGGACGCAACACGGACACCACCTGCACAACGAAGACACAAACATCACTTCAACATTCACAGTTTGTGTGCAGAATCAATTGATTGCTAAACCTCTCCCCTGATTAGCAACTGTCCAGTGTTAGCTTAGCAACCTTTAGCTGCACAGATGCCACAAAAATGCTATTTGCTTTTTTTTATCTGCACTTAATTTAATAGATAGAGATAGATAGATACTTTATTAATCCTGAGGGAAATTCAGGATATATTATAATATATATAATATATCCTATATAATATTTATTTCCACCATGACCACGCTACTCACACATTAAACATGCTGTACATAATTATTTTTAGTTGGTGTGCACTTGATTGCTAAACCCCTCCTGCAAAGGGAAAGAGTCTGATAGGCTAATAGCTTAGCCATGGCTTCATTTGTGCAATTTCCCTGTCTATATTTTACAGTGCAGACTGACTTAATCCTTAATTAAACTTGTAATTAGATTTATGCAAACGCTGATCTGATTCTCTGGGGAGTCAGTCCTTTGCTAAGCCTCCTCCCCTGGACACCAGCAGTCCAACATTATCTTAACAGTTAGCGAGGAACAACAGATCCGTTGCAGACCTCACCACATGTGGACAGAGATTCTCTGTTTAGAGTTTACTGAGTTTCTACAGTATGAGAATACAGGTGCACATGTGTGAGGAATGCACTAAACAGTGTGTTTCTCTGCTGTAATGTACACTGCTACTGTTAGCATGTACGGCTAATTAGCTCATTGCCCCCAGTGGAAACCCAGAGGTTCGTTTAAGGCCGAAGAGCTTTTTGTTAGCTTGCTATATTAGCTTATGTAGTTACAGATATGTTGAAAGGAATTCTATAACTGTAAGTATTAAGTGTTGTTAATCTGATGCTAACTTCTCTAGCATTAATTAAGTGAAAACATACTATGAACATGTATGTAAGCTAAGGTAAAAGCAAAGGTTGTGTTGGAACAAACAATGCTAATTTAGCTAATTTATATTAGCTTTAGCCTTGTTCATTAAGTGCATATTTAAACCCTTTTGTATTGTTTCCATTTAAAAATGAGTTATCTTTAAATATAAGTTAGCTGTTGGAGCTAGCATTAGCTTGATGGCTAAAGATGGAAAAACTGACAGTGGCTTGAAATGAACCTTCAAAATGAAAATGAACCATTGTTTCAGACAATTACTTTGGATTTTGACGGTGAGTGTTGTCACTGTAAACTAAACTGGATATGTGAGCACTGTGTGGAAACAGAAAGCTGCACAGATTAGCATCTTTTTATCCATTAGTAAATCCATATATATTTGTTTCAGATGGAAATCTCTGCGTTTCCTCTCTCTGCTCAGTGAATAACAGCTGCAGGCATGAATATAAATACATGATAAATACACAATGAATCTACGCAGACGTCATAAAGACCTTTCTTCATCACTTTAGAGGTCACAGCGGAGCAATGCAGTCCAAGTATTGTGATTTATGTTATGTTAAGCCGTGGATTAGTGAATGACAGAGTGGACTGTCGCATGAGTTTTGGATTGTGTGGTTTAAAGACAGAAAAACAAAAGGCTCCACTCTCTGTAATGCACGGACATCATTTCAGGACGATGCAATAAGCTAACAGCCAAATAAATCAGGCTGGTATGAATTCATCATCCGCAGTCAGCGGCCAGGAGCGCGGGCTGTCGCTGGCTCCAATTTATGTCATGAAAACTCCCCGTCGCTCCGAAACGCTGTGCAAACACTTTTAATAGTCCACAGAGGAAAGTGAACCAAACGGCCCCGAGGTGCACAAACACACTTTTTACTGACAACAACAACAATAAAGAAGAAATAAAGCTGTAATTTCAAACTGTATTGTCAGAGTTTTGTCAAAACTAAAGGTCAGTGCAGGTTTGGAAGGAGCCTGAATGAAATGATGAATGATTGATGGTTTTAAAAGTTAAATTATACCAAAACTGAATCAAAGACGGAAATGGTTCATCAACAGAATTCACAACAGTGTTTGAGCCTGTTGGAGAGCGGAGGGAGGATGAAACACACCACAGCGTTGGTGCATTTCCAACCAGCAACATGTCTTTAGTTTGGGTTCAGTCTGTTATTCAGACTGATTTATGCAGATTTTTGTAAAGCTGTGTTCACATTTAACATTCATCTAAACAAATATGCAGATTCAAGAGTTGTTGCGTCCGCTGCAAGTCAACCAAACACCTCCTGGTTGTTTTGCAACTGGGGAAATGTCATCAACAACACTGCATCAGAACCATGTCAGGCGCTAAATAAAATCACATTGGAAACAATTCAGATTGACAGAGGAACCAACTACGGGTTTATCTGCAAGTAAACTAGATAAGTGGTGAAATCAGGGCATCATCTGATCCCTTCTGGTCCCTGAAGATCCTGCTCTTCATCATCAGAGATGAAGATGTTAACCTGTTCTTCTGCACATTTGGCGTCTTTTGTCCTGTGAAACCATTGGCTCCAAAACACCACCAAAAAATGTCGCCACCTCTATGAAACATGTGAAAATCAGTTTTCCAACATCTCACCAAACCCTGAAGTGCCTGCTGGTGTTTTTCCAGTATGACTTGCAAACAAGGAGGTGAAGAAGAAGTGAGAAGTCTTCGTGGACAAGCTTCACAAAGATTCATGATCAAGAAGGCTTCAGGGATGAAGACTGAGCTGGTTGGTCGGTCAAATGTTTGTCTGATTCGCTTCCATCCAACTTCAGCCTCATACCGAGGGCTGGGTTTCGTTAGCAGCAGGCTAACAAGCTAGAGGTGTCCCTCTTTACAACAATGCTGGGGGACCTGAATCCTGAAATGTTGGGGAGATCCTGCATCTCCACCAGGGTTTGGGTCCAAAGAAAGGCACCAAAGGAGGATCCTGATTACACGATAAGGAACTTCTTTGAGGGCTGCTCTGAGCTCTTCTATGGAGACACCTGACTCCCACACAGAGGAGACACCTGAGGTATAAAGCTTCATCCTCTGGGGACCATGCACGTCAGCACAAAACAACATGTTGAAACATCTCAGTCTGGAGCAAAGTGTTTGACCGGCTGACGTCTTCTGAATCAGTTTGACTGAAACCAACAGCACCGCACAGTTTCACTGACGGTCTGACTGATGATTGACGGCTCGCTGTGACTGATCCTGTCAGATCACATGACGGTCTGATCATCGTCGCTGTCCATCAGAGCCGCCGAAGAGACGGATCTGAATTAGGTTATCTCCTGAGTTATTTCCTCATGTTAGCACAGATTAACTCTGAGCCACAGAAACCCTGGAGAACTGCACTTTAAAATCATGATAATCATAAAATACAAAACCAAAGATGTTTAAAGACATTATTGATACTTTACACATCACTGTAACAGGATGAGACAAACCAGATTTAAGATGATCAAACTGATGATCGGAGCTGGAAGCTGTGCTCCATCGATGTGCCTTATTCTGGCAAAAACACTTAAACGACGATTTTCAGCAACATGCTAAGATCATATCACCACAGCGTGACACATGTGATGCCTTTAAAAGTCTTATTGTGTTTGACCGACAGCCCCAAACAGTTTACTGTGATGTCAAACAGAGAAACAACAATATTCAGCTAAATAAATGAATAAATGATTCCAGCAGTTTGTGATCGATCATCTGTGAATAACTGTTTCTAATAATAATCCCAATAAACCCTGATCACCAGCTCATCAGGTCAATACTAGCACATGTAATCCAGAAGTACTCTCACTGTTACAGCTGCTTCAAACTTTAATATCAGCCTGAATGTTTTAATGTTGATGAGCTGTCACAGCTTCTCATTAACAGCGCTGATAAGAAACCAAATACAACTAAAACACTTCTGTTAGAAGCACAAGCGTCTTTCCAGCCAATCGCTGCTAAGACTGAACATTACATATTTAGTTTTAACTAATGTTGCATCAACTAACCTGCAACTACAACTACAACTACTCGCAGACGCGAGGCTCCGGCAGCGGTCGGCGGCGGCTGCGCGGAGCCGGTGCCCGCTCTCACCGTGCAGTTGGCCGGCTTGCTCTGGAGGCTCTGCAGGGTCGGGCTGAGCCAGCAGAAACCCAGGATGAAGAGGCTGAGGATCCCGCAGGCGATCAGGAACAAGCCCAGCCTGATGCTCTTGTCCTCGGCCTCGGAGTACTCGTACGACACCCGCATCTTCGCCATGGCAGCCCCGCGGAGACCTCCGCCGGCATGGAGAGGAGGACCGGAGGAGGAGGAGGACCGGGGGAGGAGGAGGACCGGAGGAGGAGACGCTGCTGAGAAACTGTTGAGTTTAAACAGCGACTGCTTTCATCTCCCTCCTTCAGCCTCTCTCTGATTTATACTCTCTCTCTCTCTCTCTCTCTCTCTCTCCTGTCATCCCTCCTTCCCACTTTCTCTTCATTTTAATTATCTGCTGCAAATACTCAAGTAAAAATACTCTATTACACAGAAAAGTCGTTGATCTCATTTAATAAACGATGAATTTTGATTTCAACAGAAACATGTTTGGGTCACTCTCTGATCCAACTTCAACACGGAAATGATGGGAACTGGTTCCAGACCGGGTGCTGGAGCATTTCCCTGCTGGTCATGTCGGGGAACTGCAGTTTGGGTTAAAGTAAATTAAAAGTCAATTAATGATCAGGATGCAATCAGGAGCAATTTACACCCCGACCAATGAAAACTGCTTTAAAAACACATCAAGTTAGTTTTAGTTTGATCTGCTGGTCCTGTTTGCTGCACTCGAGTTTTAACTTAGACCTTAACTTTAGTTAGTTTTAATTTAGACTTTTTCCATCACGCGTGAACTTTGTTTGAAACTCAGTCGGATAGCGGACAGCGTGTGGCCTTCTGTCTGTCGCAGCGTGTTTGGTTGTGAGCCTCTTTATTCTCTATATGATTCATTTCGTCATCTGGCAGCTCATGGATGAACTGAACTGATTCTCGTGGTCAAAAGGTCAAAGATCACAGTGATGCCATGGTTACAGCAGACGGTAACACGCCAACATGGCCGCCCTGCCGGCGCTGCATCCTGCAGGACAGGAAGTCCAAACTCAGCCACTGTTCACAGACTGTAAACAGCAGTGATGCTCCTGGTTAATCAGATGTTTACACGCCAACGTCTACCCGGGTGTTTGTGTTTACATCACTGCTGATCGGAGCTGCTGCAGAGTCATGTGACGTGGGTCTGAATCCTGATTGGACAGATGTTAGCATCTGTTAGCAGTGACTTCATGCTTCAACTTCACTGCGTCTCAGAGAAAAATGTTGTTTTCCTCAAAACAAAGTCGAACAGCGGTGAGAAGAGCGCAGGCTGGTGGGAATGTTGCTGTTTGTTTGGTCATAAACCAAAGATTTCTGGAGGAATGGCGGCAGCTCCTCGTGTCCGACTGTCTGTGGAAACACTGACGCTGTCAGGCTTCAGGCTGCTGCAGCATGTGTCTCCGATGCTCAGGTGTCCACAGACTTTTGGCCATGTCGTGCAGCCTGCAGCTCTCTGTGATGTTTCTATGGTTTCACCTCTCTCTCTCTCTGTGTCTGCAGGTTGAGTGATGCTCGGTCGCCCCGGTGGCCTGATGATTCAATCCAGATTTGTGTTTTATTTCACCGCCGGCTGCTCGCTGTTCGCTCACTGTTACACACTGGATGAGATAAGCCTCTTAACCGGGGGAGAGCACATCTCTCTCAGGAACATCCCCCGTTTCTCAGGACAACCGGACACAAATGTTATAGTTTACTGTTGATGAGCAGTTATAGACTGAAATAAACAGCAACATTTATGATTTTCATCACTTCATTAGTGAAAATGTGCCTGTTTTGAGTCGATATGAACAGTAAAACATGCAGGGAACTGGTTTTATTCTGCAGATGTTCATTAAAATAAACTGAAAAAGCTGAATTTAGAAACCTGGAGCTTTCAGTCAGGTCACATGGTCTTCATCAGGAGGTTCAAACTTTGATTTTTATGAGCATTTGAGCGACTTTAAGGCGCATCAGGTCGTCTCCTCCACATTCGCGGGGTTGTGCAGCGTGGACTCATCCCCCAGGGTCAGACTGTCAGTGGAGAGCTCTGCTGCACCGCTCTGAGGCGTCTGAGGGAGGAGACTCAGCACCAACCACCTGAACTGGGACAGGTGGAGCTCTGGTGTCTCCACAGTTCTCTGAAGTTTTGCCGACCCATCACACATGAGGATGTCTGTGGTTATCGTCTCACGCCATCATGAGCTTCATGACAGCGACTGTACATGAAACAGCCGGGGGTCGAACCAGCGGTCTGCTGATGGTGGACACAGCTTCACATCCTTCCTGTACTTTAGTTTAGGACCTAACGACCTTTCAGACTGATGAGATGAGCCCCTGCTGTACGCCGTGCTTCCTGACATTTAAAACATTTAAATCTTTCAAAGAGTCAGTGTCGACTCTTGTTTTCCACAGTTTTCATCAGTGACTGTGTTGGTGCAGTAAATATATTTGCTGTCACGTTACTGTACATCGTTTCTCTACACAGATCGATAAAGTTTCATTTCATCATGTCTGCCTGTGTGTGTGTGTGTGTGTGTGTGTGCTGGCAGAGTACGATCACCGTTAAAGATGCAACCAGGCGTCTAAAACGGCCTCCGAGGACCGAACGATGATCAATGAACCGACTGCAGCACATCGACTTCTCTCAACCTGCAGCGACGAGTCGAGTCAGTGAAGCCACCTGTTGACACACACACACACACACACACACACACACAGATCTGTTGGGCTGCTGCTGCTTTTATGGGTTTTAATTAAAAGATGATTAAAAGTGACTTTTGGCCTCTGCATCACATAAATAACAACAAACAAACACACAACAACAGGATCGTCACGCTACAGGCGTGTCTGTGTGCAGCCTGACTGATCCAACCTGGGTGCCGGCAGGGAACCAAAACAACAAGCTAAAGGAGGCTAAAGGTCGCTTGTTGCCATGACGCTGATCACATGACACAGGATCAGGATACAACAGCTGAGATGATCAGTCAGTAAATCAGAAGCTGCAACAATCTCTGCTTCTCAGACACGAAGGTTTGCTGCTTTGGGGAACGTGATTAGACATTAATCAATATTTTATGAGAGTTTGTTGAACAATCACTTATTAAATGAGAAAATAACCATCAGATGCCTCCTGGGATGCAGTTTAAAGCCTTAAAATAAAACATATAAGTATAGTGACTTTAAAAAAGACCTGAAAGTGCAGAAACATGTCAGATCTTTGGTTTGTTTGATCAAAGTCTTCATAAATCACCATTAAACACTCTGAATATTACAGCATCATGTTCATCATCAGTCAGTGACGTCCGTCCACAGTAAAATGTGTCTCCGGCTCCTCTCGTTGCATAAATGCTAAGCGCTGAGAGGCTGCAGAATAAAGCCCGGGCATTATGCGGTGGTAATCAGGGAGGCATGTGGCGGGATTATTATCATCTCTGCAGATCAAAAGATTACAAATAATAACGGACATCAGCGGAGGAGCGCGGGGCCACGTGTCCCTGCAGAGCGCTGGCCAGAGAGCAGAAACACATCATGTCAGAGCGAGGGTCTGAAATCATGAGCGACAACCTCAGACTGCACCTGAGAGCAAGTGAAATCAGGGAGGTTTGAGATCTTCCTCTGTCGCTGCATCAGAGACTTGAGCAGCCTGCGTCGACAGTTGGTGTCCTCGGCGGGCGGGATTTGTGCTTTCAGGGAGTAAAACAAATAAAAGGGAGAAAAAAAGGCGCCGACTGACTGAAATCAACAGTCACACGACGCGATCAGGCCGCTCAGTGTTTGCTCATGTTGTCCTGAAACAACAGCAGCAGCGGCGGCGCAAAGAGCCGCAGCATTTGGCTGAAAATCCCTCCGTCAGCACCGAGCGGCAGCGCTAATGTGCCTCATTACGGAGCTGATGTCTGTCTCTGAGAGCCCTGAGAGCGGGAAATGCACCGCTGCTCCGCGTCATGTCTGCATCTCAGTCTGCAGGTTTAAGGCGGCAGTCATCCACACTTCCTGTTTTACATCTACAGAGAGTTTGTCTGCAAACATCTACACGAACGGATGCCAAACACGGAGCAACAGGCTGCTCTCTGCTGTTAAACTGCGACATATGGACCAGATTCAGCAGCATCTGCACATAAACATGATGTTTCACACAGGTTCTTTCTTAACGTGCGTCTGATTATTTCTACGTTTGTCATTTTAAGTCAAATAAGATTTTATCATTATCTTAATTTATTAATAAGGTCTTAATTAGAGCCTGTCTGATTTACCTGTTATTGATCAGCTTCAGTGCTGCTGTTCTGCTGAGTCAGCAGTGTATCTGCTGCTGTGTGAGTCAGAGTCAGTGTGTGGTGATGTGTTGCTGTGACTCCAGAGGCTCTGCAGAGCATTGAAGCTGAGTCTCTGCTTTAATACAGTGATGTGTTGCTGTGACTCCAGAGTCTCTGCAGAGCATTGAAGCTGAGTCTCTGCTTTAATACAGTGATGTGTTTCAGAAAGCAGCTTCTGACCTTTGCAGAGTCACAGAGAGAAGCTCTGTTTCACTCACACACACACTGATCAGCTGAACGTCAGGATCAATGATCACAGCTATTATCAGAGCTGATTGATTGTTTCATTTTTCAGTTTCCTGATGTCTGATTGATCAAACAGTTCATTGATTAGTTGATGTCATACTAATCGAGGGCTGGAGCTGATTTGATGAAACAAGAACTAAACAGAAATCTCTCAAACGAACTCATCAGGAGTTATTTTTGTTGTTTAAAGGTCACATGACTCTGTAAACTTCATGTTGGTTGTTGTTTTCTTGTTTCGTGTTCAGTCCAACGAGCCAATTACCAAATAAAAGTTTCAGTTTCACACCTTCGCCCACTCACCCTCACACGCTTTGTTGCACCTGTTCTTTTTAGATCAGTTCAGCCGGTTACGTAACTGCTGTTCGAGCATCGCAGCGCGTCTAAAAAAAGAGATTTTAACTCATTTGAAAGAAACAAACGAGATTAAAGTCGCTTTTCTTTTGCAAAATAAACTTCAGCTGAAAAAACAAAAGAACCTCAAACACAAACCCTGATGCACTGATGAGGCTGCATGCAACTACTGATTATTATCAATATCAACTAGTTTATAGAGAAAATATCACACCCAAAAAAATCCATCCTGGTTCAAACAAATCATTAAATGTCCTGTTGTATTTGGTCTAAAATGGAAATATATTTAATTAATTACAGAGTTCATGTTTTTACAGAAGCAGCACGTTTTTTAAAGTTTTGGCTTGAAGACCGTCTGAAAGGACGAGTCAATCATCAAAACAGACCGTTAACTTTCTGAGGATCAGCCGATGAATTCAAAGTTTCAGCTGCAGCAGAGACTTTAATATAGACTCATCGTGCATGTGGGAGAAGCTGCAGGAGGTCAATGAGATGTTTGCTCTCACACGTCTGCTCTTCAGTCCAACACGAGCTGCTTCCAGCTGGAGTCTCCGTCGAGTCGCCGCTGCTTCCATCACCACATTAAAACGTCTGTTTCAGTTTGTGGATGTGTTGATCCGTCCTCGTGCTGCAGGTCAGCGTCTCCACGAAGCTTCACACTGCTCCAACTTTAAACTGCAGTAGAAACAAAACATCAGTCAGTTTGTTTGTTTGTTTGCATGACAATAAACAGTGAGTAGAAAATAAGAATGTGTGCAGTGTGAAGTGTGTGCAGAATGTTGTTTAAATGGCAGATATTGACCTGCAGGTCAGGTCATTCAGACTTGTTTGCTTCCTGTCACATGCTCTGGCTTTAGCACATGGCGCCCTCATGTGGACAAATCTGTGAAGCAGCAGCTGACACACACACACACACACACACACACACACACACACACACACACACACAGTCTCACCTCAGGGTCCATTTACACTACTCACAATAAGTTAGGGATATTGTGAGAGACTCAGTGGATGTCATACATACAGTGTTTGTTTCACTTCAGAGATTTTTGGGATAGGGAGGCAATTGTATTGGGGTGATAGACACAGAACTACTGGCAGAGTTCGTGACAGACCCAGGAGTGGAGCCCCACGAGTGACAGACCGCAACGATGACCAGTACCTAAGGACCTATGCACTCAGACATCGTTATGCAACTGCCACACAGCTGCAGGCCCGTTTACGAGATGTGAGGGGTACTAGGGTTTCCAGACAAACCATTCACAACCGACTCCACCGCTTTGGCTTGAATGCCAGACGACCGTTGCAGGTGACTCCACTGACACCAAGACACCGCCGTGAACGTTTGCAGTAGGCACAAGACCATGTGACCTGGACAATGCAGCAGTGGTCTACCGTCCTGTTCACTGATGAGTGTCGGGTCACCTTGCACAGAAATGATGGTCGTCAGCGTTGCTGGAGAAGGCGAGGTGAGCGATACGCCGAGGTCAACATGGTCCCCAGGGTTCGCTTTGGTGGAGGAGGTGCAACAGTCTGGGCAGGCATCACCAGTCAGCGCAAAACAGATTTGATTATTGTAGATGGCTCAGTCACTGCACGTTCTTACCTCAGAGACATCATAGAACCCATCATCATCCCCCAATTCCACCAGCACACCCCCAACTTTCTGTTCATGGATGATAATGCTCCACCACATCGTGCCAGAATTGTCCCAGCTCGACTTCAGGAAGTCGGAGTGCCTCATATGGTATGGCCAGCAATGTCCCCTGACCTGAACCCCATAGAGCACGTCTGGGACCAGCTGAAGCAGAGACTGGATGATCGTACCCCACCCCCACGTGACCTGGCAGAACTGCGTGTAGCACTTGTGGAAGAGTGGAACGCATTGCCTCAGAACAACATCATGAGGCCAGTGAGGAGCATGAGACGTCGCTGTCAAGCTGTCATTGCGGCAAATGGTGGAAACACCCGCTACTGACATTGTCAGTTTTTGTTATTTGGGGCTATCCTTGTTATTGTCTAAATTTTTGGGGTAATAAATATTAAACTAATGAAAATGGTGTTTCTTCTCATTCATTATTAGTAATATCAAAGAGAACTTTTATATTTTCACATTCAGAATTCAGACCAAATAGGAAAGCACTCATATAAATAACAATATCCCTAACTTATTGTGAGTAGTGTAGTGTCTGTTCTGGGCTTTAAGATTAAGATTAAGAAAACCTTTATTGTCCCACAATGACGAAATTGCATTGTTGCAACAGCAGAGGTAAAAGCAACAATAATTACAATATAGCAAATAAACAAATGTAAATATAAAAGTATCACAACAGACCAGACAAAGATTCCTTGGAGCCAGATTTGAACCAGCGACCCTAAGGATTCCTAATAGCCGCTCCTGTATCAGGATCAGCCACCTCAGGCCTCGGCTCTACAAACTGACCTTCAGCCTTTCAGCCTCCATGAAGCTGCAGGTCAGACTCTGTGTGAGCTTCTACTCAATCTAATCAGTGGAAAAGATTCAAACGCTGTTCACTTAAATACATAAAATCTTAATTTCACATGTGACGTTGTAGCGTTTATTCTGATAGAAAGCGTGTTTGAGTTTTTTTAAAAATATATATGAGAACTGTATTAATGTCAGACTGTCTTTATACTGTGGCTGTATTTAGCTGTGACGGATTAAACCCGCAGTTCTTTCCACCTGTAACAGAGGAGTTTCAAGCACGCTCAAGAGGTTTTGATAGCGTTTGCAGGTAACACCGTGTTGAAGCGCGAGCATGGCGTCCCGAGGGAAAAGCGGGCAACTCCTGAAAAATAAAACCATCACTCCTCACACACACACCTTGGCGCACACCGCGTCAGAAAAACAGGTGGGACTGGAGTCTTGTAGTTTCATTACCCAGAATATTTATTTTATTCTTTTTTCCTATTAAAACACTAGCTGCCATATTTAATAAAACAGCCAACGGCCAAGTGCCTCAGTCCTCATCCTCCAATCAAATCCTCTACTTGCCCGGAGTCCGTGGGTCTGTGGGCGTGTCACTCCAGCTTTTTGCTGCTGCAGTGTGAGCAGGCTTGAGGCGTGGCCTGTGTCATAGCAACCAAAGCGGTTAAGCGCTGTCAGCCTTGATCAAAAGGCGGGCGTGATCGCGTGAACCGTCTCCATGGTGGTTTCCGTGGTAGCAGGTAAATCTGGTATTGCATGTTTGACCGGCGGCCGGCAGAGGGAGGCGCTCCTCACACACTTTGTGGTTTTTCTGCTTTTTCCCTAAAAATGCCACGTCTGAGGTAAAGACGTTTAAGCCTGAACCACACCGGCGCCTCCTGGAGGAGCTTCAGATCAGCGTGGAAAAATCAAGAACTTCTGCTGATATTTTGCTTTTTTGGGTCGTTGCCTTTTTGTTGAGATGAATTGAAAGATTTGACTTTGCTCATTAAGCTATTAGCTTGCTGCAGAGTCTGATGAGTCCCCTCTGTCCGTACGGTAAACATGAAGCTAGCGCCTGCCAACTTAGCTTAGGTTAGCGTAGCATAAAGCCCAGACACAGCTAGCCTGGCTCTGTCCAAAGGCACATCTAAAGCTAGTCAACGTGTTGCTGAAGATCTCATTTGCTTCACTTGTACAAAAACCCAAGTGTAAAAACAACAAGACGTCTTCATGCTAAGCTAAGCTAAGCTAAGCTTCTCCTGTGTGTAGCTTTATATTTAGCGTCCTCTCAAACTCAAACTCTGGCAACTCAAAACGCAGAGAGGTCGCTCCCAGCTGTCTGATTGGCTCAACAGTTGCCGGGCGGAAAATAAAAACCATTAAATGTGGGAGATGATTTCAAAAATAATAATAATAATAATAATAATAATAATAATAATAATAAAATGAATTAAATATAAAAGGTGAGGATAAACAGGAAGCTCTGCAGGCAGAGACTGAGGATAAACAAAACAAAGTGGACGTGGTCGAGTTGTGTCGCTGTGAAACACGTGATGCTAACACTGAGGAAACACGTGATGCTAACACTGAGGAAACACCTGATGCTAACACTGAGGAAACACCTGATGCTAACACTGAGGAAACACGTGATGCTAACGCTGAGGAAACGCCGTCCTCCTGCCGCTCTGCTCTCAGCCTGCTCCTGACGTTTACTGTTCGATGAATCAAGTCTGGTGCTTCCTCTCGTCTTTAAATCACATGTGCAGAAAGCAGCAGCGTCTCCGGACACAGACAGACACAGAGGCGTCGCACACTGACTGAAGATCATTTTAAGTCTTTCCTAATTTGCTTAATTTCTGAAATTCATTTGTTTTAATTAGAAGAAGATTTTTGGATTTAACAGCTCAAAAAAAATCAATGAACTGATTAAAATAATTTCAACTATTTTCCAACAAACACTTATCAAATTCATGTGTTCGAGCGTCTCTAATGAGAATTTGCTGCTTTTCTCGTTTCCTGACATTATCTTTTACAATTGATGATGAATTGACTGAGAAACAGCAGATTAATCGATAATGAAGATAATCACTAGCTGTCGCCTGTTTCCTGCTGGAACCTGTTGAACGATCTGCACATGTGATTTTCTGACTGTGAGAACTGGCTTTTCTCTGTTTAGCTGCTGATCTTTGTCCCTTGAAGGTAAAACATGTGAAACCTGCTTCAGGCGTCGCCACAAACATCAACAAACCAAAAAAAAAAAGATATTTTTCTTCTTTTATTATGAAATAGTGCTACAATGTACATTGCATTTCCTCTCCTGACTCTCCTCTGTCTGCTCGGCTGTGTTCTGACTTGTAATGCTGCAGAAGAAAAACCTGGTAAAAACAAAGAAACGATGAATCTGTTCGGTTCCTGCCAGAGATCAGACACATCACGTGCACGCTGTGAATAATTATCCATCCTGAACGGCGACTTTATCGTTAAAATCTGGTTCTTAAAAGCTTCTCTAGACAAAAATAGTCAATTCTTAAGACTGAGTAGAAACAAGGATCACTCGATCAGATGGACACTTATTAACAGTGCTGTGTGTGTATGTGTGTGTGTGTGTGTGTGTGTTCTGTCTGTTGACATTTTTAGTCTGTGCTCCACTTAACAGACCGACCAAACCAAACTGATGGAGGAGGGGTGGGAAGTAAAATAAAAGAAAAAAAGAAAAAAGACGATGAGGTAAAGAAAAAAACGTGTGAAGAGTTAAAATCAGAAAGTCAGTGACGTCCTCTCCCGACCCCGAGTCCTTATCGGCCTGATTCACTTTGAGTGTGTGGAGGTGATAAAACCTAGAGAGGGGTGATGACTGACGAGCCAGGAGGGCCAATGGCAGGCAGGCAGGCAGGAGGTAGAGCCAATCAGAAGGCCTGCTGGGCAGGATTGTAGTTGAATGTGGAGGGAACGTGAGGCCGCTCTTCTAGTTTGTCATATTCCAGATGAAACTCCTGAGGACAGAGACGGAGACAGCAAGATCAGTGAGTGTGCTGATCAATGTGTGTGCTGATCAATGTGTGTGTGAGTGAAACAGAGCTTCTCTCAGTGACTGAGCAGCGATTCAGCAGCGATGTGACTCTGACTCTTTATTAAAGCAGAGACTCAGCTTCAATGCTCTGCAGAGACTCTGGAGTCACAGCAACACATCACTGTATTAAAGCAGAGACTCTGGAGTCACAGCAACACATCACTGTATTAAAGCAGAGACTCTGGAGTCACAGCAACACATCACCACACACTGACTCTGACTCACACAGCAGCAGGTGTAGGAATGAAACGCCTGTGTGTGTGTGTGTGTGTGTGTGTGTGTGTGTGTTTACCTTGGCCACCTTCCTCCAGTTGAGGCAGTCGAAGAAGTAGTAGGTCCCTCTCTCGTAGGCGTTGGTCTTCAGCGTGGGCTCCATACCCGGAGCCCGGGTGATCCAAACCCGCTCCTCTTTATGGTACCTCCAGTCCCTGTTAAACCTGCACACACACACACACACACACACACACACGCACACACGTAAACAACAGCTCTTACATGATCAGACATGCTCAAAGCAACAAGTTCCCCCTCATCCAGTTTATTGTGCAGTTTACATCTGATGGGTGTGTGTGTGCTGCTCTTACAGTTCTACTGCAGCCAGGAGTTGTAGTAGGTCTCCTCCGTTCATGTAGTAGAGATAAAACAGCAGATCTTCTCCATATCGAGACAACTTGATAGCTGCTAACTGGATGCGGGATGGAGAACAGAAGAGAACAGATTCAGTCAAAACGTTTCATTTGATTTTAATTCAAGAAATGTAAAAAAGAGTTTCTCAGTGTTTTTACAGACCTTGTCCCTTATGTGGATGTTGGTTAAATACTCTGAGGGGACGTGGAAGTCTGCAGGAGGAGGCAGAGAGAGCTGAAAACACTGTCAGACCTGCTCAGACTCTTATTAACGAGGAAACGACAAAACACTAAATCAGATCCGTCCAACGTCTCTTTAAAGAACACGGCTGTACATGCTGTGCTAATGCTGCAGCATCTGCTGCAGCACGCTGCACGTTAGCAAAAGGCGCTAACACTAGCCTCCTAAAACAGCATCAGCATTAAACTGTGCTTCAGTGCGACGTCCTCGAGCTGCTCTCCGACGTCTGTCTGCGCCGTTTGGTCTGTTTATTGTGTTTGTTGGTCGAGGTGACGGACAGAGCGCGGCTGCTGCTCAGCAGCGAACAGAGCTGTAACTTGTCTCTGTCAGTCTGCACGTTCACACGGTCACACGGTCGACAGCAGCACAGCAGACGCTGAGTCGATGCGATAGTAAAGTTTAAAATCTCAAATGCTGAAAGTTTCATTTCATCCATTTCATTTGTTTCAGCGCTGCGTCGACGTGTGTGCACTCATGGAGCTGCTGCAGTGAATAAACCAGGCGTGTGACCGTCACGCAGTCTCAACTCACCTATGTCCTGCGGCCGACACGGAGCCGACGCCCACGGAGACGCAAACTTAGGATAGAGATTCCTGAGGAGAGACGGACAGTTAGAGTCACATGTACTGTGTGTGTGTGTGTGTGTGTGTGTGTGTCAGTCATACTCAGGTGAGTTGAGGTTGAGGCCGAGTGTGGTGAGGTCGGAGCCCAGCGCCAGGTGCACCATGCCGGGGTCCGTCTCCGCTGCCCGGATGAACGTCAGCAAGCCGATCATCCCGAACTGGTCCGTTACCATGCCGACCGGGATGTTGGTCACACGGCCTGAGAAACAGAGGGAGGAGTGTTTAGACTGAGATCTGTGTGTGTGAGTGAGTGACTGAGTGTGTGTGCGTCTCACCGTCAGGAAGCACCTGGATCCCTTTCTTCTGCTGGTTGTTGTTGCTCGGCGCCGAGCTCTTGTCGCCGGGGAACTTTGGACCATCTGAGCTGGAGGCGGGCTTTCCTGATGAGTTCAGATTCTGATTGGACAGAAACAGAGGGCAAAATAAGAGGAAGAACTGCGATGAACAGATCGACGGGAGGAGAAAGCCGAGGAATCAGGAGGCGTGAACCAATCGCCGTCTGACCGTTTTGCTGTCTTCGCTGGTGCTGGTGGGGTCTTTCGTTTGGTAGTTCGGCCCAGGGAGCGCTGGGAAATCTTCGTTATGGATGGAGAAGTCCTGCGACTGTTCACTGGACGGCTTGGTTACCATGCCAACTGGACCCGCGGAGGACAGAGCAGTTAGCTGTGCACCGACTGTGATGATGATGAAGACAAACTGCACGTACGCACACACACACTCACACACGTCTCTCTCACCGTACGGCGCCCGGCCGGCCAGCGGGTTGAGCAGCGGGGTTGGATTTGAGCCTCCGTCCCTCCGACTCCGGTCTGCTAACGCCGGGAAGTCCGACAGGTCCAAACCCGTCACATTCTCACTGCCGTCTGGACAAACACACACACAGAAAACACAAAATAAATAAAAGACAAGACAACAACGTCTGAAAAACAACAAAACAAAAACATTTCAGTTAAGATTGTTTTCCTACCTGTGCCATTGAAGATGTTGTTGGATAGAGAGTTGTTCATGTTGAAGCCTGGATTCCTGTTCACACCAAACCCTGACATACTGACACACACACACACACACACACACACACACACACACACACACACACACACACACACATCACAGCAACAACTTTTTAATACAGCCGAGTGAAGAAAGCTCCAAATTATTCAGCAAATACAAAAAATGATTGACATTACAATCACGTCTGTGGACGCAGTGTGTGTGTGTGTGTGTGTGTGTGTGTGCGTGTGCGCGTGTGGACGCAGTATGTGTGTGTGTGTGTGTGTGTTACCTGTTGATAGTGAAAGGCTGCCGTGCTTGCTGCTGTTTGGGCATGCCGATGATGCTGGGCGACGACCGGCTGGGACTCCCCATGCTGCTGCTCCTCCCTGCCCCCACGCCGCCGCCTCCCCGCTCTCCCCCGACTCCCCCGACCATGCTGCCCGTCTGCCCCGTCGGACCCCCCACCTGCTGGCTGTGGTTCAGCACGCTGCGGCTGCTCATCGGCAGAATGCCCCTGCAGAGAGAAGGTGGAGACACAGGTGCTGCTGCTGATCAACACGTCAACAACCAACAAACATCATCACAGAGATGATTAAAATAAACACTGAATGGTTTCGATCAGACGTCTAATTAAACAAGATTTAATATAATGAAACATAAAACATTTGTTTACATGTAACAGAATACACTGGACGTGACCTGCGTCATACATATGTTGAAGTTGTCATAATAATCATATTAAAGCTCTACTCAAACACTAAATACGTCTCAGAACTTAAATCATGACGACAGCCTGGTGTGTGTGTGTGTGTGTGTGTGTGTGTGTGTGTGTGCGCGTGCTGTACCTGCTCGGTGATGGAGGCGTGTGCATCGTGCCAGTGTTGGGTGTGCTGGCGTGACTGGGGAGCTGACTGGCAGACTGGTTCAGCCCACTTCGACTTAACTGAGGAGCAGCGCTGCTGTTCAGCCCCCGCATGGGAAACCCCAACGCACCTACAAGGGGGAGAGGGAGGGAGAGAGAGAGAGGGAGGGAGAGAGAGTATAAGAGCTGTGGCGATGTCAACAGGTGAAATCCAAACTAAACAGAAATGTGTGTGTGTGTGTCTTCTTACTCTGCGGGCCATATAAGCTGGCTCCCAGCTGTGACAGTTGACCCGTTGAGGACGCAGAGGAAGACGCCAGCATCTGAAGGCAGAAGAAAAAACATGTACTGTTTCCTGCAAACTCCGTCGTCGGTCAAACGGCAATGAGAGCCGCTCTGAGTGAACTCACATCTTTGTCAGCGCGGTGTGGAGGGAACATGGACTGCTGGGTGTAGTAGAGGCTGGAGTCGTCCGCGTAGTCGCTCTCTACCCCTCCCTCCATAAACTTCTTCCGGTTAGCACCAAACATACCGCGTGTCACCTGAGGAGCAGGACACCGTCAGACCGACAAACACAACACACCTGCTGTGAGGCGAATCAGCTGCTTCCTGTTTCCAGGAGCATGCACGCATCCAAACATGAATTAACCCGTAAACAACAACTCACAGTCTGTTTTGTTAACGTTAAACATGCATGTGGCACTCTGAGCCTGCCAACACAAGCAGGGTTCATGATCACACTCTCACTAACAGTCTGTGCAGCCTCATCAGTTTGGTCTTTCTCTTTCAGGTTCGTGTTGGATGGACAGACCGCCTCTCCGGTTATTTTACAGCTGTGCACTTCAACATGTCGAGACACTTGTTTTAATTAAACCTGTTTGCGTCTGTTTGTTGTGAGCGGAGCTGCAGCTGCGTATTCAGGTCATGTCTGCAGACCACAACCCCCGCGTCAACTGCGGTGTGTGCAGCACAACGTTTTACAGACGTGTTTTCATGCTGCATCAGAGCGATTCTCTATGAGCTGCAGACATGATCAGGGTGAAACAACACTTGATGACAACAGACACTGTAATTACAAAGACAACATAAAAGATGTTCAGTAGACTGACATAAAATCAACTACTGTGACAAAGTCGTTTGAAAATGCCCCAAATTCTCAAGTTTCAGTAAATAAATGTGCATAAATTCCGTTTTTCTTAATCTTCAACAATAAAGTGGTGCGTTGGCTGCATAAAATACCATCTCCAGACTCATCCATTAAGCTAATACTCATTGACAGCAGTCCTACAACAGGAGAATATGTTGTTGTGCTGAGGACCCACACCTTTATGTAGTTTGAACCATTGATGTGAGAGTGTCGGTGAAGGAACGCTGAAGTCTGTTATCTCTGCAGAACCTGTGAACACTTGTCAGCTGGCTCATTACAGCCACAGCTACTTGCACAAAGTACAACAGCACATTATAAAACACACACTGACTTAAAACATGTTTACAGCTTAATGCAAACCTGAGCCTGCAGCAGGACTCATCCCTGCGAAACATGCTGTGATGCAAACACGCAGATCAACAGCGGAGTCTGAACAATGATGTCTCAGGATTACTTTTGTTTACTATGGCAGGTTAGCAGACACCTCCAATCCCTGTTAGCAGGAGCTAACTGTGCAGCAGCGCTGCTCAGTAAACAGCAGCTGGTTTAGCTTCTAATTGTGTCTAAACTGCAAACTTATGGTCATAAAAACAGCGTTTATGAGCAGAACAACACCAATAACTTGTTCTACCACCTGAGTCTTTTGCAGACTCACTACAAAGCAACGCTAAAGGTGTAGCAGTGTCCGCAAAGGGCTAGTTAGTGCTAGCGGCGTACGCTAATGCTAACAAATCCGTTTAATTACCAGTGATTACACCATAAACACAACTTGCTGGTTTCTAATAGTGAACGGATCTTTTCCTGTTCGAGTTTTCTGTGTGAGTACAGAATTAGCTAATAGTAATAGCCCACATTACCTTTCTTCGCTGAAATGTGCCAGGAGCTAATGCTAAGCGACTAGCGCAAGTAAGCGCACAGCTAGCTCTATAGGAATTCATGGGGACATTAGCATGTGAGCTAATGCTCGCTAACAAGGGAGCTAGTCGGCTAACAGCAAGGAGAACGCCATAACAAATAGGGTTTTATCAGTTATAAATCTTATTACAGGGTAAATAACGACGGTTTGAACGCGGGAGCGCAGACCGGGGTAGCGGGCAGCGGACAGCGGCCGGCAGGTGTGTTGTTGTTCGGCTTTGGGCCTGCTGCGCCTCCGTCGGTTAGCTCCACAAAACAACAACAAAAAGCAGCGAAACCGGCCCGCTGCGGTCAAAGCCCTGTTTTCTGCTTCCACCCGCCGCCTCGTTCCCCGGTTAACACCGCATCACCGCAGGTTTAATTAATGAGTCTGTGTTAAGTTTGTGCTGAGGAAAGAAATTAAAGGAATAAAAGAAGGAGCTCACCGCATCAATCTTTCCTCCCCGCTACAATCCAAGATGGCCGTCATCACTTCGCCAATCAGCGAGGATGCTGGGATGCCTTTCGCCTCTGACCCACGAGCCTCCATCACTGTGACCCCTGAGCCTTCACTGTCTGACCCCTGAGCCTCCATCACTGTGAGCCCTGAGCCTCCATCACTGTGAGCCCTGAGCCTCCATCACTCTACTGTCTGACCCCTGAGCCTCCATCACTCTACTGTCTGACCCCTGAGCCTCCATCACTGTGAGCCCTGAGCCTCCATCACAATTGGGTGAGGTTGGTTTTGTGAGTGTTTAAGACATTAAATGATGTTTAATTGCACATTTTTAACCATTAAATGTGCATCTGGTCTGACTCTGTGGACCTCCTTAAACTGTTATTTAATACAATAATCTGGTTTCACATTTTCATCAATGATAAAATGACGATTTTCACATCTAAGATATGGAGCATCATGTTTGGCATCACGTCTATCAAAAGCAGGTGATGTTATGTTCCTGTTAGGCCTCGTGGGGGCGCTGTTGCCTTCCTGTTACTGTAAATATAGATCCTGTTCAGTGTCGCCTCCAGAGGATGGCAGTAATGCAACGCTGTGGATGCGGATATTAAAAATACACGATTCAAGTAAAGGTCTTCCATGTGTATCTTTGGCAATTTGTACATAAAGCATGAGTAAAAGTCCTTATTTTGCAGTAAAATATCCGATTTCATGTGTGAAATCTCGTTCATAGCAGTTTAATGACGCAAGATAATTATTTCAATTAGAAATAATAAAGATTAAAGAGCCTTTATTGTCCCACAGCGGGGAAACTGCATTGTCGCAACAGCAGATGTAAGAGCAGCATCAAACAAGCAGTAGAAGCGTACAGTATAAAAATACTATAATCACAATAAATGTGAAAATACTCCAATAGACTATACAGAATACTACACTATACAATGAAACAATGCTGCTGTGTTGTTGGAGATCACAAGACTTTAACAAAGCGATATTTATGATTTCATTACGTGTACATAAAAACCTTTAGTGTCACATAAAATGTAAGAAAATGCAATACCAGAATATTTAAATGCATAGTTATAATAATGACCCACAGCTCCAAACACTCTTTTTAAAAACAAACTGTCGGACACAAAACGTGAGAAAATAGCCTGACTTTGACTCATTACACATGAATCATTGTATTCTAATGCTCCTTTCTGTTTGAGCCGCATTAAACTACATTAACACAGCCCGTCACTCCGACCCGTCCGAGCCTCAGCCTCTAGCTCTGTTTGCTTCCCCGCCATGTTTTCAAGCCTCTCCGATCTAAGTACTATTTCCGGGGTGGTGGGCGGGCTTTCAGGGATTTCCTGGGTGTTCATTGGCAGAGTTACCATCAAATATAGACGGACCTACAAATTCACCAATCACACGATTGTTTTTTGAATCAGCACCTTCTCTCGCTCTTGTCTCGGTGTGCGAGTTACATAGATCCTCACAGGCTCAGACTAACAGTAATCCAAAATATACTAGACAACTAAACCATATTTCTGTTTCGATAACGCTTTATTAGTTGTTATTTGGAAAATTTACAAGATACACAGCAGTATGTAATTAGTTATATACCATTATTCTGTACATACAATTATGATCATATTTTGTGTATCAGCTATGTCCTGTTTGATCCAAACTCAGCTCATGAAAAGTGGGATAACCTCATGTGAGTTAAGTAATGCAGCATTCTGTGACTTTAACCACGGCAGAAATGAAAAAAGTAAATATAAAGTGTTGTGGCACATCGCGCATGCTGAGACTATGCTCCGTAAAACCGCTTAAAGCTACACTTATAATATTTGAAGGTTGCTTTAGTTTAATAAATCTTTTGTTGCTGTGATATTTTACGGTGTAAACACCTCAAACGGCGGGCGGAAGTCATATTTCAGCGGTTGCATAATGTAGGTAACGTAGCAGTTATTCAGATACTCGTT
Organism: Datnioides undecimradiatus; assembly: GCA_008933995.1. Taxonomy (NCBI): domain Eukaryota; kingdom Metazoa; phylum Chordata; class Actinopteri; order Lobotiformes; family Datnioididae; genus Datnioides; species Datnioides undecimradiatus. The sequence goes on from WARS01000027.1 coordinate 2,493,768, forward strand.
TCTGATTGGACGATCACACTTACGCTGCATCTGACCAATGAACGACCTGCTAGCAGCTGCCAGCAGTAATATAAGCAAGACTATAGAGGAGCATGTCATTCGTGAGCAGCGAAACTAAAGCAATAATCATGTCTGGAAGAGGAAAGACTGGTGGCGGCAAGGCGAGGTCCAAGGCTAAGAGCCGCTCGTCCCGGGCTGGGCTTCAGTTCCCGGTGGGTCGTGTCCACAGACTGCTGAGGAAGGGGAACTATGCTCAGCGCGTCGGTGCCGGCGCTCCAGTCTACTTGGCGGCGGTGCTGGAGTACCTGACTGCTGAGATTCTGGAGTTGGCTGGAAATGCAGCCCGGGACAACAAGAAGACCAGGATCATCCCCCGCCACCTGCAGCTGGCCGTCCGCAATGACGAAGAGCTCAACAAGCTGCTCGGCGGAGTCACTATCGCTCAGGGCGGCGTACTGCCCAACATCCAGGCGGTGCTGCTGCCCAAGAAGACCGAGAAGCTCCCCAAGAAATAAACACCCGGAGCCAGCGGCTTCAAAGTTAACACAACGGCTCTTTTAAGAGCCAACCACTCCTCCAGAAGAGTCCGTTCCTCCTAAACTTAATAACGATGATAATTATAAATCTGAATTTCTAATTGTCTCATTTGTCCCACTATTTATGATCCCTTGAATACATCTTTATAGAAAACATTTTCAGTACAGAAGCAGTTAACATACATACATACATACATACATACATACTACAATAACAAACAGCCGAGCGGGGGTTCAAATAAATATTTGAGTAAAGAAGAGTAAAAAATGTTTTATGCTTTATTATTCGAGTCAGAGATGCTTTCGAAGAACTGTTTCCTGTTTGAATGCTATGAAAGAGGGTTTGAGTGACTAAATGCTTTGTGTAAGTGGTGTTTCCCTAAAACTACCAGATTTATGACATGTAGTTCTTTCTGTTTTTACTTTTGACATTGTGGACACCGACAAGTACATTGTTCCAATGACTCAGAGAAGTCTGAGTCAATCTTCATATTAAATAAGTTAAACATAACCGCTTAAAGTGGTCTGTGTCCATGTTTCGGAAAGGCAGCAGCAGATGAGGAACTGGACCGTTGGCGGGCTGTGCGCGTGCTGCCTTTCTTCAACTACGTCCGCAAAGTAATTTTAACTACAGACGCACGCAGTGGGGGAAGCAGTATCTGTTTAACGTTGACTAGTGAAACAATGAGCGGCAGAGGAAAGGGAGGCAAAGGACTCGGTAAAGGAGGCGCAAAGCGTCACCGTAAAGTTCTCCGGGACAACATCCAGGGAATCACCAAGCCCGCCATCCGCCGTCTGGCTCGCCGCGGCGGTGTGAAGCGTATCTCTGGTCTCATCTACGAGGAGACCCGCGGTGTGCTCAAGGTCTTCCTGGAGAACGTCATCCGTGACGCCGTCACCTACACCGAGCACGCCAAGAGGAAGACGGTCACCGCCATGGACGTGGTCTACGCTCTCAAGAGGCAGGGCCGCACCCTGTACGGCTTCGGAGGCTAAACCTCACCCACGGCTTCAACAACACAACGGCTCTTTTCAGAGCCACACACACCTCAACGAGCAAAGTCCTGCTCTCATTGTGTGTCTTTAATGTACTGCTGTACAACTACAATGTTACAAAACTAGAATCAAATACATCTAATAAAAACATGTCTTTCAGTGTCTGTCAATCAACTCTAGTCATTTCTGACTATAATCACTCATGTATATGTACGTGCAATACACGAATTACATTTTCAAACTTTTAGTTAAATAATATGAATGGCCGAAACAGCTATCTACAGTGACCATGTATGTGCATAACCTGAGTCATCTGAATAGCTTAACACACATAAGTTACTGGTGAATTTAACAGAAACCCGTGTGATTCATTAATGTGCAGAGCAACACTTCAGTTACAACTGTTGTGTGTCATCAGGTACAGTTTACCCTGCGCGACTCTGCAGTAACAGATATGCTGAGCTCTAAAGTGCAGCTGCGTAACAGATGTATAATATATTGTGCTATTGCTTACTGTTCTAGTGCCGCTCTTACCTTGCTGTTGCAACAATGCAATTTCCCCATTTCCCCCTGACGCTCCTTCAGCGACAGGCTGATCCATCCGCGGTGCCTGAAGGAGAGGTACTGCAGGTCCTTTACTTCCCTTCCTGCCCGCAGTCAGACTGTTCAATCAAGCTACACTGGCCGGCTCATCACATGTGCAATATACATAGATAGATTAAGAAAAAGGAGATAATGAAATAAAGCAAAAATAAACAAAAGTCATTAAAGTTAAATAAAATAAGGTGGCGTAGGAGAGAAGGAAGAGTATACAAACATACATCTTCACATACATATACATATATTCAACACCATCCAGCCGCTGTTACTGGGTCAGAGGGCTGGGGGCCGGAAGTTGTGGAGTGGGCTGGAAAATGCCTGCTGCTTAACGTGGACAGAACCAAAGACATGGTGATTGACTTCAGGAAGGAAGGAACAGCTGTGCGGCCCCTCTCCATCTGGGATAGGGATGTCGAACAGGTGGAGGAGTACAAGTAGCTGGGAGTCAACATCGACAGCAGACTGAACTGGAAGATCAACAGCACAGCTGTGAACAAGAAGGGGAGCAGCAGACTCTATTTCCTGAGGAAGCTGAGGTCCTTCAACGTGTGCAGCAAGATGCTGGAGATCTTCTATCCAGTCATGGCCTCTCTTCTCCTCCGTGGCCTGCTGGGGGGCAGCATCGGGCCAGTGACGCAACAGACTGAACAGAAAACTTGATCAGGAAGGCTGGCTCCGTCATCGGCTGCAGGCTGGAGACTTTTGAAGTGCTGGTGGAGAGGAGGACTCTGAACAAACTGCTATCGATCACGGATGACCCCGACCACCCGCTCCACCCTGTGCTGGACAGACGACGAAGCACCTTCTCCAAAAGGCTCAGGCAACCGTTGTCTCAGGACTTTGGGAAGTCTTCCCTGCCACGGCGATCCAGACTCTACAACTCCTGTCTGTGTGACAGATGACAAACTGTCAGAACAGACACTTGCACTTCTGGCTACGTCTCACCAGAAACTTAGTAGATTTATTCTCTACTTTGTAGTATTTGGTATATATTTTCTTATATTTATCTCTTTTTATCTTGGTAAAGATTTTTTGTATATCGTCTCTATTGTCATGCTGGGTGCTTGTTAACTGTTGTTAACATATACACACACACACCAGCATATACACACATGCCCACATACATATACATCTGGTGGGATAGTGGTATGGTTGGTGAACCATCATGAGCTCAGTCAAAGCAAGACCAGTTGAAGGCCGTATGTCCTGCGGGACAAAGGCCTTCCTCAGCCTGTCAGTGGAGCAGGTCAGAGACAGCAGCTGCCACTGAATGTGCTCCTCTGCTTTCATTGAGCGTCATGCAGAGGGTGATGAATGGGGTGTCCAAGGATAAAGCAGAAGCTTGCTGAGGTCCTTCTCTCTGCCTGGTGTTGATTACAGCTCTGCAGCCACTGCAGAGCCGGCCCTCCCTCACCAGTTTGTCGACGTGGGCGTCCCTCTTCTTAATGCTTCCTCCCCAGCCCATACAGCAGCAGAGGGAGAGGACACTGGCAATATGACAGTCTGGTAGAACATCTGCAGCAGCTTCTGGCAGATGTTAAAGGACCTGATTGATTTCTATATATTTATTACTTCCACCCACTGCTTGTCTATTTTTTCATATTTCTGTAAATATGATCCTGCCCTGTGTGCTCCGCCCTTCTGCTGCAGCACTGTAATGTCTCCGCTGTGGCACTAATGAAGGAATCCTTAATCCAGCTGAAACTGATGAATGACACGTGTTACACTTCAGACCCGTGATATTCAGGCCGACCTGGATGTGATCAGTTAGTGTGTGTGTGTGTTAGACAAATGTCTGAAACCTCAATGAAACAGTGACTGATGCAGGGCAACGGCTTAACAGAGGGCGGAGGGCTGGCGCTCAGTTAAGCCTTCACTAGATGGAACCATTGCATTGAAAATCTGTGTGTGTTGGAAGGACCGCAGCTCTCTCGGTGTGTGTGTGTGGGGAAGAGCCGTTATGACATGGTGCGTTGGTCAGCAAAGCCTTTCTCCGCAGATGCAGTGGACCCAACTGGATGTCTTTGAGAGCAGTGGGTGACCCTCTTTGGCGTGGATAGCGCACAGGTTGGCGGTGATCCTCGGAACAGACCCTGGGTAAAATGACATGTATCTCGAGACACACCCCGCAGGTACTGTGTGACACTGCAGGACTGATTTATGATCATGAAAGATGAATCACAACAGGTTCACAAGAGAGAATAGTTGGTTTATTTACAGCAGGATGTTTCATCACATGCATCAGGTCAGAGCGCGGAGCAGGAAGTTCAGTCTGTACAAGTGAAGAAGCTCCAGAGCCGCTGGTTCCGCCGGACTTTACACCGCAGCAGGTGACGGTGAAAACAAGTGCGCTGCACATGAAAACACGACGCGTCGCTCGTGACAAAGTCAAACTATCTACATGTTCGCAATACGTACGTAAGTATGAAAGTGTCAATGAAGCGTGTGAGCGTGCGGGTTGTGCGGGGACCAGAGGCGCAGGTGCGCGCGGAGGCCAAGTGCTCGTCAGTGAAACGTGTGCGTGGCTCTGAAAAGAGCCGTTGTTGGGTGAGAGGAGCGTTCGGTTACTTCTTGGCGGCTTTCTTGGCTTTGCCGCACCGCCCAGCTGCTGTCTTCCGGGGCGGCAGCTGGCCTGTGAAGACGCCTTCTTGGCCCCCGCCGCTGCCACCTTCTTCTTCTTGGGGCTCTTCTTGGCGGCGGGCTTCTTGGCCGCGGCCGGTTTCTTGGCCTTCTTGGGGGTCGCCTTGCCTTTGGGCTTCTTCACAGGTGAAACTTTCTTGGCAGCAGCAGCAGCGGCAGGGGCAGCGCACCTTCTTCTTCTTCTTCGCTGCCAGCCTTCGCCTTGTCTTGTAGGGGGCGCGGAACTTTCTTGGCCTGCTTCTTGGCCGCCTTCTTGGGCTTGTCGGCGCTCTTGCTGGCCTTGAAGGAGCCGGACGCCCCGGTTCCTTTGGTCTGCAGCAGGACTCCCTTCTCCTGGGGCTCTTGATGGCGCGTTTGATGTAAGGGCTCGTTAGCTATCCACGTCGTAGCCTTGAGCAAGAGCAACGTCTTCATCGTTTATGCTTGCGAGATGCCTTTGCGCTCCTTGGAAGCCTACGGCCTTCAGGATCAGCTCTTTAGCGCCAGGCCGCTCGCTTCTTACCCGTCTTGGCGGGATTTCTTCGGCGCTTTGGCGGGGCGCAGGTGCGGCAGGGGCGCGACTGCCATCGTGTAGTCAGCTCGGCTGATCTCCACTCTGACGCGACTGATTGAAGACCGACGCTCAACGCAGAACTAGAACACGCCATGAAGCCGCGGGGCTGGCCCTGCCCGCAGCGCCCGCTGCAGCAGCGACTCTCGACGCGTGTTTTCTCCGCGACGATAAACGCGGAAAATCCGCACCTGGAGGCGCCGCCGGGGGCTCGGGCCGGCTCCGGCCGCTGGGGCAGCACCGTCTCTCCGCGCGCGGGTCGCATACGCCTTTCACCGTCCCTGTGTTTTCGCCGGCAGCCGTTCAAACCCCCGCCGTGTGCCGCGCAGTCAGCCGCCGCCGCCGCTCTTTTCCTGCTCATTTCTCTCCTAAATGCTCGAAAATCCCGCCGAGTCCCCCTGGAAGCAGCGGCGACGAGGCGGGACATGTTCCTCTACACACTCCGAGGGAAAACGCTGCTCTCTGGGCGACATCTCCACTGCAGACACGCGTTAGTTTGCCCACTGCAAACACACTCCTGCCGGGATCGGCCACCGGCTCAGCTGCACTTCCTGACTCGGTGCCTGTCCTTCATTCCCCATAGCTGTGCTTTGTTCCTGCACAACACGAGCACAGTTTCACCACTTTCACCCAAATCTCACATGTTTAAGGCCTTAACATCTGGTTATCACTGCAACAACACTGAGACACCAGCACACACCCGCTCACTGAGCCTCTGTTTGTGAACCACTGTTCAAACGTGTGTGTGCAGACTCGAGCTCAGAGGGGAATCAGGCTACACACACGCACACACATCAGTCAATAAATGAATCAGTGGCACGGACTACATGTGATATAAATTGTGAATTTCCAAAGCAAGGGCATCAAACAGACTGAACTGACCCCACGCACAGTCCATGAGAGCAGGTTCAGTTCTTCCCACTGTGCCTTGTAATGACTTCACCATATCCTCTGTCACAGTACAGAGAAAAGATGTTCTTCATTCATCACTTCTTTTAAACATGAAGTCAATGTCATTGTTAAAATACCAAAGCACAGCAGTGCACAGGCTGTCTAATGAAACCATGGTTCAACATCAGCATATTAAAACATGGCAAATCATAATCATGGTCTCCTTGGCTGCATCTGCAAGTGATAAAGGCGAGAAGCGAGATGAGGGTGGAGTTGAGCCTTTACCTGTCAGGCTGTGCACCTGCTGATGGGCTCAGTGGAGAGGAACAGTCTGACGCCCTGATCAAAGGTCAGCTGTGCAGGTTTTATTGGAACCTGTGATCCAGGTCTGTGTCGAGCTGAGTCCAACCTGTATTCAGTCGCCTGTCTGTCCATGTGTACGTCCTGTTCTGGTGGTCAAAGGTTGCCGTGACCTCACAGAAACCTCAGATGTTTGATGGGATGAGATGATGAATTCTGGCTGCTCTTTGTATCTGGACCCAGAAGAATCCAGGTGAGGGCTGTCAGTGACCTGAGGCACACACCTGGAGGACCTTAGTTCACCTGGTTCACACTTTACCTGCAGAGCTCCCTCCATGCCTGTTGTTTTTGGGACATCACTCTTTGTTAGCTTTTTGTCTCTGTGTTTGAGCCGGGCTGTGTCAGCATTTCTGAGGCTTACTGAGCAGTGAAACTCAGGAGTTTCTGTAAACTTGTGAAGCCTGACGCATCAAAAACAGGTGGAACTGAGATGTCGATCAAACCTTTTAACAAACCCCGGCTTTTTCCTGCCATATCAGTTTGTTTATGAGGACAGGGCTTCGGCAAACACTCCTCGTCAGAACAGGTTGATGCATAACCAGCCTCCTGAGAAGAAGAAGAAGAACACCAGCCTGAAAAAAGCCCAGCGCAGCGGCAGTGACTTGACTGGCAGGGCCAGTTGAAAATCAAATGTAATTCAGTTCAATTCAGTTTTATTTATATGGCCCCAATTCACAACCAAAGTCATCTCAGGGCACTTTACAAACAGAGCTCCACCATCAGATGATCAGATGTTCAGCTCTGGAGCCACAAGTATCTGTAGAGAGGTACAAGAGAGAGAGAGAGAGACCAGAGAGAAACAAGCACAGCACTAGGGGAGAGAGGACACAGAGTTAATGACATGTAGACATGGTTTACACACAGAGAGGATGGGTCTGAGGAGAGAGAGGAGAGAGAAGGGAGGAGTGTGGAGACCATCGTGTGTGTGTGCATGTGTGTGTGCGCCTGTGTTGTGTGTGTGTGTGTGTGTGTGTGTGTGTGTTGGATAGTGGTGGGCTTTGATGTCAATCAAAACATCATACTGTGTGATTCCTGCCTGGGTGCTGATGTCATCATACCATCCCTCCTGACCTTTGACCTTATGGTCCTCCATCGTCCTCCATCACAGTTTGGCAGACAGTGCTCCCTACACTCTCTCATACTCTTCTTAAATGACTGTCTGGAGACTTGAGGCTTCACCTGGTGTTTATTGTTTTACCCCATCTTGATGTGTCTCCTCAGAAGATGTTTAACTGTTGGATTGGTGTGAAAAGAACCCAAATTGTATATCAGGCAGCTGCGGTGAAAAGCCTGCTGGGGTCATTAAAGCTGTCCTGCTGAATGCTGAAAAACACCTCCTCACAGTGAGCGCTGAGGGTGCACACTCAGACCAGCTTGCTTTAAGGTTACTTACCTGCATGGTCGTTTCCAGGACCTCAGGAGTGAAACAGACGCTTCTGCCAGTCAGGAGTTAAAGAGGTAATGGTCGGGGGCAGGAAATGACATCACACACCTGTGATGACTCCTTACACCCATATCATATTAAAATGTAAATTAAACAGGTTGAATGAGTTAATGCTCTTATCCTGCAGAGCCTGCAAGGTCCCCCTGCTCAAGAAGGAACATGTACAGGACCATCTAAAGTTTGCCAGTGAACACCTGAATGATTCACAGAAGGCTTGGGATAATGTGATGTGGTCAGATGAGACCAAAATTGAGCTCTTTGGCATCAACTCGACTCGCCGTGTTTGGAGGAGAAATACGAATATGACCCCCAAGAACACCATCCCCCACTGTCAAACATGGAGGTGGAAACATTCTTTGGGGCTGTTTTCTCTGCTTCTTGATTACAGAAGGCTTCGCCTCATTGAGGGGCCAATGAGGGTCATGTACCGTAGAATCTTGGATGAGAACCTCCTGGCCTCAACCAGAACACTGAAGATGGGTCGTGGATGGGTCTCCCAGCATGACAATTACTCAAAACATACGGCCAGGCAAGAAAGGAGTGGCTCAAGAAGAAGCACATTAGGGTCCTGGAGTGGCCCAGTCATTCTCCAGACCTTAATCCCATTGAAAATCTGTGGAGGAAGCAGAAACTTCGAGTTGCCAAGCAACTGCCTCGAAACCTTCAGGATTTGGAGCATCTGTAAAGAGGTGGATAACATCACTCCTGATATCTCAAAGCAAACCTGTTGACCAACTACAAAAAGCGCCCTGGGCGTTAACCGGCAACAAGGGTTTCTCCACCAAGTACTAAGCGTGTTTTGCTTGAGGATCAAATACTTATTTCACTCAATCAAATACAAATTAATTTATTACCTTTATTTTATGTTTTTTTCTGGATTTTTTTGTTGATATTCTGTCTCTCTGTGTTAAAATAAACCTACCATAAATTTTATGGACTGTTCATGTCTTTGTAGGGGAGTAGAGTACTGTCCCCCCACTGTGTGTGTGTGTGTGTGTGTGTGTGTATATATATATATATAGAGAGAGAGAGAGAGAGAGCTGTGTAGTTACTGCAGAGTAACCTGGTTTCTGTCATGTTTGTGATCAGGAGGCGACTGTGTAAGAGCCCCTGAGGCTGAGCGTGGAGTTGTCAGCTTCAGTGATGGGAATTTCGTCTCTTTTCAGAGAACCGGCTCTTTCGGCTCCTCAGATTTTATTTTTGTTGCTTAAATTTATTTATTACTAAATTATGTGTAGAATGAATTACTGATGTAAAACATATATCAAATGTTTATTATTTATATGGCTTTATTTGTTTTTAACAGAGTGCTACAAAAAAATTATAAAATACAAAAACAAAAGATAGTCTCCAAACAGACAATAGCTCCAATCTCTGAATGTGAAAACTATTCCAGTCAAACAACGCGACATCAACAAAACAACAAAACACACGCTTTAACAAAATATAAAGATTAAGATGTGCAAACAAAAAGAAAAAAGCAAGGTAAACATCCGGGTAACAGTTTCTACTTATAAGGGCGGCCTTCAGAAAAACCAAGTACCTCAGCTTTGAGGGGCTGATCCCATTTCTCCTTTCTGTTCAGATCTGCCCTGTTTCGAGGGGACGGGTGTTGCTACGTGCCATCCGTGAAAAGACATTAAATGAAATTGCATTGTTGCAACAGCAAGGTAAGAGCGGCAATAGAACAGTAAGCAATAGCACAATATATTATACATCTGTTACACAGGGGGCATCTTCTCTACAGAGAGAAGCAGCTGCACTTTAGAGCTCAGCATATCTGTTACTGCAGAGTCGCGCAGGGTAAACTGTACCTGATGACACACAACAGTTGTAACTGAAGTGTTGCTCTGCACATTAATGAATCACACGGGTTTCTCATTAAGTGCCAGTAACTTATGTGTTAAGCTATTCAGATGACTCAGGTTATGCACATACATGGTCACTGTAGATAGCTGTTTCGGCCATTCATATTATTTAACTAAAAGTTTGAAAATGTAATTCGTGTATTGCACGTACATATACATGAGTGATTATAGTCAGAAATGACTAGAGTTGATTGACAGACACTGAAAGACATGTTTTTATTAGATGTATTTGATTCTAGTTTTGTAACATTGTAGTTGTACAGCAGTACATTAAAGACACACAGTGAGAGCAGGACTTTGCTCGTTGAGGTGTGTGTGAAAAAGGAAACCGTTGTGTTGTTGAAGCCGTGGGTGAGGTTTAGCCTCCGAAGCCGTACAGGTGCGGCCCTGCCTCTTGAGCGTAGACCACGTCCATGGCGGTGACCGTCTTCCTCTTGGCGTGCTCGGTGTAGGTGACGGCGTCGCGGATGACGTTCTCCAGGAAGACCTTGAGCACACCGCAGGTCTCCTCGTAGATGAGACCAGAATACGCTTCACACCGCCGCGCGGCGAGCCAGACGGCGGATGGCGGGCTTAGTGATTCCCTGGATGTTGTCCCAGAGAACACGGGTGACGCTTTGCACCTCCTTTACCGAGTCCTTTGCCTCCCTTTCCTCTGCCGCTCATTGTTCTGCTCTTTCAAGTCAAATGAAGAACAAGTGATGTTGAGTCGGTGATGAGCAAGGATACTTAAATTCACTTTGCGGACGTAGTTGAAGACTCCTGTGGTAGAACACATGGCGTTGGTTGATCTGACGTCAGACCTAGTGGTTTTCAGTGCTGCTCATCTGTCAGACAAGACTTCCAGAAAAACATCTTTCCATTATTTTATTTGACATCCTGCATTTTACAGAACGAAGTCAGCTGATCAAACACCTTCACAGCTTCATCATCATCATCATCATCAGTGGCAGTCTGTGGTTGTTTACAGCTCAGGGAGTAGAAGATGACCTGATTTCTAGAAGACATGACACATTTCTTTCAGATTTTTTGTAAAGTAAAACCAACAAAGGCCCGAAACAAGACTTTAGACCCCTGTGCTTTCATTAATATTAACTTTACATAATAATATAGTTCTGGTGGCTGACAGTCGCTCAGCTCTTGCTGTTGATGTCAAAGGCCTGTGACGGTCATGGCGACACTTTCAGTTTACGCCTCTGAGCTCATCCATTGTGGATTTTCAGGTGTTTTTCAGGCTCATTGGACGGTGATGCCAGCACCTTTCCTTCAAATCAACTCATTTACTGTCTTTGCTGGTTAAAAGCGTAGCCTGAGCCAGTGGCTGCAGCACAAGATGAGCAGAATCCATCCACCCCTCACCCTTCAGTCATCTTCAGGCTGCTGCAGAAGTGTTGTTCTTTAACCGCAACACTGAATCTTGGGGTGACACTCATCTGTGCAGATGTGGCTTGAGTACAGATGGAATAAAGTTGTGATTGCAGTGGGGATGCTTGTTACAAAACTGAGACCTTTAACTTTTATACTGAACTGTGCTCTGTCAGAGAAGGTGAGTGGCTCTTAAAAGAACCATTGATGAGGTGATTAAAGGTTGCAGAGCTGGTTTACTTGGAGCTGGTGTACTTGGTGACGGCCTTTGTGCCCTCAGACACAGCGTGCTTGGCCAGTTCGCCGGGCAACCTTGTAGGCGGTTAGCGGTCTGGATCCCCTGGAGGTGATGGTGGAGCCTTGTTGTAATGAGCCAGGCGAGATGCCTCGGCAGCGATGCGCTCGAAGATGTCACTCACGAACGAGTTCATGATGCTCATGGCCTTGGAGGAGATGCCGGTGTCGGGGTGAACCTGCTTTAGCACCTTGTACACGTAGATACCGTAGCTCTTCCTGACCTTCCTCACTTCTTTGTCTTTCTTGCCGGCAGCAGTCTTGGTCACGGCTTTCTTGGAGCCCTTCTTGGCGGCCTGCTTCTGTGACGGCTCAGGCATGACAGCAATCTTTCTCCTGTTGGAGACACTCCGCCGCCTGAGCGCACTCCTTTTAACTACAGTCGATGCAAATTGGAATGTGCTGTCCCTTCTCTGCCATTGGTCAATTTACTGCGCGTCAACGAGTAACTATGCGGAAGTTTGAGAACACTACGTGTGTAAGTGAAGCATGAAGGCGGACAGAGGGGTTGTTTCAGCCCCACGAAACGCAGAGAAACGTGTTTTTGAACAGAGCGCGGTGTGTTGGTGTTAACATCCCGCTGTGTTAGAGTGGAACATATAGATATTTTTAACCTGGACTCTATTTTTACATGTTCTGGTGTCTGAACTGGTCCAGTGTGGATCAGCAGGAAGCAGCTGCCCCCCGTCAGTGTGTGTTTGTGTCTCTGGCAGACTCAGGTTGTTGTCGTCCTATGATGAAACCTGCTCCTCTGTGTCCTGCACAGCTCAGCACAGTAGCTGGCTGATAGCATTAACTGCAGCAGCCTGTCTGCAGCTCTCCAGTCTGCAGCAGCATGGTTCTTCAGAGTTGTGCTTTGGTTCAGGGTTCAGCCTTCTCTTCTCTGGCTGCCAGTAGTCATCCCAGTTACACTGCTCCTGCAGAGCTGATGGAGGCAGCAGCGACAGCGATATTGAGCGAAGGCGTTAGCATCCGTTTGGGCGACAACTAACTGGCGACTCCAAGCGGCGTCCCTACTGACGCGACAAGTGACCTGTGAGAGCTGAGCTGTGTGTGGTTGATAGTACCCAGACCTCCCCAGGAAACAGCTCACGTCTGGACTGGAGAACAAACCTAAAATTGCTTGGATGTTCACTTTAACAGGCTGCACCTGACCTTTGACCCACCTGCTTCCTGAACACCAGCAGCTTTGAGGACCTCACATAGTATCTCGGCCTCGATCAACCTAAAAATCACTTTAATGCTGAGCTCACGTCTTTATTCAGTTGTCACAGACTTTCATATCCCACACAACATATCCACACAACAAGAAAAGCATCAGAGATACAGCACATGTTTGTGTTCAGGTGTTTCAGATTAACCTCCTCTGTGCATTGTGCATGCGTCAGCCCTTTAGCATGTTCTCCCATGTGTCCCGAATGTATTAAATGTAATTTTTAATCTCTAAGAGCGCCATAACTGAAATAAGTCGCCTGTGTCTTCCTGCTGCAGTAAAACCCTTTAGCCTCCGTCTGAAGCACACTTGCACCAAAAATGAACCAATGCCACCATCTGGTGGCTCCAATGATGAATTCATCTTCTCTGATGTTACAGCTGTGACTCAGTTTGACACACCGCCCAGTGCTCAGCGCTCGTTATTCTGTTAGATGAATTGTTGAAACCATTGTTGTCTTTGATGTGATCGGCCGCTAATGAGTTTCGGTCATGGTTGTTTCTGACATTTGTTGACCCAAACAATGACACAGTTGTCTGAAGCACTGCGGACTATGTAAATGTTAAAGTATTCAAATGAACCTTTATTGAAAATGAACTTTTCAAGTTAAAGCACAAAATAAACTGACAAACAGCACATCAGGGACTTTACTGTGGAAACCACAGACATTATAAATTAAAGGTCTTTATTGGCGTTTAAATAGCCTTCAATCAATGTGTTTAATCAAATAAGTTTGTAAAAATACATATTAGACCTGTGGATGTGGTAGACGGAGTTATATGAATAAATAGAACAGTCACCAGCCGGCAGCCGCGTTTGAGTTTGTTTCAGTTTATTTCAGTTTATTTCATAACTCTTCTGCATATATTATCAACAATTTAACAAACAGGATTCTTTTTATTTAAAACACAATGTAACGATAACGGGATGAGGTTTAACATGTGATACACTTAAACCACTGATACACAGAGAACGTCAGAAAATAGTTTGGCTTCTTCAGACCAATTTGGCAGCGTTGTTTTGGGGAACGGTGTCAGTGAAAGGTACCTGTGAATGGAGAGCCTTCACGGGTGATTCTTTTTCGCAGGCAACCTGCAAAGTGCACGGACGCCACACGGAAAGGAAAACTACCTGCACTACAGTTGGCAGAACACGACATCCCTGGATGGATATGAATGTTTTCAATTTGAAACCATGCATCAAAAAATATAAACAAACAAATAAAACATTTTGCAGGCAGATGCATGATAGCTTTTTTTAACAAATGTCGTAAAATGTGGAGTAAAGTGTGCAGATCGACTGAATCAGAAACCGATCTGTGGACCATGAACTCCCAGTTTGTGCCTCTCTGATGGGATTTCATTTCTCTCACATGCGAGGTTTTCGTACCAGGCACTAATAAATGAATGTAAAATGTTTTTAATAATGAACCTTCTGTTTATTCGTTTACATTGTTGTCATTTCTGTCTTTGCCTATAATGAACCTGCAGTTTGATCAGGGGGTGCAGACTTTTATATCCACTGTAAATCAGCCGGTTAACTGTTGGTTGGACTTGCCTGTTGGCTTGTTGGTGTGATACTGCAGGAAATAGCTGCTTTAACATGCTCATCAGCAGGATAAAAGCTAACAAACCTGCTAACGACCGCAAATACTCCTAAATTTGTATTATTTTATTTATGCATGTGTTAAAATGTCTTTGCTTCATGAAGGAGCGGAAACAGGATGAGTGTGTGAGCATGCATCTTTGGATAATTTAAAAAGCTCTCATCATCATGAAATGAGCAGACCAGCTGATCAGAGGAAATTGCTTTGCTTTGCTGCTCTGCTCCTGCTTTAACATGTGACAGAAAGATTAGCATCAAAATAAACTCACTCTGCAGAATGTCCCATATCAGGATCACATACATGGATATATAACTATGGATTATACTTGATGATAGGTAATGTTGTTAATTCCTTGATACACTGCTCAACCTATATTAATGCATCATAACTTATTAGTTTGTTTATATTTTGTATTAATAACTTGAATCTGCACAGTAACTTTGAAGTTATCAGATGAATGTACTGAGTAAACATATAAAAAGTAGCATAAAGTAGAAATACTCCAGTGGGTTAAAATCATACTTCAGTGCAGTACTGGAGTAAATATACTCAGTTATTTTACACCACAAACAGTCAACATCACAAATATAAACAAAAAAATAAACTTTTTGTTGAGAAAAAAGAAAAAAACCCACATTTTTAATTGAACAACAGTCTGGGCACAGAGTGAGCCTCCGTAGCTGAGGACTCAAAGCGTTCCCCGCGTAATGATGTTTGTTAAATTGTGCAGAGAATAATAATAATAACAATAATAATAATATGGTGTGACTTTGCACCTGCAGATAATTTATGGATGCAAGCTAAATTCTCAGATGTGAAAACATCGTCTCCCTGACAGGCACAAACTGCATCGAGTGCACGGCCGGTGCATTTAACTGAGTTCATGATGAGCCTGAAAAGAGAAAATGCGTGTGTGTGTGTGTGTGTGTGTGTGTGTGTGTGTGAGGAAAGCGCATGGGGGAGCTGTGGAGGAGGACGCTTGAGGGATTTCAGGGATAAGGCCGGACATCTCCGATCTACACAGTACAGGGATAGCAGCTTCAAGGATACACGTAACACGTTTCACGACTACAGGAAACAGGATCAAACAGTAAAACAGGACTCGCTGTAAAGTCCAAATAAATCAAATGATCAGTTTCACATTTAAAGGCTCCAGGGGCCCAGAACCTCTGCTCTCCTCTCCTAAGACTGTTGCTGTGGAATGTAAATCGTACTCCTGGCAGTGTGACGCATTAAAAGCACAGTGAGAGAGTCTCTGTGGATCCTCCACAGTTTAAAATCCCCGACTCAGCAGTTTCTTTCTCTGTTTTTCGCAGCATCGTGTTTATGAAAGTGAAGAATTCATATCTGTGCTCACCTTTTCATCCCTTTCTCACCACTTCAGCATCACAGCCTCAATCGACGCCCAAATAACACAACTGTTTGTCACCATGACGACAGAGGTCACCTGACTCCGGACTTGCTCTCCACAGACGTTAAAGGGAAGGACGGCTGTCCTGACTTTATGACCCTGCAAGTGTAAATTGCGTTTTAATTGGGCGTCGATTGAGAAGAACCAGGTTTAACATCGACGATCTGACCTGCTGCCAACTAAGCCACTAAGCTAACGTCTGCTAACAAGGCACGACTCTAATGTGAAAGCACAAAAGGGGCTGATGCTGCTTTCTTGTTGTCATGCAGGAGAGATTGGAGGTTTATAGATTTCTCAGTGTCTCTTAACTCAGGTTATAAGATAACTCAAGATTTTTAACATGAGACCCTAATTTCTAAAGCAAGTGTCCAGCATGGAAATCTTTAAAACTGAGTTAATTGTTTTATCTGGGTTTCTGTTTGTCTTTACAAAGCTTTTTGAATCATTTTTACAGTATATACCAAAAATTCATTTCTTTATACTTTTATACCAAAATCTGTTGATCTTTCTTCCTGTAAAACAAAACCTGATGTCAGCTTGAACCGACCAATCACATCCCGCCATTCAGCCACCAATGGGCTTCATCTGTTAGCTAGCTTCATCAGTTAGCCAGCTAGCAGCAGCATGCTACGTGGTGTGTCTTCAGGTGTTGGTCACCTCAAGCCCTGTTGAGGTGGAGGAACACCTGAACCTTGAGGCCATCATCCAACTCTGAATCACGAGCAACGCTCCATGTTTGTTCTGACCCCGCCCACTTTCAAACAGGCCAATTGGATTCCTCCAATCGTTGTGCCCCGCCCACACTAGCCTAAGTTAACAAACAATAAAGAAAAGTCAGATGTTTTGGGAACAGAGAGTGGACATTAACGATATGTTGGAGAACAGATGTGTACAAACGCTCTGATGCTAGTTTCTGGACCTTTGTCATTAGATTTAGGAATAAATTCTATTTTAAGCCTCTGTATTTGTGTTTTGTAAGGAACGACACTGAAACCCATGAAAACCACTGAGTTGGACATGTTGACAGCATTACAGCCAGTCTCAGTGATTCCAGTGCGACATGGCGCGCAGCAGAAGATGTGGGTGATCGACGTGCTTCTAACAGTGCTGCCAGCCATTTATCAGCAAACGGTGCACACAGTGTAACCTGCAAACCCCTCTATCACATAAAACACCAAAACATTACAACGACTTTGTTTAAAAGCTTTGATTTGTCAAATTAATCACGTTCTTCATCTCGGACCCGGCTTTTATTCCAGACCAGGCCATTATTCGGTTTATATTTGAGAGTTTACAGCGTTTCATCTCCCACCCCGGCAAACTCACGCACCACTCATGTTTCTCCCACTTTCCTTTTTATACTCATGCCACTTATAGTTGCTTGATTGATATGTAGGAGGAAGTACAAAAGAACAGCAAGAAGAACAGGCCACACAAAGGTAGATAATACTAAACACTTCAGATTCAAGCCCCTGAACGTACAGTAGCAACCAAAACATCGCTCAAATCAACAGCTAAGATGAGCTGACGAGAGGAGCCTGTGGTGTCGGCCCCAGACTGTGAGACCCTGAATGCATCTTGCTGTTAGGGACACTGTTGTGTTTAAATGCACAGTGCATTGTTATCTGAAGATAGGCCATAGCTTTGGCCTGGTCAGGAAACGAGGCCGGACGGACTCCAGGAAAACTAAACTCGGACGAATCGTCTGTAGCAACAACCAAACGTCCTCTTCTCTCCGTTAAAACGTGTTCAGATGTTGTTTCCTCCCCTCATCTGTCGTTACACCGTCATCATTTTAGAAAAATAGAAATCAGGAAAACTTGCTCATTACAAAATAAACCAAAACGTCTGTCCAGAGTCTACATCCACACGACAACTTCACATAAATACGGGCTGATATTGCACAGAGAGGGATTTCTTCTGATGTGATAATCACTGATACAATTTGTAAAAAAAAAAAAAAGAAAGAAAAGAAGAAAGAAAGAAGAATCACGTTGGGGCGTTAAGATGATCAACATTTGCATGTCCTGGATAGGTTGATTGTTTCTCCAGAAAGAAACAGCAGCACGATCCCGGGCCCTCCCGTAAAAGGCAGATGTATCCTCTGATCCTGCTCCCAGCAAAACCAAAAACAACAAAAAAGACAAAAGCAAAAGAAAGCTTCAGAAATGTCACGGTGAATTTGGTTGAAGGCACCAGATTTCCCAAAAAATTGTTGGATGCTGGTACCGAAGTGCAACTTGGCCGGTTTTTTTGTTGCGAGCGTTGCGATCCTGGCGGAGGGATTCCTGCGGGCGGGCCAGTCTCCTGATGATCGGAGGCAGGAGGTGTTCAGATGTTTAGAGACGACAGTTTGGAGCTCAGGGAGCATGAAATGGCTTCAGTAAACAGTTTCTCAGCGTGACTCTCATCCACCTTTGTCCAGGACACAGTGTTTCAACTTATAAATGCACGTAAAGTTCACCATTAGCATAAGGCTAAGCGTTTTTAGTCATGTGAACTGCACATCAAAACATGGGGCGGAGCATAGTGACATCATCATCCAGAGCTTCCTGCAGGCGGCTAGGCTTCGGTGTGTGGTGGATCTGGGCGTGCGACCCATCTTGGCATGTAATAATAGCCTAACTCCCTGTTAATCCAAATGATGGTCACAGAGGTGTCAGGTGGGCGGCGGTGAGGCGGGGCTAGCTGAAACACAGCAGACAGCTGGCGGATAGCTGTCAGTCAAAGAAGCCCCGCCCTTCATTCTGCGCAACTTCAGGTGTTAATCTGATTTAAGCAGTGAGTTCTATATAAATTCAGCCCGTACAGTCGTCATGAACGGGGAAACTAGCTGTTTTACCTCGTTATCACCTCAGTGATGTGTTCAGGAACGAGGCAATACAGTAAACAAACCCTTCAGGGTGGTCCTGCATGTCAAGGTCTAAGTTTGGTCAAGCTGGTGTCTGTGTCTTGTCTCGTGATTTCCTGTTTTTTATTTGAAAGATCTAACTTCCCTCTCTCGTTTCAGGTGGCTTGCCCTTCTCTCGTGTTTCCGCCTGTCTGATTGTCTTCTTACGCCCTGATTGTTTCCACCTGTTCCCCATTTCCTCTTGTGTATAAAGTCTGCGTCTCCCCTGTCTTGTGCCAGTTCGTCGTGTCATGCCTGTACCGAGAACCAGCGTCTTTACCTTGTTAAAATTACACTCTCGTTCTGTCTTGCCTGAAAGGTTTGTTTGTTACTTTGTTTGTATTTTTCCTCGTTCCACAATTGATTTTTCGTTATTTAACTTGGACCTGTTTGTTTCTAGTGTTTTTCCTCGAAAAGAGTGATTTTTTGTTTGCTTGACCTTATTTTTCCTCAACTTTTTTACGCTGAGAATTTACGTTGATACTTTGTGTTCTTTTTTCCCTGTTCCCGTGCCTTTTGCTGTTGTAAATAAAACCTCCTTGAACTTTATTCAGAGTGTGGAGTCGAGCATTTGGGTTCATAGACCCGCCTTGTCAATACGAACTGGCCAGAGATGAACAACCCGACTCAGGAACACTCAGCGAGCAGTCCTTCCGCCTGAGGACTCCGTCCTCCAGCAGCCAGAAAGACAGCTCTCCTCCTTCTGGGGATCCAGGAACTAGCCTGCAACCAGGAGTTTTTAAAGCTGAGCATGTCGGCTCAGGTAGGGAGTGTGCTCGACTCAGGTTCAGCAGATCCTGACTCTCCTCACCGCCCAGGGCCTCACGCCAGCTTGCCGGGCGGTGGCTCCAGCGCCCATGCCGAAGGTACATTTTTCCCCGTCACCCTGCCCGAGGCAATCCGCCTGCTCCCCGAAGTTTTCAGTGAGTCAAGCGAATACCCTCATTTATTACTAACTGTCAAATGCACTTTGACTTCTCGCCGGCCGCCTTCTCTACAGATCGAGCGAGGGTGGCATTCATGATTTCGTATCTCACCGGAAGAGCGAGAAAATGGGCGACCGCCGAATGGGCTCGGGGATCAGGTGTGTGAGTCAACCATGCCTTGTTCGCGGCACTAAGAAGTTTTAAACCGGCCGTCGATGGACAAAGAGGCAGGCGAGAACTGAGCTCCATACGGCAAGGAAGAGACTCGGTTGGCGATTACGCAATCCGATTTCGCACGCTGGCCTCGGGCAGCGGTTGGAACGACACTGCCCTGTATGACGTCTTTTTGAAGGGTCTCTCAGATCAAATACAGGACTTGCTAGTTCCCCTGGACCTGCCATCCGGGTTAGAGGCCCTGATAACTCTGGCCTATCGAACCGATAACCGGCTACAGGGAGGCGCCCGGAAGGCCAGGAAGCTTCTGCGACAGGATTGAGCTCAGAGGACCACTTGAAAATTCTGAGAAGGAGAAGTTCTTCTTACAGTGCAGCAGTTGCACCAAAGCCCAGCCAAGATCTTGGCCGGAACCCGATGGAGCTGGGCAGCGCCAAGCTGACCTTCTGAAAGGGAAGTAAGTAAATCGACTACTGGAGGAAGCGATGCTTCTGCCTATAGCCAGGACATCTCCGGGATCGATGCAGTAAAAAAGCCGGGCTCTCCAGTAAAGGGAGGTTGCAGTGACCGCTTAGCCTCCTCCCTCCTCTCACGACCGCCTACGGAAATAGAGGTAACGGTACAAAACACTCGTTTAACCTTGCCTGCGTTGATAGATTCAGGGGCGATGAAAGCCTAATGGATTGGGGATGGGCGCAACAATTGAGAGCCCATACAAGACTATTACCCAGACCCTTGAAGCAGTTAAGCGCCTTAACGGAGACTAATCTTCACAATCACGCCGCGTGAGGACCCATCGGTGTCAGGATTGCAGATCATCATAGACAATGACTTTCTTTGTGTACCAGATCCCCCAAGCACCCCTGGTTCTGGGTTTCCCATAGCTATGACATAATCGGTTATAGGTGGGTTTTAGGGGACAGTGCAGGGAGTGGGCGGACGCCTGCTCCCGCCGCTGTCTAGGGAAGGAGGGGGGGGGCTACTCTGTCAACTGTGCCCACTAATGACTCTGTTCTCGCCGCAGGTCCGGCCTCGCCAGACCTGTCTTCAGTTCCGGAATGCTACCACGACCTAGGAGAGGTTTTTAGCAAAACCAAGGCCACCTCCCTGCCCCCCCACAGACCTTATGATTGCCCGATTGACCTGATCACAGGCGTGATTTAAAGTTTACTCATGTCCAGGTCGAAAGGGAAGCCATGAAGAGTACATGGAGCTCTTCCTTAAAAGGCGGAGTTATCCGTCCACGTCCTCCTCACCCGGCAGGGGAGCAGGTTCTTCTTTGTGGGGGAAGGACGGCTCAGTGCGCCCGTGTATAGACTACAGCCCCCTTAATGACATCACGATTAAGAACCGATACCCCCTCCCTTTAATGTCGGACGCTTTTGATCAGCTACAACAAGCCAAGGTATTTACGAAATTGGATCTGCGTAATGCCTATCACCTAGTCCGCGTGGGGAGGACAGATAAACAAGTTTAATACTCCAAGTGGCCACTATGAATACCTAGTTATGCCTTTCGGCCTTACAAACGCGCCGGCGGTCTTTCAGTCTATGATAAATGAGGTCCTCCGCGATTTTCTGAACCAGTTTGTGTATGTCTATATAGATGACGCCAGTTTTCTCCGCGGACCTAGACTCTCACGTACGGCACGTTCGGCTGGTTCTCCAGCGGCTGCTGGAGAACCAGTTGTATGTTAAGGCCGAAAAGAGCGAATTTCATGCCGACTCCGTGTCGCTGGGTTTTATCACGCAGCGCCCCTGGGAGATTCCAAAGATGGACCGGCTAAAGTCCAGCGCTGTGGCTCAGTGGCGGTTCGGATAGCGTAGGAAGGTTCAGCAATTCCTGGGATTTGCTAACTTTTATCAGCCAGTTCATCAAGAAACCTCAAGCGCAACAACTGCCCCCCTCACCGCATTAACATCACCCAGCGCCGTTCAGATAATTAGCCTGAAGCGGCGGCAGTTTACTTGCAGTTAAAGCGGCTTTCCACGGCCCGATTCTGGTTGTCCGGACCAGCGCAGGCAGTTCATCGTAGAGGTAGACGCCTCCAGTGAGGGAGTAGGGGCCATTCTCTCCCAGCGGGCAGAGAGGGATAACAAGCTCCATCCGTGCGCCTTCCTGTCGCGTAAGCTATCTCCAGCGGAGCGAAATTATGATATCGGGGATAGGGAGTTATTAGCCGTTAAAATGGCTCTGGAGGAATGGCGTCGCCACTGGTTAGAGGGGGCGCAGCACCCGTTTATTGTATGGACGGACCACAAAAACCTCGAGTACATTAGGAAAGCTAAGAGGCTAAATTCTCGCCAGGCCAGATGGTCATTGTTTTTTAATAGATGCGATTTTGTCATCTTACAGGCCGGGGTCCCAGAATGTTAAACCAGACGCCTTATCTCGCCTGTTAGGCCAGGCACGCCTGCAAGGAGCGAAACCCAGTCTACCACCTAACGTGTGATAGGGCTGTCTCTGGCAGATAGAGTCAGAGGTACAGAGCAAATGAGATAGCCCGCCACCGAGGATACGGAACCGTTGTTCGTTCCGACAGCTCTCGTCCTCAGGTTATTCACTGGAAATATACCTCGCTCATACCTGCCATCCCGGTGTCAAGAAGGCGGTGTGGGTTATTTCCCGAAAGCGTTTCTGGTGGCTTCCAGCCATGGTTCACCAAGTGCGGGAGTATGTGGAGGCCTGCACTGTTTGTGCTAGAAATAAGACCTCCTCAAAAGCACGAGCGGGGTTGCTGCAACCACTCCCGGTGCCGTCGCGCCCATGGGCGGGGATCTCCATGGACTTAGATCACCGGCCTTCCGGTATCAAGCGGAAATACTACCATCTTGGTGGTTGACAGGTTTTCCAAAATGACTCATTTCATCTTGCACTGTCTAAGTGCCGTCAGCCAAGCAGCGAATGTGATGACTGATATTTTCGCATTCATGGTTTCCAGGGACATTGTTTCGGACAGGGGGCCCAGTTACGTGTCTCACTTCTGGAAGGAGTTTGCAAGATGATTGGGCGCCCACGGTGAGTCTGGTCAGGATATCACCCAGAATCAACGGCTGGCTGACGCCTTAACCAGGAGCTGGAGGCATTGCTGCCTGGGGTTTGGTCTCATAAAACCCGACATCCTGGGTAAGAACCCTATGGCGTGGTGGAATTGCTAACTCCCGCTTCCCACATCTGCCGCAGCATGTCCCCACTTCAATGTGTTTTGGCTATCAACCTCCCTTTGTTTCCAGATCTGGAGGAGATCCGCCGGTACCATCGGCCGCGCTTTTGGTCGAGTGTCGCCCGCACCTGGGCGGCAGCTGGCGGATGCTCATGCGGCGCCTCCAGCCTCCAAATGAAGGCAACGGATCATAAGCGCCCGTCAGCGCCCGAGCTACCGTCCGGATCAGGGGTGTGATTTGTCAACCGGGACCTTCCCTGAGTTGAATCCAAGCTGGCCCCTCGATTAAATGGGACAGTTCCCGATCTCTGGATTGTCGGCCCCTCCGCTGTCGGTTGGCGCCTGCCTCGTTCCCTAAAAGTACATCCGACGTTCCACGTAAGCCGGATAAAACCTGTTAAAGAAAGCCAGATAGTTCCAGCGGTCAAGGCCCCCCCGCCCCCTCGGATGATGGACGGGGGCCCAGTATATGCAGTACGAAAGTTATTGGCAGTCCGTAACAGGGAGGACTTTGAGGAGCAGATGATTTCTGGTCGACTGGGAGCTGCGGTCGGAGGCGCTCGTAAGGTTCCGGCCAGCTTCATTATGGACCCGAACCTCATCACAAGAATTCTGCGAGCGCACCCTCAGATTCCCTGGAGCGTCGGGGGCCGTCCCTAGGAAGAGTACTGTCAAGGTCTAAGTTTGGTCAAGCTGGTGTCTGTGTCTTGTCTCGTGATTTCCTGTTTTATTTTGAATCTAACTTCCCCTCTCGTTTCAGGTGGCTTGCCCTTCACTCTCGTGTTTCCGCC
This sequence comes from Datnioides undecimradiatus, assembly GCA_008933995.1. Taxonomy (NCBI): domain Eukaryota; kingdom Metazoa; phylum Chordata; class Actinopteri; order Lobotiformes; family Datnioididae; genus Datnioides; species Datnioides undecimradiatus. The sequence goes on from WARS01000027.1 coordinate 2,517,486, forward strand.
TGTCTGATTGTCTTCCCGCCCTGATTGTTTCCACCTGTTCCCATTTCCTCTTGTGTATAAAGTCTCGTCTCCCCTGTCTTGTGCCAGTTCGTCGTGTCATGCCTGTTACACCCAAAGAACCAGCGTCTTTACCTTGTTAAAATTACCTTACTCTCGTTCCCTTGCCTGAAGGTTTGTTTGTTACTTTGTTTGTATTTTTCCTCGTTTACGAGTGATTTTTCGTTGTTAACTTTGGACCTGTTTGTTTCTAGTGTTTTTCCTCGAAAGAGTGATTTTTTGTTTGCTTCGGCCTTATTTTCCTCAGCACCGCTGAGAGAATTTACGTTGATACTTTGTGTTCTTTTTTCCCTGTTCCCGTGCCTTTTGCTGTTGTAAATAAAACCTCCTTGAACTTTATTCAGAGTGTGGAGTCGAGCATTTGGGTTCATAGACCCGCCTTGTCACTGCATAACTCATCACTTCTGCTGTTACACACTGAATTTTGCTGCTGTTTGACTTTTAGCAGGAAAAATGCAGAGAACATAGAAACCACTTTATAAACCTGGTGTAACAGTGAGGTGTTGTGTTAAAGTGCGTGCTTCTTGGCTGTGGCTGGTTTCTGCAGGGTGGTCGGCAGCTCAGGGTCTATATGTGCCTCTGGCCCTCCCACCCCCACCTTTCACCATCTTCCTCGAAGTTAATCCCCCCTCACAGCGGCAGATGGTGCTGGGAGCATCCACGGCTGTGCCCTCAACAGCTCCTGTAGTTATGAATGATTGCATGGTCTTAGGCATTAAGTTGGATCAGTGTAATCCACCGCAGCATATGCAGCAGCCCTCAGGGCCAAATCCAGCAGGCAGAACTTTCCTCCTTCACTCTCCCCTCGTCAGATGCACGAGGTGTTAACATGGCCTCCAGCACCCCCCACCCCCACCCCCACCCCGCCGCTCAATTAGCACATCAGCAGGCTAAAACACAAATAAAACATTTGTCATGTCGTTCCCTCGTGATGATCAGCTCTTCACTTTCTGACTGCAGACAGAGAGAGGAGGGTTTATTCTGGGGGTGAGATTAAAAACAAGAACTAAATTCAGATTTGAAAGTTTAATCTCATCTTCTCCTGCCTGAGTTTCACACCAGAGGCGAGACCTCAGCAGGCGTCCGTCTGTTCAGCCCACAGAGACCCCGCAGAGCCGCTGAGATGCTGAACCCGAGCACGGGCCGATCCTGAACTGAACCGAGTTTTAAACCAACGGCGAAACAGGAAGCTCCGAGCGAACATGAAAGCAACATGGCGTCGACCAATAGGAGCACAGCGACGCTGCTTCAGACACTATGTTCATTTACACTGATGCTCCAGGAAGTCAGTCGTTACCCCCGCCTTCAGGTTGTGGAAGGTGTCGTGTGATTGGTCGGGGTCATGTCAGAGTTTACGGCTTGGACGCGTGTTTGGAGCATTTCACTGTCTGATTATCTGTTTGGACGATGCACCTGAACGCACCACAGTTTAAGGCTTGCACAGAGAGGTGCAGGTGTGTTTGCTGCTGACACAGCGTGGCGACAGCATCAGGTAGTGCAGGTAAAACAGGTGAGTCTGACGAAGTAACGAGGCGCAGGTGCAGTGGGAACAGACCGGAAAAGGACAGGAAGTAAACCAAGACACACACACACACACACACACACACACCACCCTGCTGCCTCAAAATACTCACTACAGCACTAAATGTGGATTCATCCGCCGCTGAAAGTAGTCCCCAACAACTACAGCGGCAGCAGTTTGAGGAAATTACACTAAAGTCTAAATGATTGTTTTTGATTGTAGGAAGCAAAGAGCCGGACAGGAAGTGGCACAGTGTTTGAACTGTGCAGCAACGTTAGCGTTAGCATTTAGACAACTGGGTCTTATCACAGCTGCCACTGAGATGCACCCCGACATTTCACTCAGTGTGGATCCTTCCTGATGCAACACACTGAGCCTGTCCTGTTTGTGCCTGGAGCTGCTGCTGAGCTGCTGCTGAGCTGCTGCACACCTTATGAAGAACACTTTAAATTCAATAATTATTTAAAATAAATAAGAAACCTCATCAGAGTGTAGACTTTTTCTGTACATCACACATTTGAGTTAAGCCAGACATTATGTTCAGATGAGCTTCAGTTAGTTTTTAATACAAACACATATATTAAATATAATGCTCTTTACATTTTTAACAGAAAACTTTTGTCTAATTGTTTCTGTTTGAGCTTTAAAACCACCTCCAGACCCGGGCCGGTCAGTGACCCTCCAGCAGGTGGTGCTGCAGCTTGTCTCCAGGTTTTCCTCCGTTGTGTGGGAGGTTTGTTCCTTTTCTCTTTCTGATGCTTCTGTTTTATGTGTTTTGTTGTGATTTCTCTCATAAATCAACATTAACGTCTCTAAAAATCATCTTTTTCTTTTTTTTGTTTCCCATGAACTCACGTAATCGTTTAAAAACCCTGAGCACAGGATTAGCTCCCGCCTGCCTGAGGAGGGTCTGTAGGAAGCATTAGATTGAGGGAGGGTTGTTTCTTTCACACACACACACGCGCGCGCACACACACACACGCACACACACACACACAGCTTGACCTCTGCAGATGTAATTTTACATTAAGATGAAAACAGTGACATTTGGACGCTCTCTCTCGCTCCAGCAGTCTTATTCTCCTCGGGGCTATTTCAAGCGTGGATGTGTCGTGCGTTTAACGATGCAAAAGCAGATTAAATAGTCTGTGTGTTGTGTTTGTGTGCACACATGTTTGTGCACGTATGTATGTTTGAATGTACACATATGTGTGTGCTGTTGGTTCAGAGCAGGCAGTGTGCAGCTTTGCAGGAGTCACCGCTGAGGATGAAGATGTGCACGTCTGGTGTTACACAGCGGGAATATATGCACAGAGAAAAGCAGTGTGTGTGTGTGTGTGTGTGTGTGTGTGTGTGTGTGCGTGTGTGTGTGCGTGTGCATGTGTGCGTGTGTGTGATGTGGTGATTCACTGCTGGGGCTGTGAAACATCACGCTAACCTGGAGGCTGTTTCTTTTCCTGCTGTCAGCTCAGAAACAGGAGAGGTTTGGTTGTTTTGTTTTTTCTTCTTCTTCCATCACTCACAGTTGGATTTATGGCTGGTTGCCGTGGTTACTGCTTCAGTTTGCTACCAGCCGTCCTTTGTGACCTCGACTCGCTCTTTTCACTCACACACTCATCGACGCAGACCCGCTGAAGGTCGTTTGCTCAAACCATCCCCATCAGTTCTTGGCAGAGTGTGACTCATCAAAGTTGTAGTGATATTAAAGGTTTATTAAATACGAGATGACAGGCGGGGGTACGGAGGCCACGGAGTGACAAATGTTGTTCACAGCCTGATTAGACAGAGTAAATATGAATAGAACCAAATACACATAAAGATGTCAGTTAAATTAGATTAGATTATTATTGTGGATAAGGAATAATAAAACTCTTTAAATTAAAAGATAAATGTGATTAAAATAAATCACTTTATTATATCAACCATCCAGATGTTTTATTTATTATTATTATTATTATAGTTTATGGAGTTTGATCCATTTAATGCTTTAATTCACACAGATGATAGATGTCACTTTGAGGTGACTTCAATTTAAATGTAGGACTTTTATTTTGCTGTTGTACTATAATTTATTCTACTATTTTAAATCTTATGTAAATGCACCCATGTTGTACTATTTCTGTTCTTTTTTCAATATTTAGATTAAAATACAGTATTTCTCACGTCTAAAATTTTGTTCCTTTTAATTGTTCGGCCAAAACCTGAAGGAAGACAGAAACATGTTTTAAAATGTAATTATTAACTCTATGAAACAAATGAAATAATAAATAAAAATAAATAAATTAATGACTTTTAACAAACACTAATTTCCTCCTGTTTTATCAGCATTGTACAGTTTTCTATTTTTTGTTTTTAGATCGCTGCAGTGACAGCAGCAAACTGCCAATGGGAATAATTCTAGCTAATTCATATCATACTCCATACGATGAGGACAATTACAGAAACTGCATCAGTGGTTAATGTTATTTTCTATTTCTTTAAAGCTAAAACGACTCCAGAGGCACATACGGAGCATCAGAGGTGACGATATCTCAGAACTGAAGTTAAAGAGCACCCAGCGACGGCGGAGGAGGTGTAGCTGTCGGATCTGTTTTTCACCCTTTTTCGAGACCCTCCCTGACCTCTGGCTGCGGAGATGGCCGGCGGATCACGTAGCGCCCTCGGCATTATGTACTTAATAACAGACACTGCAAATCCCAGCGGGACGGGTCCCAGCGTCAGCCGGCACGGCGCCGCAGCCTGCAGGACTTAACTTGAGCCAAAGTGTTTTTGCAACCATTACACAAATACAACTGCCGTTTTAAAAAGGATCTGCACACATTTCAGGCCTCAGCCACACACACACACACATACACACTCAAATCTGGATGCATAAATTGACCGTATCCAAATCTGTTTTCACACCCAAACTACTTAATCCAGGGACGGCCTGGCTGTATTTTGCATGGAGGGGAATTATGGGAAATCTGACAGTGACGAGTTGAGAAGAGGCCGACAGAATATCCTGCACATAAAAATACGAGCAGCAGCTTTAAAGATGGAAGCTGGTGGAGCCGTGTGTGAGGACAGCACTGACATATTTTAAACAAATGTGTATTTCTGTGCAGCTGCTGTGGATTTACCTCATACGTGTTGGTTTTAGCATATTAGCACTGAGTGGTCTGCAAAAAACAAACAATGGTGACACGATTTTAAAGGAAAATGGAAATGCTAAATGTTCCCTACACGGTCAGACGATGCGTCTTGTTGAGTCTTAGCATCAGTTTTATTAAAGCCTGTGTTAAAACAGGACAAACGAGCTGAAGCCTCCCATGTGCTAGCCAAGGTGTAACATCTTCTCTAATCAGCAGATTTATGCATGAAAATAAATAAAACTTCAGGCTCAAAACATTAAAAACATCCTTGAAGTCAAGTAACTGGTTATAACATAAAGCAACAAGGCTACAGCCATGCTAACGGCTCTGTGGGGCTACACAGGCGAATGCTAGCATGCTAATGTAGTCACAACAACAATGCTAACACTGCATTCACATCATATTGTTTGGTTTGTAATTACAGGCGAATAAATGATGAATTTACTTTGTTATTTTCAATTGTTTTGCTCCTTGGCGAACAGCAGTTAGCCACTAATGTGACAACAAGGCTGCTGGATGGATGGTTTAGCCTCTGGAGGCAGCTCACTGAGTTCTTCTTTTCAGTCCAATCAGCAAACTGAGGTTTGAGTTTAAGGTCCAGACGATATTCAGCCGATCTCATTAAACACAGACCAGCTGATGAATCCTAACTAATTAAAGCTTAATTGTTGGCACATAATAATGAGGGGCCGTGGGAGGGAGACTGCATTAAACCTCTGCGTGCTCTCCAGACTGTTTACCTGCATTAGTCCAAAGCCAGCTCAAACCTGATTGGCCAACACCGATAGGACTACAAACGTCTGCATTAACACTCAGGTGTGTGCTGACGGACATGGACGTGGTGTAGATGCAGCATCACGGTGCACGAACTAAAGCTGAGGCCGAGGGAAATGTCGTTAGTTTTGCAGGTTCTTGATTAAAAACCCAAACTACTGAAGAATCAGAGGATCAGTGAAGTCATGACAGATCAAACATGAAGGTCTGAACCAGGTCTAACGACACGTTGTGGACAGATCTCACTCAAAGCTTGTGAACAAAACAAAGTGACAACATGAGGGTTCGTCCTCTGAGCACCATGAATGTTTCAGGATCATCCCTCCAGACGTTGTTGAGATGTTTTACTCTGGACCAAACATTGGGGCAGACTGTCTGACAGATGTTTCCATCAGTGTTGGCCCAGTTTAAAGGGACCTTCTCAGATGGTCCAGAATCAGGAGAGGAGAACCAAGGACACACAGAACAATCCTCTTTGTAGAGGCCAGTGTCTGAAATCCAGCAGCTGCACCTTTTGAGGGAACCACTCCCCGTAGGACTCTACAGGAGGTTCTGTTCATTATTCAACACTTTACCCACAGTTCTACAGGCTCAGAAACATGGATCTTCCAGTTTGTTTGCCACCAAATGTTGGCCCTCAGCTCTCAGGAGGTTCCTGAGACGTTCCTGCGATGGTTTGTCAGAGAGCAGAAAGAAGCTTCTGCTGCAGTTCCTTCTCTGTTTCTGTTGAACGGTCTGAGAATGAATGAAGGAACATTTCGGCGCCGCGCAGCCCACGACTTCACACCCTCGTCCTCACCGAGAGGGAGGTGTGATGGAGACGGACCGCGGCGAGACTCGTCTGCTGCAGAGACGCTCAACAGAGTCACCGAGGAGACGAGAGCTGGATTCAAGGCGCCGCTGCGGGTCGTTCACACCGAGGGCTCGACTCTGCAGCGGTTACATCATCGAAGTGACCCGATCGCAGAGTCGTGCCTCCCAGAAACTGCACCCAAGATTAGATAACACCTAAAAACACGCAGGAGCATTTCAGCTGCGTCGACACTTCACGCTGCTGGATGTGAAAGGACTCAGGAGCCGGGAGAACAACACTTACAGCTGATCGACAGCTGATGAGCACAAACCCACAGAGAACCTTCAGCCTGCTGCCGAACAAACACGTCTCACTCACACATCCTCAACTCACAGTTCACTGTGAGTGCACTGTTAGCATGCACTTCCTGTCTGACCTTCAAAATAAAACTTCCCGAGGAACATGGAGGACACCTTATTGGACTTCTTTGCTACATGTGGACCAATCAGAGGAGAGTCAGAGCGTGATGTGACGCTGCAGACTCTCTGGTTCTGCAGCGATATGAGTCACAGCACAGATGGTTCGGTAGCTGTGGGTCTGAGCCCTGCGTTTGGCTGCAGGGTGGACAGTAATGCCCCCCTCCTCGTCCACCTGCCCCGCCCCCTGTCTTGCCCCTCCACCTCCTGACTTTGGGGCTATTTTTAAGCTTTAAGAGGGAAAATCCTGTTTCATTATCCACAGACGAGGTGGCACAACTGCGTCATGTGTTGTTTGTTTTGTGGCTGACCGGCTGCGGCGGCACGTTCGGCTCCATGTGCCACATCAGTCGTGCATGAACACACAGATTTGATTGCTCAGTAATAATATTCACCATGTCTCACCCGGGGTATTTATAGACGATCTGCGAGTGTGTGTTTGTAGGAATCAGAGCGGAGCTGCTGTTGGTGTCACAGCGCAGCGAGCTCACACACACACACAGGAGGACGAGGTCACATGCTTCCAGTGAGCCAATCACAGCTGACCTGGCTTGATTGAACTTCAGCGGTCACCGTTAACGCCGTGGATGGCGGTTGCAGATGTGTGTCAGCTGTGATGCAGACATGACGTGTGGACGGATTCACACGGGTAACTAAGTACACGACTCAAAGCGCAGTACTCGAGTACAGTTTTGAACACGTTGACGTTTAAAGACGCTGCGACAAGAAACTGTCATGTCGTGTTGATTTGGCGCCCCCTGTGGACAAACTTGTCTCTGACGCCGCGCCTCAGTTTTAACCACACTTTCTTTTTCTAAACACTTTAACGGATCCTGCTCAGCTCTCAGACACGACAACAACCTAACAGCTGCTAACAGCTGCCCAATCGGGATTCAGACCCACGTCACATGACTCTGCAGCAGTCCCGGCTCCGATGAGCAGTGACGTAAACACAAACACCCGGGTAGACGTTGGCGTGTAAACAGCTGATTAACCAGGAGCATCACTGCTGTTTACAGTCTGTGGGAACAACGGCTGAGTCTGGACTTCCTGTCCTGCAGGATGCAGCGCCGGCAGGGCGGCCATGTTGGCGTGCTACAACAGGCTACAGCACAAAGTGCAGTTGCAAGAAAACACATGAATAATAAAAACAAGTCTCGTTGTGTACGAACATATTGTTTAGGTTGTTTCTGCCGTGGGTTCATCGTGAACTGTGCGTCGGTGTAAAATGAGCAGGTTGAGGCTGAAAATCGAGCGAAGCAGCGAAGCAGCGACAGCTTATCACTGAAACCGGTGCCAAATAATAAAAAACTAAAAAAAGTCTTCTCGCCTTAATGAACGTGTAAGAAATGATTTCCACACCAAAATATGTTCACTCCATTAATTTGCTTTAAATGTTTGTTTTATATAGTTTTTACTGTATTTTGTGGCTCAGCAGAGCACGTCTGTGTTCAGCTGATGTTACATTAAAGCCCAACGACACCGCCGATCAATCTGAAACAGTTTACCTTTTAATTAATGTAATGAGCTAATTATCAGACAACTCATCCAGCAGGGACACAACAACACGCCCTTCAGTGTTGATGGTTCAGGAGGTTTTTACTGGGAGCTGAATTCTCCACAGAGGTCTCCTCCTCTCCAAAACAAACAGAGCCGCTGATTCAAACCCAGAGAAACACTGAATAAAGCAGTTCCACCTTAAAAACCACTGTTTCTCCCACGCTGTCGGCCGCACACGGGACGTCCTGGAGGGGCGGCGAGCCGAGCTGCTGCTAACGTTTGCTCAGCTTGTTTCTCTGATAACTTAAGATCCAGACGTCCGACGACTGAAATCCTTCATCTGCTTCAGATACAGAGTTAAAAACAAGCAGCGGCTGAAAAGAGGAGCACAGAAATGTGTCTTACAGCTGATCCAGAGTCAGTTTATCAAGCTGCTGACACACAGAAATGTGTCTTACAGCTGATCCAGAGTCAGTTTATCAAGCTGCTACAAACATGCACAGAGAGGAGGCGGTGACGCCACAGACAGGAAGTGAAGCCGATCACAGAGCTGATCTGGACTCACAGAGTCTCTGAGTCTGATGAAACACCTGAAACATAGATCAGAAGCATGTAGAACAGCAACCTCCTTTAAAACATGCTGCACTTTAACACTGTTGTGCCTTCTGATGGTTTGTGATTGGCTGTTAGCAGCAGCACCCTGAGGTGTCATCACCATCATCACCATCATCATCAGTGTAGGTGCTGTGGCGCCCTGTGGCCGACAGTTACGGTGCTGCACTCGGAGCAGCTGATGCAGAAGTGATGGCAGCAGCCGCTCATGTGGAAACGCTGCGTTCAGTCAGTGTGGTTAGATAACGTCCGACTGACGCCGCTCCGTTCAACCCTTTTCTGCTTATTTGATGCTTTTCTCTCTCTGCTGCAGAAGCATCACAGTCAGGGCTGATCTGAAACTGATGAAATGCATCTGATGCTCAAACATCATCTGCTCTGAGAATTACAGTCTGTGTGCGTGTGGGAACAAAGTCCACGCAGAAAAACACAGATTCACCTAAAACTGGCGTAAAATACCTTTTTCAAAATAAAGGAAATGATTTTTAAAAATCCTGCTGCACAAACATCAGAGGATGAGAATAAAACATGGCCGACAAGTCAGTAAAGCACCTGCAGCACCCCCGGTGTCTGGCTGCAGTACAGCTCATAAGCCCCGCCCCCCGGTGTCTGGCTACAGTACAGCTCATAAGCCCCGCCCCCGGTGTCTGGCTACAGTGCAGCTCATAAGCCCCGCCCCCTGGTGTCTGGCTACAGTGCAGCTCATAAGCCCCGCCCCCCGGTGTCTGGCTACAGTGCAGCTCATAAGCCCCGCCCCCTCCATGTCAGCAGATGGTTCCTGTCGTTTCAGCTCGTTCTTATCTCGTTGATGTTTGTTCAACTGATCATTTCTCTGATCAGTTTGGTTTTAATCAGTTATTGAAAAGGGGGTGTGGCTTCACGATTGACAGCTAATGTGGGCGGGACGTGCAGCAACTCCACACTACCACAGACTACACAGACTGTTTGTGAGAGCGGGAGGAGGTGAGTGCGCGGCGGCCATCTTTAGTGAAAGTCCTTCACTGGTGTTTTACAGGAGGAATTGTGGCAGATTCGTTTTTTACATTTCTTAAAAATAAATGACAAAAACCCAGAAGCACGCCGTCCCTGATGCATGTGACTGTCTTCGCTCACTTCCTGTCGTCTCTCGTTGGATAATCGAGGCCCAAAGCTCCCAAAGTGAAGAACAAAGGTGCAGCTTTAACACCTCCGTCTCCACGTGGTGTTCGTTAACCACGGCGTCGTTCGTCGGGATGAGTCAGTGTGATCTCAGAGCGGAGGTGATGTTAACGCGCGTGAGGCGCCGCTCAAAGTCGACCCCTCGATCGCAGCGAAGGAAACATGAGCTCATCCAGGAAGGAGCTGGCAGCGCGGGGCGGGAGCAGCGAGGGATTAATTATCGTTCGGAGCAGAGTTTACATGTATTTGATTAATTCGTTGCCTCACGTTGCTTCTCGTTTTAAAAGATAACGGCTTCTCCTCCGAGGCTAAACAATTAGGTTACGTAAGCTCATCTGAGTCTCACACTCCCGTGTCACAGACCTCGAGCCAGCTGAGCAGCTCGGCTGAAAACCCTTAATTATCACAGGCTGCCGAGGCCGAGTCGTTCCCTATTTATCTGCTGCACACAGCTCCGCCTAATGAGCCGGTGCTGCCCAGGTCTAAAATAACCTGCGAGGAGGAGGCGATGCTGCTCGCGTGGTCGTTTCCTGCTGGGTGATGGCGGCTGAACGTGAGTAACGCGCTGACGAACTGGAAACCAGTTTGGTTACTGGTGCCAGTGACGGCGTGTGTCCTGACGCATGATTCCAGTTTTATCATTTTCTTCATTAGTGAATAAATAAAATGAAAATCAGATCAAAACAAAAGTCCCTCCACTTCCTGTCTCCTCACTGCTGACCGAACATGAACATGAACATGAACATGAATTAAACACAAAAACATGGCCGCCGTGGTCAAAACCGGATTTCACGAGCATGTACGGAGTCCAGAAGGTAAATTTATAGTTTTTAATTAATAATTTTATTTTTTAAATTTTTTTCATTATTATTATTTGGTTATTAGACACTGAAAGCATCCAGCATTGGTTCATTTGATGTCAAAGATGGTGTTTTATGTTGTTCAGCTCTAAAATTCAGACTATATCTGCAAATTTCGGATCCAAACCAAAAGAAAATCTGTCAAACTTTCACTCTTTACGTTCTGTGTTTTAATAAAGTCAGTCGCTGTTGCACATGTACATGCTCACACTTTCGGGGACACGGTTAAATGTAATGACTGCATTAACTTAAAGATGTTGATATGGATGATTTATGTGTATTTATAGGCAGTTTTGATGTCGCCTGAGAGGCAAAATCTGGGGTTTGTTAGGTTTAGATGTTACAACAGGCGAGGGTCACATGATGCAGTCCAATCAAAAATCAGATAAACAAAATACTGTAGCAGCAAATATAATTAATGATTTTATAAACCAAAGGGTTGCAGCCTTATAGCCATGAAGAGACCATCCATCCATCAATCAATCAATCAATCAATCAATCAATCAATCAATCCAATTATTTCCACGGCATCAGTAAGAACAGGATGATCCAACTAACTGACCGTCAGTAACCTGCATGTTTACATTTTGCATTTCAGTCTCAAACTGCAGCATAAACGCTGGAAACATGCACAGTTTACAGTAAATACACGCTGCTGTTAGAGCGTCCTGTCGGCCGCCAAACGCCATTTGCATCCCGTCTCCTAGCAACCAACCTGGTCTCACTCTCAACTCGTCACACATAGACACTGCGTCGTGTAAAGACGGAGAAACTCCTCAGAAGGTTCGAGGTCGAGGCTTCGTGTCCCGTTAGCTTGTTTTAATTATGTACAGAAGTTAACTGATGTCAAAATGTACGTATTTCAACGTAACCGTGGTTACACACTCACACAGTTTGGTGAAAGTCAATCGATATTCAAATGAACGCGCTGTATTTGTGTAGGGAGTCAGACCGGGTTGCACCGACAACCACGACCACCATCTTTGCCCGTGGTGTCAAGCTTCAGCAGACGCCGCGCTCGTCGTCCTGATTTCGACATTTAGCGGCGTCTTTTCCAGAAGCTTCGGTGTAAACGCAGAAACCGTTTTCTCTGGAGTCTTCGCCCGTCGCTCACATCGTGAGCCAGGACGAGCTCAGCCCCATCTTTGCTCGCTCGCTACCTCCCGACTTTTTTTGAGCAGCAGTGGAGGCTGCAGCTGAGGACTGCCACTGTGTGTGTGTGAGAGTGTGTGTGTGTGTGTGTGTCTTATGTAACTTCATCTTTGCATTGTCTCTCCTGCTCGCAGCGCTTTCCCCAGCCTGTGCCGAGCAGCGCCGGGTTATGGGAGTCAGGAGAGGCTCACGCTAATCACCTCACCCTCTCCGCCTTCACGTTCGACCAGAATTAACTCCAAAAGCTTCGCCGTCCGTCTCCAGCTGAGCCACGCAGTCACACACTCGCCTCTGACAGTGTGTGTTAATCGTCCTAATCAGGGCCAATGCGTGTGTGAGGTTGTGCCGCTGCAGCTCCTCCATCGTGTTCCTTGCTCCCCTGTCACGCGAGGCATTAGACGGCCGGATTAAAAGCATTTATGAGGGTAAAAATAGCAGCATGATAATGCATCACATGTAAACACTGTGCTCCTTATGGGCGTGTGTTTATATGAATGGCCTGAGATTACAGAGCAGTTTGGATTAGTCAGGGATACGTTTGCACCATCTCTGTGTGAAATGACGTGTCGATCAGTCTGACAGCTGCAGAGTTTGTTTTTATTTTAATCTCCTCCAAGTTTTTGAGGACGCAGCTTAAAGTTTCCGCTCAAATCCTGCAGCCGCACCGAGGCGAGGCATTCAAGGACGACGAGGGCGACAGAATCAAGAGAGTCACTCATTTCGTGACACGTATGACGTGTTTCACATTCATGATTAATTTGGGATTATTGCTTTTTATGGAAACATCTGAAGCTGCCTGCAGAGGTCTGCATCCGCCAGAGGAACAAGCTCAACTTGTGCACAAACAGCACGACTTTACACCGAGATGCAACCCTCTGGTTAACCTCTGTGAGGAGCAGACCAATAGTTGGCTGACCTTTGTTGCCATGGTAACAAAAACATGCTTATATTGCTGCAGAGTCCACAGTTTGGTCAGGTTTGGCTTAAAGGAGGCACGTTATCTCAGACCTCCTCTGTACGTGGACCTTCTCTCTTCTCATCCTACCTGACACGACTTCTGACCTGATCTTCAGACGCAGCTCAACCTGCAGACCTAACTGAACGAGCAGCACGCACAAAAAAAGAAAATGAGCACGAAAATGAGGAGAAGTGCTTCACAAACATCATCGTGTAGCTCAGTGACTCTACTGTTAAATCTGATCATCAGAGAAACTCGTGTTGTGACGGTTTGGTCGGACGTGTCGAGCGTCTGTCAGTGTTTCTGCATCTGACTCTGACCTGATGCTACCTCTCAGTGCTAAATGCTAACATAAGTGCTGCTAACCTGGAGAAAAACCTGGAAACCTCAGAGGCTTCAGGCCTGAGCACTGACACTACTTTTACTCTAAATACTTAATTACTTCGTCGTGATTCCTGCCGGTGTGGAAGGAGCTCCAGACTCTGGACCGAAGGTAAATCCCGGGATCAGTCTCGGCCTCTCGGCTCAGATGACACTGAGCTTCCTTCTTGGCAGCGGCCGCCAGCAGCAGACGGCTTCCCCTAATTGGGATCTGCGGCGCGGCGGCCAGTTCACCAGATTACACAGCAGCCAGAATTTATGACAATTGGACGGCGTCCCGGAGCTCGTGGAGAGCTCTGCTCTATCCGGCTAATTGATGCATCCAGCAGATAACGAGCAGTTTAGTCTGATGAAGCCGAACAGCAGGGAACAGGTGGAGGCGTGATGGCCAAAAGTATGTGGACAGAGTGTTTACACTAAAGGAACAGTCCAACATTCAGAGTTAGACTCAGGATGAACTGTCAAACCCTGTTCGTCCTCTGACTCATCATCATCAGGGTCCCATCAGCCTCAGCTGGACTGGGGTTAGTGCTAATTAGCAAATGTTAGCTACAGTAAGTTTGTCAATGATGCAAAACATTGTGCTTGCTAAGCACGTTAGCATCATCATTGTAACAGTGTTTGCATGTATTCAAAGCAATGCTTGTTGCTTGCACAGCTTTTACTGTTGTTGCAGAGTAGGACGTTTGCAGACTAGGAAAACTAAACTTAATGAAAACCCTGAAATGTATTTTAACCCTTTTACTGCACACGTCTGGTCAAATCCTGAACATATTTAACCAAATATGCAAAAAAAAAGATGCAGGAAATCATTTTTGTGTGTTCTTGAATCAAAATCTGATTAAAATCAAACTGTGACATCATCTTGAACCGACCAATCACATCCTGCCATCCAGCCACCAATCAGAGTCCAGCTGTTGGCATCAGAGCTAAGCTTCATCAGTTAGCTAGCTAGCAGCAGCATGCTACGTGGGTGTGTCTTCAGTTGTTGGTCTCCTCAAACCCTGTTGAGGTGGAGAACACCTGAACCTTGAGGCTCATCATCCAACTCTGAATCACTGGAGCTCTCCATGTTTGTTCTGACCCCGCCCACTTTCAAACGGGCCAATCAGATTCATCCAAATGTTACATCCCGCCTGCACTCACTTCACTCAGAGATACGTCACAGTACGGAGGAGACCGACTGTCCGCAGCAGGTTTCAGATGGATGTTTGATGATGGATTTGATTTGCTGTCATTTCTAAAATTCGTGTTTTACGCAGCGAATGGGCCCACGTGCTTCTTTTTAACCATCCTGCAGCATCGTGATCAGTTACCACGTCGTCTGAAACACACGAGCCATTTCTTTCTCTCGTTTCTTATTTGTTGGTTTAACTGAACATTTGGCTTTGTTGACTCTCATTTTGCCTTCAGCTACTGTTAACATACATACACATTCACATCTGCCACTCTTTCAGATCCCATTCAGGGCTGAAAACTACAGTATGAAATGTAAAAACGAGGAAACAGGAAAATCTAAGAGCATCCACAGACGTTACAACCTCTGAGGGGTTAATTTAGCCGAGGAGCAAAACTCCAGCTTTAACAAGCGAGCGGGAGCCTGCACGGTGCTTCTGCAGCGACACGAGGGGAGATGGTGATGGAGGCTGTAATTACCCAGTTAAATCAGGTGAAAGTAATAAAAGATGCAGGCTAACATGTACATTGGTGTTTGGTCGACTGCATCCAGATGCTGCACTGCTGGCGGTGTGTCAGCGTAGGTGAGGCCACGTGGATCCGCAGGACAGATCTCAGTGCTGCAGCTCTGTGCTCAGCACCACAGAGATGATGCTAAACGACTGTTTCCCATGCAAAAAAACAAAGGTTGCCATGGCGATAACGTCCACACACTGTAGCGTGTAGAGACGAATAAACACAACATTACGTAATCTAACTGGATTTGGGCAGCGAGGAGACCTCACCAGTGTCAACAGAGGAGCCGCTGCAATGATTAAAGGCAGGAGGACGGAGCTGAGGAGCGCTGAGCTCAGCAAACTCCAAGATGATTTAGCACAAAATAAAATGCAGTTTAGCATTTTTTAAAGAGCCTGAGCGTGAAAACAGGAGCAGGTGGACTGAGTCTCTGTGTCTGCACCGACGCACCAGAAACACACATCCAGTTAGTTTTCAAAGCAACACGACTACGAGCTAACAGACATGCTAACATCTTCCTAATGATAACGTCTAGTTAGCGTCAGCAGGTGATGTTAGCCATTATCCTAACCGAGATCCTTCAGTCTGTCCAAAATCCAGAGTTCAGTGCATTTTAGGCTCTAAAATCGACCTGACGTTTGGTTTCCTCTGCACCAGGCTCCTCAGAAACTACAGGACTGCTCTGACACAAAGTTCATCAGTTAACACAAAACTAAAACCCTCATGAACTCTGCTCTGCTCCTGTTAGTGTCCCACCGCCGAGGTGTTCCTAAAAACTTCATGTTGACATTAATTACATTTTTAATTTTTAATTTAATCAGTTCAATATAAAAAAAATCTGGATTTAATATTTTAATTACTTAAAATTAACATGTAATATTGAGAAAACAGCTAAAGGCTCATTTTAAAGGAACTATGGAAGCCCATATATGCCAAAATAAGAAATACTATAAATTAAGTTTATGAAATATCTCTAGTTAATTAATAAAATGAAATAAATACATATTCCAATACAGATTAAACTCCCACATGGTGCGTCAGAGTTTTGATAAAGACAAAGTGAAAACTCGACTTTGTTTTTCATAAATTTGACTTAAAATTAATATTTTTGTGTTTTTTTAGATGCAACTCTTTGTTTTACAAAGATTCTGCTTTTGTATTGTCATTAAAAATGCACCAACAGCACGTCGGCGTTGCTCTACTGTGTCTTCATTTCAGGGCAAACTCAAAACACATATTCACACTCACACACACACACACACACACACACACACACTCACAAACACACACACACTGCTGTAATGGTACGCAGCAAAGCCCATTGTAATCTGCTTTGAAAGATTTCCAAGTTGTCCTCTGGTCAAACGGGTCAAACACAAACTCGCCGTTCATTTTGTTTAAAAAACCGCCTCGTGTGTCTGCGACGAGCAGGCCCAGGTCACATGACTTCCCGAACGCAACTGAAACCCACCAGGTCGAGGATCGATGTTCAGCTTCAGGGTGGTCACGTACAACTACAATGTGTTTTATTAAATACTTTTTGACTGTTAATAAAAATCTTAGCCCGGGCAACATTTACTCTGCTGCTGTTGGACAAACAGTCGCTGTGTTTTCTTAGAGACATGTACGGTGGCTCTGAGAGCTCAAAAAGCTGCAGGTTACGAAAATAAATTCAAAAATACAAAACACAAACAAACTGAGGCCAAAATCTTAGTTGCAGAGTGAGAAAACAACAGCAGCTTGTTGTTGTCGTGAAATCAATGAAATCTGTTTCCTGTTAGTGGAAAATTAGTTTTAAGGTTTTCGTGTTTTTAATTTTCTCCAGAGAGTTTTTGTTTTCTGTGTTTGGTTGTTTTCTCAGTTTGTAGCATCTTTGCTAACTCCCGTGCATGTGTTGTCAAACTGCTGAAGCTGTTTCCTGTTTGCTCACGTTTTGTCGGTTTGCAGCCGTTTTCTTAACGAGCCGCGCGTTGAGCTTCTCAGAGCCTCCGTACACGGATGCTCAGAGTTTGATGCCAGAAAGTACGAAAAGATTATTTCTACACTGCAAATGTTTCAAATCCTGATGAAACTCTGTCTAAATTATTCACATTCCTTTATATAAAGTGTGTTTATGTTTAAAAACCAGGTTCTGTGACTCAGTGTGACATCACGCCTTCTTCGCGCTGTGATTGGCCGGCTGCGCAGACGTGACGCAGGACTTTTGTTTTTCAGCCTTGACACAAATATTTGTCATCTTCATGTGAACAGCTGAGGTCGGCTCATCGTGAACGTCTTTCAGTCTTTAATCTCATCTCGTTTCTTCAGCTGCACTTTTGATTCAGACGTGATGCGAACTGATCGGGTGAAACTCGGACATAAAGATTGTCACTAATGGTCCTCCGTACAGGTTGGAGCTGTTCTTTCAGCACCACTTGGAGTGTACGGCGTTACATTAGTGTCAAAACATTAAAGGCGCTGCTCTCTGTGAATTTCAATATTAAAACACATTTTAAAGTCAAAACTAATGACACTCATTGATCACCGACACTGACCTGGTGTCTGTGTTGCCTGAGCTCTCCAGATGGTCTCTGCGCTGTCCTCTTTTCTCGGCTGTCACTCCCTCAGTTTACGTACCTCCATATATTAAATGTCCCTTTTTTTAAAAAAAAACCAAAACAAAACAAAAAATCAAAAATGTTCTTTAAAATCATCTCAAACGAAACAAGGCTGTGGCTCCTCTGTAGGTCCTCAGAGAGCGAAAACACTCTCGCTTAGAAAAAGTTTCTGGCTGCTTTGACAGAACCTGAGCGGAGGAAAACAGGTGTCTGCATCTCAAAAATAGACTTTATTATTATATTTGATTATTATTTAAAGATGAACACCATGATCCAATTGGTGCGCAGCAGGCCTGTGGGGGATATGTACACATCTGCTGCAGCTTCGGCGTAAACATGAGACTAACAGCGGGTTTACATATGAAAAATAAGATTTGGCTTTTGTTTAATTTGATCTTCTGCGGCTCTGAACACGAACTGCTTCCTGCTTTATGTACACGAGCCTGGTTGGTCCCGTTAATCCTCTCGCGATGTCAAGTAATTATCCCAAGTCCGGCCTGTGCTTGATTATGTGCAGCGTCCTGTTTTGCGCACTGGCTGCCGCTGGATGTCCTGTAGGTGTTCCTGCTTTAAAGGGCCGCTGTGTTGCATCACATGCACTGTTTGTTCAGAACTCTTCGGTTTGTTTATTTATTTATTTATTTCCACTAACGGATGCGCTCAGCAGATGAGGGGGGATTAAAATGTGCTTTTTATAAATCAGCCCCGTCGCTCTTAAAACTTTTCAGGATTGCAATGTGTTGATCCTCCGACTGCGATGTGCAAAGACTTAAGAGCCCATTAATGGGGGTTTACTCTACACAACTATGGGCTTTAACAGTTTTTAAAGTGAGGAAGTGGAGCGCGGGACTACAGGTCTGTCTCCCGTGTGTCCAGGCAGAACGCGTAAAGGGATCTCTTGAAGTCCATGCTGCTGTTCGCTTTGATGTTCGCCTTCTCCACCGATGCGCCCGCGTCGTTGTTCTCCGCGTCCTGCGACTTGGCTGAAGATTTGCTGCCTTTGCGTTTCAGCTCGGGACTCGCGCGGCCGCTGTTCGGCTCGTCCTTCAGGGAGGACTGGTCCTGGTCCGTCTCCCGGTGGTAGAAGTAGTTGAAGTTGGAGACGATGACCGGCACCGGCAGCGCGATGGTGAGCACGCCGGCGATGGCGCACAGCGAGCCCACGATCTTCCCCCCGACCGTGACCGGCCTCATGTCGCCGTAGCCGACGGTTGTCATGGTGACCACGGCCCACCAGAAGGCATCAGGGATGCTGGAGAAGTGAGACTCCGGCTCGTCCGCCTCTGCGAAGTACACGGCGCTGGAGAAGAGGATGACTCCGATGAAGAGGAAGAAGATGAGGAGGCCGAGCTCCCGCATGCTGGCTTTAAGAGTCTGTCCCAGGATCTGGAGCCCCTTGGAGTGTCTGGAGAGCTTGAAGATCCGGAAGACCCGGACCAGGCGGATGACCCTGAGGATGGCCAGGGACATGGCCTGCTGTCCGTTCTGGTGCTCCTGGCCCTGCTGCTCCGCCAGCTCCGTGCCCACTGTGATGAAGTAAGGCATGATGGACATGATGTCGATGATGTTCATGATGGTCTTGGAGAACTCGGACTTGCTGGGGCAGGCGAAGAAGCGCACGAACAGCTCGAAAGTGAACCAGATGACGCACGTGGTCTCTATGATGAAGAAGGGGTCGGTGAAGGTGAGGGACGGCCGGGGCGCGGTGCTGTTGTCCAGCCGGCTGGTGACCGGCAGCTCCCGCTCGTCCCTGAACTCCGGCAGCGTCTCCAGGCAGAAGGTGATGATGGATATGGTGATGACAATCACGGACACGATGGCGATGCCTCGCGCCGGACTGGAGCTCTCCGGGTACTCGAAGATGAGCCAGACCTGCTTCTGGAACTCGTTCTGAGGCAGCGGCTTCTCCTCCTCTTTGATAAACCCCTCATCCTCCCGGAACCTCTCCATGGCCTCCTCCCCCAGCTGGTAAAACCTGATCTCGTCCGCGAACACGTCTATAGACACATTGACAGGTCTCCGGATCTTCCCCCCGGACTGGTAAAAATACAGAATCCCGTCAAAACTCGGTCTGTTGCGGTCGAAGAAGTACTCGTTCCGGAGCGGGTCGAAGTATTTAATCCTCTTGGCGGGGTCTCCCAGTAGAGTGTCGGGGAACTGGTTCAGGGTGCCCAGCTGGGTCTCGTACCTCAGCCCGGCGATGTTGATGAGCACCCTCTCGTTGCTCTCCGTGTCCATGTCCATGTCCAGCATGTCCTCGTCGAACAGATGGGGACTGTGGTCCGCGCGTAAAAGCGCATCCATGGCGTTCTCGCTGCAGCTGAACGTGTTGTTCATGTCGTTGATTTTCCAGGAGCTCTGCTGATGAAGATGCTGCTGCTGCTGCGGAGGAGGAGGAGGAGGAGGAGGACTCCCGCGGGTGTTCAGCTCCTTACCGTAGTCCTCTCCGAGTCCAGTCTGAACGAAGCCCGACTGAGGGACATCCAGCGCGTTCCGGCAGCTCTCCTCGGCATTGTTGCCTCCACCACCGCCTCCACCGCTCCCTTTAGCGCCGCCGTTCTCAAAACTCACCAAGGCTATCTCCATTCCGCAGCCATCCACAGTTACTGTGGGGGAAATGAAGGAGACTTGTTGAGCGCGAGCATCCTCTGCGATATCCGCGGGACGGAAACACACAAAGTTCAGACAGGAATGAGACAGCCGGGTGGAAGCGAACAGGGCGCAGCGGGCGGAGCAGGTCGGGTTTCCGCCGTCCCCCTCTACATGGATGCGTCCTGTTGGTGTCGTTAAGGCTGAGAGCCGCCGCCGCCGCCGCCGTGGATGAAGTGAATATGAAAAGCAGCAGCGGGGCGCAGAGAGCGGAGGACCCGGATGAGAGAGGAGGATGGAGCGATGAGTCCTGACGTCAAAAGTGCTGCTCAGACCGTTTAACCGCCTCTGAAAAGGTCCGTGGACGCGAGACAAGCTGTCACCCTCCCTCTCTCTCTCCCTCCCTCTCTCTCTCCCTCCCCCTCTCTCTCTCCCTCTCTCTCTCTCCCTCTCTCTCTTGGGCACGCGCTCGGGTTCATTTTCTAGGTTTATGGACACGGGGTGCGCGCGCAGGCGACTCAATAAATTAATATGAAATTTTAATTTCTGCTCATTTAATTAGAAAAAAAGAGAAATTACACAATTACTTTGCTGCAGTTAAAGTAACTGAAGTAACTAAAGTAACTAAACCACACTCAAGTAAAAGTATGAAGCATATTTTTCATCAAAATGTAGTTAAAAGCATTGGTAAATTAAAGCTAAAGTAATCAAAAGTAATCAAAATTATTTAAGGCTTCATATGTGAGTAAAGTAGTTTAAGTATTTAAGTACTGACAGGTAATAGTTAGTGTTTCACGTATTCATATGTAAGTAATTAAAGTACTTAAAAGTACTGATACACATTTACTCTGTAACTAAAGTAACTAGAGTAACTAACTGTACTCAAGTAAAAGCATAAAAGTATTGTCATCAAAATGTGTTTAAAGTACTGACAGGAAAGCAAAGTAGTTAAAGTATCAGTGAGTAACCAATTAATGGCTAGTACTAAAAGTATTTAAAGTGATTTAAGTTTAAAGTTTTAAAAACAATTAAAGTGCTGATCAGAGGAGGCAGGTGGGCAGCTGGGGGCAGGTGGAGGCAGGCGGAGGCAGCTGGGGGCGGGTGGAGGCAGCTGGAGGCAGGTGGGGGTGGGTGGAGGCAGGTGGAAGCAGTTGGGGGCAGGCGGAGGCAGCTGGGGGCAGCTGGAGGCAGCTGGAGGCAGCTGGGGGCAGGTGGGGGCAGGTGGAGGCAGCTGGAGGCAGCTGGGGGCAGGTGGGGGCAGGCGGAGGCAGGCGGAGCTCAGCAGCAGCTGCAACCTGGACTGTTTCTCAGCAGTCGGACTGACTCAGGTGCAGCAGGTCGTTGCTGAGCTGCCGGTGCTGCAGCAGGACACACTGACAGCAGCTGACCTGAGAACAGGCGGACTGGCCCTTTAACGTGCTGTCATGTCGCTCCTCTGAGCGATCTGAGTGTTTTCATGTTTCATACTCTTATATAATCTTATATAACATCAGAGACTTTCTGTGTGTGTCCGTCCTTAATGCACACACGTCCATTTCCTCACGGCGGCGGCACAAAGACCTGCTTCCACATGACGAGCGCCGAGCTCGGCTCTTTGTGTCGCCTTTGTGTCCGAGTGGCGTCCTCCTGCTCGTGGTGGAGGGTCGGGCCCCGGGGCCACACTCTGCGCTCTGATGTCGGTCCGGATGTTTCCCCCGTCCTGTCGGCTCTGAGGGAGATGGATGCAGCTTTTCTTTACCTCTACACACACACACACACACCCTATACACACACACAGTCACACACACACACACACACACACACATCTTCGCTGTTACAGTCCTTTTCTATCAATAACTTATTCGTTCTGATTCTGATGTTTTGTCGATCACAGTGATCGTCTGAAAGTCAGTTTTTGTCTTAAATCCTGAAAAACACATTTCGTTTTCTTATGAAAGATGAGCTCTGCTGAAGAACAGCTGAAACGTTCAGTCTGATATGAATAATGACAAACTGCCTTTGTGATTTATTATTGTTTCATACGTCTAAACTTACCCAGCTGTCAATCTGTTAATTTGTCCTGCAGTCAGGATCTAATTAGCTTAGCTTAGCATAAAGGCTGGAAATAGCTAGCTTAGCTCTATCCAAAGTTCACTGCTAGCATCGCTAACCTGTTGTTTAATGCTAATCAGAGCTAGCTACAGCACGCACATATTCAGTGAGACCAGAATCAGCCTGAAGTAACGTCACCATCAGAAAGACGAGATCCAATCAGAACGGCCGCTTCGATCAATCAGCGGGTAAATATCCAGTCAACGCATCACTTCCTGAAAATGTCATGTGACATGGTGTGAGGTGTCAGAGCACGTCAGGTTAAATCAGGTTCCACGACAGGATGTGATTGTGTTTTAGGATGTTACTGTTGGACCAATCAGAGCTCAGTGTTGGACGACTTCCTGTAACAAGGATGTAAACAAACATGGCGCCTGATCCCGGCGGCGTTGGGACATCATTCCTCTGTCACTCACCTTGCTCTCTGTGCTCCTATTGGTCGACAACACCAGCAGGTTATCAGTTGATCATATTGATCATCGAACGACTCACAGCTGTCAGTGAACACGTTCACTGACATCACGCTTCGGTCACTTTGCACCTGAGCAGACGAGCTCAGCTGGTTTCATTCATGTTTCCACACAAATCAGCTCGACAGCCAACGGAAACACAAGAGGAGCGACGTCACATATATGAAGGAGGAGGCTCAGCGATCGAGGCAGGTGAGTCAGAGCAGACGGTCAGACGACAGGTAGACCAGTCCAAAGGACACAGGTGTTACTGACGAGCCAGTTCACACAGGTGAGCGTGAACAGGACAGGAAGTGAAACACACCAAACGCCCTTCAGAATAAAACAGGAAGTAACCAGATACTGAACAAACACAACAAAGCAGGAAGTTTGCTGACTGGTCCAGGACAGTTGGAGCCACAGGAGACGTCTCCGAGCTCAGTACAAACATCACGTCAGCAGCTGTGACGGCGCCTGAGGACGCACCACCACATTTTGTTTGCTCAGCATTTTTAAGTTTCATGTTTTGATCGATTGCACAAAACAAACAGCAATAAATCACATTTTTATTAAATATCTTCCTCTATATTTTAATGATTTCAGTAAAATGACCCTTTAACTGTGGAGCATCCAAACTGCAGCCACTCTGAACACACACACACACACATGGACACACACACAGCCTGAGTGCGCTGTCTTCTAAAAGCAGAGAAGGTGACCTATTTAAAAGGTTAGTTTCTTAGCCCTGTGGGTGGATTAGGAAAACAAAGCACGAGCACTATATTTATCCTTTTCCTTATCTAATGCTGCAGCCTCATCATGATAAGAACTATGTGCATCTCCCCGCCCCTGGATTAGTGCACTGTCCTCAGTCTGCAGCCATGAATAATAACTCGCCAGCATCCATCCCACTGTGTGACTGGCCACTGGCAACGCAGCGATTTCACGCACTGGATACGGCCATTAGGATGTTTTTACAATACACTTTAGAATATTTGTTGTGCGGGACGACGACGGCTTTGAGACTGGAGGAGGGGGACGAGGACGGCGAGCGTGGACACGAGAAAAGAGCAAAGACGCTCAGAGATCATTTGTCATAACACGTGTGTATGAATGTGTGTGTGTATGCATGTCATGTTTGTCCCCGAACCAAAATAATTCACTTCATGCTGACATTTGTTCTTATGAGACGACCACACGGCTGATTTATGGTGCATTCATGTGTTGTGGGAATTCACAGACATGAGCCCGGCTCCATATATTCTATAAATCATGTTCATATTCAACCCATTCAAACTCAACACAGTCTGATGCTTCTGCTGATGATGCATGATAAACATTTTATATTTATGATTAGAAAACTGCAAACATGCTACAACTCCTATTCCTAGCATACATATTTACCATGCTCACCACCTTTGTTAGTGTATTAGCATGCTAACATTTACTAATTACCATAAAACATAAAGCCCAGCTGAGGCTGACGGGAATGTCATCAGTTCATGATGACATACATACAAACGCAATGATGACTTTTTACTGTTGATCAGTGTAAATAGTGTGTGGTGATGTGTTGCTGTGACTCCAGAGTCTCTGCAGAGCATTGAAGCTGAGTCTCTGCTTTAATACAGTGATGTGTTGCTGTGACTCCAGAGTCTCTGCAGAGCATTGAAGCTGAGTCTCTGCTTTAATACAGTGATGTGTTTCAGAAAGCAGCTTCTGACCTTTGCAGAGTCACAGAGAGAAGCTCTGTTTCACTCACACGCACTGATCATAATGTGAATTTAAAATCTAAAATCAATAGTCACAGATAAATATATATTTTGCTGCAGTATGATTATATGATAATAAAACAGCTGATTTGTGGTGAACAGAGGTTATTTTATATATTTTTATATTTATATTATTCTGATAGAAGTTAAGACTTGAAACGAGCTGAACAGTGAAGTTAGAAGCTAAACTGGTCGTTCTCTGAACCGGTTTCCGTTCTGGGTTTAAATGAACTTAGCTTCACATAACGTCTGTGAAACCAAACCATCACAGCGTACCTGTGTGTGTGTGTGTGTGTGTGTGTGTGTGTGTGTGGGAGACAGAGAGCCAAGCTGAGTCCCACTCTCTGTGGTACTTGAGGTCTTGTTGCCGGTTACAGAGGGAAACGGTAACCATAACAACAGGTAACCACTAACAACCAGCATCCATAACGACCACAGCTCACAAATTAGCTCCTCTAATTACAGAGGCTCGGCTCAGAGCTGATGCTGCTGCTGCTGATAACAACACGTTTTATAAACTGTTTTCCAACCTGAAACAACAACAACAGTCACATGTCGCTGCGGCAGGTCACCTCGGTCTGAAGGTCAGAGCAGGAAACAGTCTATCAGACGCAATAGGTAATAATACATACATGAGCTAATACATAAACAAAGATTTATAACCATAAAGTGGAAATCTTCTCGTTCAAGTGCAAAGTGTTTGTTGTTTGTTTCCCTTGTTTATTTTAGTTCATTTCAGTTTTTTGGGAACTTGATTAATTAAATAAGTAGGAAGTAAATACAGGTTGAGTAAACAAAACGCCTGTCAAACCCTTAGCCATTATACATAGATTTATGTTAATATGTAAATATATCAAAGTTGAAATAAAATGTAAAAAGATAATGTGGCAACATTATTATCAACATTAAAGACAGACAGACATTATCAGTACTTTAAACTTTTTGAGTTTGTCAAACCAGGGAAGGGAAAAACGTTCAACATGCTTATTGAACATGTTTGAACATGTTTTCAAGAATCAAATGAATTTTAAATTCATTTGCTCAGATGTTGATGCTAAATTGTATAATTTAGTTAAAATCTTGTCAAAAGGCCCAGTTTAATGTTTAAAGTTAAATAATTTCAGGACTTTTATGGACTGACGGATGATACAGTAACACATGCGGCTATATGCTTATGATTCTCTAGTATATGCGTCTATATGCTGATGATACTGTGTTGCTCACAGAAAAAATTAATTTACTAAAGACTCTTAATATTATTCCTGGAGTAAAAATGGAAACTTGAAAACATTAAACATTAAAAAACATTAAAAAATAGAGAAGCACAACACTTAAAAGAATAAACATCCCAGTTTTGCCTTGTGAAAATACTTTACGTTAGAGTCTGTGATGAATAAATCCAAATGTGTTTTTGTTGTTTCAATGTTTTAAAAACTTTAAGATTAGTTGGCTGTCACAGCTTTATGTGATGCTGCAGGAGTCAGAGCACACAGTCATCCAGAGATGTTTCCGCCGTGTTTTCTTTTTCTGATTGACACTTTATTTTCAGAACAATCTGTGGTGTAATATAAATATAGACAAACAAAAAAACAACCACAGATCCATAAGAAACAATGGAGAGAGGAGATTTGGAATAGGCCTGAGCTCAGAAACTCAAATCAAAGCAAGATTAAGACAGAGGAACTTATGTAACATTTAATTTAAAGAGAGGCCAGAGGTCCATATGTATGTGCTCCGCTCAGGACGGGTACCGACCACCGGTAACAGAGGTAGGAACATGTGAAATCCCCCTTACTAACCTGCAGTTCAAGGTTTGGGTGAATCTGTTGGTTTAGTCTGACTCATTGATCCTTTATCTGACTGAAGTGTGTTGCACAGATATCTAAAATACAATTGGTCTAACTATGAATTGATAAATCCAAGGTGCTGACTCAGCAAACGGATTTGTCATTTCGCCTTTCTCACAGTTTCATCTTGCATCTATAATATTCTCTAAACTATACAATATACTATGAATACTAAGTCCCACATTACACCGTCTATAAACTCTGCAGAGTAGAGTCATCTTCATGATCAAAGTTAAAAGATGAGTCATCATGGATGAATCTGAGGATCATAGAGACACTCTGCTGCCTGTAATATACCTATAATGTTTTTTAAACTATGTGCTGTAAATACTCAGTTCTATACTATATTATAGCTTTAATACTGTTTAGGGTTGAGTCACCTCAGTATTCAAAGTGACAAACAGCAACGTGTAGTCACATTAGAGACAGGGGATCATAGAGACACACTGCTGCCTTCAGTATACCTGTAATATTCCTGCACATGTATTAAGAAGACTAAATTCTACACCATATTATTGCCTATACGCTAAGGAGAGTCATGTTTATGATCAAGTGAGATCGTCGCAGATCACAGAGACATGCTGCTGCCTGTAATATTCCTATAATATTCATGTAAATATATTACAAAACTATATTATATAGTATACTAAATATATTATAAATACTGAACTGGGTCCCCTTTGTGACAAAGTATGAAGTAGCAACATGTAGTCACAGATCATAGAGACACACTGCTGCCTGTAATATTCCTATAATATTCCCATAATACTTCTATGATTATTCACTGACTCCTCAGACCAAAACACCTCTGGACTTAATATTTCAGGAGAGTCATGACTCCAGATGTAGTTTTCACTTTGGGGTTTTGGTTTTGTACGACCCCCCTGTTAGAAATTTAACAAATCAGCGACAGCCCTGCAGCTGTCCTAACGGAGGAAGCAGAGGTTCGTTGTTGTTGTTTTTGTGTG
This sequence comes from Datnioides undecimradiatus, assembly GCA_008933995.1. Lineage (NCBI taxonomy): Eukaryota > Metazoa > Chordata > Actinopteri > Lobotiformes > Datnioididae > Datnioides > Datnioides undecimradiatus. Next base: position 2,544,868 of record WARS01000027.1, read on the forward strand.
TGTGTTGTGGTACAGTAGCAGTAAAACGTCAGATTTGGTGCATGTGAGGAGACGAGTGGCGCTGTGGGGCTGACAGTAGGCCTGAGTCAGACTCTGCAAACACCTGAGGGAGCTTCATCCACCTCCCATCATC
>WARS01000027.1:2550000-2625000 GCA_008933995.1 Datnioides undecimradiatus
CACAAGGTGGAGCTGGAGGCCTGTTGGATGACATCAGAGGAGCGGTGTGTGTGTGTGTGTGTGTGTGTGTGTGTGTGTGATGTGCAGTGAAAGTGTCTCTCGTTCCTCTCTCATAAATGCCAATCATGTCCATGGCAACCGCAGTCTGCAGCTCAGAGGCAGGATTATCACTGAAGGCCTGGTTTCACTGCTGCAGCTTCCTGAGCGTCAGCGTCGCTCACGCTCGCCGACATGTTGCTTCGATCAGATGATCAATCAAATGTGAGCTGTGGTGCATAAAAAGCTGCAAATCAGCATTTTCTCAACTCTTTTACTTGAGTATTTTCATGTTTTACCACTAATCACATCTTAAACTGAATTAAACTTTAGCTCAGCCAGCAGTAAAGTGTGTTTCCTTTGTGTTTTCCTGTGTTTGCAGGACTGAGACAGTGTGACTGCTCTGATGAGTCGTCAGCTGCGTTCGAGTTCAGAACTGATGAAATCTGAAACAGACGAGCAGCAGCGGGGACGATCAGAGACGTTAGAGCTGCTGAGAGAGAGTCTGCGCCGAGGTTCAGGTTGTGAACCAGAAAACTTAATGATGGAGCTGCAGAGCTCGGCATCAGAGACTGACGTTTATAAAAACAGATTTCAGTCTTTTGAGTCTTTTGGTCAGAAACCTTCAGTTTAATGCTGTGAACCATGGCTCTGTGTCTGTGAGCATCACTGTCTTTATATAAATGAGACCAATAAGACTGTTTTTACTGATTAAAGGTCATTTCTATATTCACTCTCAGAGCACGGTGACCTCGCTGAGCTCGAGGCCCGCCGCCGCCACCGACCATCATGGCTCGTCCAAACCGTCCTTTTGTCCTGAAGACGGCTGTTTGGACGCATTATTCACAGCTCCTATTTTTAGAGCTCCTGTCTCCGGCCCTCTGAAGGCAGCCCGCTCCTTTACAGTATGTGCACTTACACAAGCAAGAAAGCCAGTATCCGCTGTCAGCGCGCATTAAAGACACGCCGTCCCGTCCGGTGGAAGGCCTCGCTGCGGGGCGAATGAGCCTGCGTGTGACGAAAGCGCTGGAAACGAACCAGAGACACAGAGAGGAACAAACAAAGGGTAAGGGGCAGGGTTATGTAAATGATAAAGCTGCCCAGAGGAAGAGGTGCACACACACACACACACACACACACACACTCATCAGATTGTACTTTAAATCACACAGCGTGGACTTTATAGGAGCACCGTGGCTCCGGGCGGCGACTCACAGCAGAGACTTCACCTTCTCGCTCATCCCGCTGACGACAGACAAACAGAACGACGCCAACACCCGAGCTCCATCTTTGATTCTTCACGTTGTTTCACACCAACGTGACGGCGTCATCGGCGTAAAAACACACCTGGAAAAATGGAAAACAGTGTTCATCCCCTGAGCTGACGTCCACCAGGTCACCAACCGACCATCTGTCACACCTCTGCATCAAAATGTCTGAAAACAGCTGTCGGTCCACATGTTGCTGACTCAGAGACTCTGTGAATCCAGATCAGCTCTGTGATTGGCTTCACTTCCTGTCTGTGGTGTCACCACCTCCTCTCTGTGCATGTGTCAGTGTTGTGTCTGTTTGTGAGCAGCTTCATGAACTGACTCTGGATCAGCTGTAAGACACATTTCTGTGTGTCAGCAGCTTGATAAACTGACTCTGGATCAGCTGTAAGACACATTTCTGTGCTCCTCTTTTCAGCCGCTGCTTGTTTTTAACTCTGTATCTGAAGCAGATGAAGGATTTCAGTCGTCGGACGTCTGGATCTGAAGTTATCAGAGAAACAAGCTGAGCAAACGTTAGCAGCAGCTCGGCTCGCCGCCCCTCCAGGACGTCCCGTGTGCGGCCGACAGCGTGGGAGAAACAGTGGTTTTTAAGGTGGAACTGCTTTATTCAGTGTTTCTCTGGGTTTGAATCAGCGGCTCTGTTTGTTTTGGAGAGGAGGAGACCTCTGTGGAGAATTCAGCTCCCAGTAAAAACCTCCTGAACCATCAACACTGAAGGAATCCCAGCTGACAGGAAGACAACAACTCCCAGCATCCCACGCTGCTGCAGGAGGTCACATGACTGCAGCTGAGGACAGAAAGGTCGAGTTCTGCTGGAAACAGGACTGAGGTGACACAAAAGTGTTGTTGCCTCCGTCCACAGATTCAACCGGGGCCCAAATAACCTCATATAGGGGCCAATTTTAGCCCACGGGCCAATATTTCCCCACCAATACCTGCACTGCCTGTTGTCTGAACTCTGTGAGGTCTGAGCTCAGTAAGTGGCTCTTGGGTTTGTTTTCCTGCCTGCTTTAACTATGGAGTGCCTCACACACACACACACACACGGTCTCAGGTGACAAAATCAGCTGTCGGGTTTTGCACTTTGCACCTTGTAACTGAAGAGTTGCAGCGGCTGCTTCCCTGTGTGTTGATTGCAGCTCGGTGTCATCCATCATTTACAGGCCTGCTTTACAGAGCTTTGTCTGGTATCAATCATTTAGTCTTGTTGTCCTTGTGCCAGCGAGCGGCGAGCGGCGAGTGGATCCCTGCTGAGGCCGGCCGAATACTCGGAGGTGAAGCAAACTGACAATCAGCTGGTTTCCATCCACCAACTGCAGCAGGAACACTTGATTCAAACTGCTTCTTAGTTTATCATGGATATAAAATATATCAATATACTTAAATACAAACAAGTTGTGAGACTGATGCTGTGCAGTTCAGGGTAAACAGTGTGCAGCAGGTTCTGTCTCGGTGAATCCAGCTTGTGCATCGTCACCATGAAGCTCAAACATCAAACTCAGACGAGTCTGCAGGACGCACGACAGACGTCCCATCAGGAGGACATGCAGGCTGCTGCACCACTCGGAGGCGTCTGAGGGAGGAGACTCAGCACCAACCACCTGAACTGGGACAGGTGGAGCTCTAGAGTCTCTGCTCTGACACAGAGGAGGTCCAGAGGACGTCACAGATGGAGCTGCACAAGGTCACAGAGCAGGACTTCCAGGGAGAGATCAGAGCGTGGCAGGAGCTCTGGGAGCAGAGCATCACTGCACAAGGTTACTACTCTGCACAAGGTCACTACTCTGCAGGACGGCGGGCAGGGTCACAGCGGGGACAGGTTTCACAGACTTGACCTGACAGTTGCGGTCTTCTACCTCATCTTTCTCCTCAGGCATGTCATCCTTCATCTCCTCTCTGTAACATTCATCCTTTGGTTTGCTGTCCTCAACTTCATCAGTGTGCACCTGATGGTTGGTACCTTTCAGCACAAGGCTGAGGTGGCGTCCATCGCCCATCAACACTTAGAAACCTCCGTCAGTATCCACCCACGAGGTTCCTGGTGAGTCTGAACCTCAGTGGCTGGTCTTTGGGTCAGCGGCCCCTCCCTCCCTGTTCTCACATCAGATTAGCGCCGCTGAGAGGGGATTTGGGCTGCTACACTTCGTTAAGGCGACCCATCGACAGCCCATCACGCTCATCACCGCCACTCATGTAAAAATGTGTCATTGGCTTTTCTATTTTAAGGACGAGCGGGTGAATCCTCATCCAGGAGGGAGAGAAACACTCATGTATGTGAATGACATGCAGTTTATCCCATGTGTTTATAGACACATCTGAGACTTCAAAACAAGTTAACACAACTTTATTTGTCAGATCCGTGAAAGGCTAATCACAAAATTAGCTCAGTTAGCTTCTTGTTGGGCTAAAAATGTGAAATAAATAGAAAATTAATAAAATAACAACATGGTTGAACTGTCTTACGTTAGCTGAAGCACAGGGGACGTGAACAGGTTTGATTTAGGGCCAAAACCACGTGTCACAGATGCCTCCTCTGGGATAAAACCTGGATTTTCACTGCTAACTAGCTAATTTGTTAGCATACTGACACGCTAACAAGATGTCCTGCATTTGAAACTTAAATAGACATAAAAGTATTTATAACAAGTAGTATCAAGTGTCAAACGCTGCACTTCCTGTTTCACTCAGACATACGCCACCGTACGGAGGATAAAGACCGTCATCAGGTTTCAGCTGCACCTTAAATGACCGTGTGCACCGTGAAAGAGATAGAACAGACAACATGAACCTGAAAACACCTCCATAAAACCTAAAACACACAGCAAACAGCCTGTTAGCCTATTTCCACATGCATCACACTAAAAACAACATGATCGTTCTTCTGAGTGTCTCTTTTAGCTCTGTTTTTGGTCTCCACCAACTCCTGAGGCTCTTTAGCTGCTAAATGCTCCTCTACCTCCACCAGTTTGTGTATTCATCAGTGCAAAACTTATTATTGTGAATTGTTTATTGTGAATAAAAGAGCAGCAGAGACTGAAGCAAAACCAGCTGTGTACGAGCTACAAACACTGCTGTGGTTCATCTTCTGCTGCTGTCAGCTCCTCTTACAGCTCCTACTGTACAGACAGTCTGTACAGTAGAGGCGGCGCACTCAAGAAAGCACCACCGTGAATATTTTATAACCTCATATGATACAAGAGGGGAACAGGACACCGGGCTAAGAGGAGCCTGTTCCACCACGCTGCCCCCTGGGAAGAGGTCGACCACTGACAGCGACTCCTCATCCAAAGAGTGTTAGAAGGACCCGGTACTTAAGAGGTGAAGACAAGGTGTCCGCAGGTCCTCACAACATCTGGAGGAGAGTTAACAGGTCAACATGTGGTTTATCATCAAACACCTGCAGAGCTGATGAGGTCCAGCCTCAGACTAGCTTTGTTTTCTGTGCTAATTAGCAGCTAACTCTGCTAAACACGCTAAACATTAGCATGTTTATCATTAGCCTGAAAGTACAGCGTGACTGAGCTGTTAGCATGACTGGGTTCAGCTGCTAGCTTCAGACCAAAGCAGTCGCCATCTTCACATTGCGTCATTAGTCAGTGATTCCCATCATGTTGATGTTCAGACCAACAGAAACCTACTCTGAGCTCGTACAGAGGCAGGTTCACACTTCACTTCATATGCAGCCAGGTGCAGCACACCTGCAGGGAGGCAGCACTCTGATTGGTTTAATTAACATTAAACACACCTGAGATTCATTAAGAGACTAATAACAAAAACAAGTAAGTACAACAACCTGAATGCATCATGAACTTTAGCCTCTTTACAGACGATTTAAATGCATCTGTTTTATTGTTCAGCAACTGACTTTACTTCCTGTTTCCTAAGGTTTCCTGTTTATTATGATGTTTAATCTGCATCAGCAGCACCGACATGTAGTCAGCTGAGTATATGTTCTCAGACACACTGATGCAGGCTGCAGGATTAATGCTGGTCCTGGTCCCTGCACGCTGTGAGTCCATATGGACGCTCAGATTGCTGTGTCAGCAGAAAGGGATGAAACCCAATGAGCCAACTGTTTGTTCTCCGCTGATGTCACGCTGTCTGGGACGCACGGCTCGGCCCGGCCTGGCTCAGCTCTGCTGCTCTCTGCCTGAATACACCGACGGCGGCTCAGGTAAGAGCTGGAACAGTCCAGTGGAAAATGAAACTCGAGGAGACGCAGCCGGGCGATTATGTTATCCACATCTGAATGTCTGCATGAGCGAGAGGGAGACGGAGCACGTGGGTGGATGTGAGTGGGAGTTTGCAGCTTGTGCCAACACTGCACCCACATTATACACCAGCTCTCCAAGGTCAGAGCTGTTCAGCGCACTCAGCTCCAGTCTGAAGCCCCACAAAGGATTTATCTCACTCCGGTGGAGAGTTCAGTTTCATATCTCAGGAAAAGCTGCAGATGAAAGGACGAACCGGCCGGCGTTCTCCGTTTGTCTTCAGATTAAAGCTTCACGTTGAGTCTGAACCAGCAGTTAATGTGTGTGTCGCAGCCTGATCGATGCTTTTCATCCGTTTATCATCCACAAACTATTAAAACTGCACCGGCTGCCACAAACACTCCCTGCAGCACCAAATGTGGATTCATCCACCGCTTAAAGTAGTCCCAACAAAATGCTGTTTCCTCGTTTTTCTTTTATTCAGATGTACAGGAATGGTTTCAGTTGAAGCTATGGATCTGAAGTCGGACAGTATGGAGCCAAAGACCAATACACCTTCCGACCCGTTCAGCTAAATGAACAAAGCGACGCTACATTATGTAAAACTTCACTTCACTGCCCTGAAATTTACCCAGATTTCACAGAAAGGTGCATGATAATTAAAATATTTTGAAATCTGTGAAGGTTTCAGCCAGTTTAAGCAGCTGCAACAGAACCAAAAGATCAGGACTGTGGCCTGTTTGCTGTGTTTCAGATGAACCTTTAGCTTCAGTCCAGTTTAAATCAGATCCTGGGGCAGTTTGTTCAGATACATGATTACATTACACACTACTCAAAACTTGCCACTGTTTGCTAATGCTAGTTAGCTCATTAGCTGTACATGCTAACGCCTGCAGCTCATGTGACACCTGCAACACGTCTGCAGACGTCTCATGTCCTGGTGAGAGTTTCCCAGTGTCGTCCTGAGCTTCCTGCTTTCCCATCTCCATCTCTGATCCTTCCACAAATAGCAGAGCTCTGTGTTTGCTGTTCGGCCTCCTCCTCCTCCTCTGTTTCCGTCTATTTTTCTTTGTTTCTGTTGTTTTTCCCTCCTCTGGATCTCCCTCTGCATCCACCCACACTAACCTGACATGCACTCTGCCCCAGGCTCCCTCCCTCTGTCTCCATATAGACACAGAAGCAGCTCCTCTCATCTTCAACACACACTAGCGTTTACTGTATGCCGCAGTGGTCTCGCTATGATTCATGCAACGGCATCTTAGAAGCACAGCGCAGGACTCACATCCAGCAGAGCCGACGAGCAGCTGCCGACTCTGCAGACGACAGAGGGTGAAACCAAACCCGAAACAGAGAGTCAGAGACACACAAACCAACACAAACAACAAAAACAACAACAGGAAAACGCTGCAGCTCCAGTCAACACAACATGAGTCCTCCAGGCCTGTAGGAGGAGCGCTGAGCAGAACAGCTGCATTATTGATTATTGATCTGTTAAAATCACCTCTTTACTCCACATTCTCCCTGTTTCAAACACAAATGTTCACATCAGGAGTGGATTATTCAACAGACCTGCAGGGTCTGGGTGAAACCTTTCACTGCAAAAGTGAATCAAACGAGTACAAACTGACACTAAACAACCACAAAGACGCACAAATCAGTCACAACGAGACACAAAATGACTACAGAGATACAAGAGAACAACAAAGAGACACAAAAGCAGAAAAACAAATCGCTCAACTACAGTGACACACAAGGCTGCAGAGACACAAAACAACCAAAAACAGATGCAAAATCATTAAAGACATAAAAATTGATAAATAAATATTGAAAAAACTGCAAAAAGAGACACAACAACTGCAAATAAACGCACCGCTATCACAGAACGGCTGCACTTCTGGTTAGATGCCAAACTGCATTTCGTTGCCCTGTACTTGTACATGTGTAATGACAATAAAGTTGAATCTAATCTAATCTAATCTAATGAACTTTGTCTCCTTTCTTCCTTTCCTTTTGTTTCCTTTTCCTCAGACCCTTACCTTCCCTTAACTTCCATCCTTCACTCTATTATTTTCATATCCTTTCCTTCATCTTTGCTTCCTTTTCTTTCCTTTCCTATTGTTTGTCTCCTCTTTTGTTTCCTTATCCTAGTCATTTCCTTTGCTTCCTTCCCTTGTTGTTGTCATCCTTCCTTCCCTTTCTTTACAAAGCGTTTTATATATTTATTATTCTGTTAAAAAGTCTTTAGACTGTATCCTGGACACCGTCCTCTTGTAATAATAATAATAATAATAAATAATTCCTCTAATGAGCTGGATGAACGGCTGTATCGGCTCCTGTGTGGGATTATAAGCCGTCTCCTTCGTGTCAGTCTGATGACGTTCATGTTGTTCTGCAGGTCGTCTGACACGCCGAGCTGCTTCGCATGCCGGACTATTTTAGAGAGGTCACATGTGAACGTGCTGCTGTTTGTTTGTTCCTGGAGTTTGACTTTGTCGGCTGCAGGAAGTCGAAAACTGGGGAACAAGAATCAGGTTTTGTCATTTATAAAACAGAAAACAGATGAAAGGACCTGACACAACGGACAGAGGTCAGAACACATTCAGGTTGGAAAACACTCATATCTCAGACTTCATGTAGAAAACCAGTAAGAAGAATTATTATGTTATTATGTTTCAAAACTGGTAACTATAGCTAGCTTGTTAGCTACAGTGCTAACTAGCTCTGAGGCTAATGAGTTACAGATCATTATATGTAATCATTATATATCTAATATTCTAGTTGTACCACTATTAGTTCTAATCAGATGTCAAAAAACACTTTCAATTCAAAGTAAAAGCAAAAGTTGTATTTTAGTTTAGTTATTTTTATAATAAAATACTAAAGTAATCAATGCTAACTCAAATGTACCAAATATAAAACTTTTTAAATCCCACGAAGCCTCAGTATGAAAACCAAAGCCTGTAAAACTTCAACAGTACTCAAAGTCAACAGTGAACCAGCCATGCTACCAGTTTAGCTAGCTAGCGATAGCATTGACTGTCACCTTGCAGAAGGTCATTCAATGAATAATCATCGAAACAGTGAGTATGTTATAGGCAGCAGTGTGTCTCTATGATCTTCTTGGTCTTCTCTGACTGCATGCTGCTGCTCATCACTTTGATCGTGTAGATGTGTCTATAGAGTTTATAGGCTACAACATGTATAGAATTGAGTATTTAGAAATAAAGTATATTATAGGAATATTACAGGCCTAGTGTCTCTATGATCCTCTCGCTCTTCCTGAATACACACTGCTGCTTGTCACTTTGATCATGAAGGTAACTCAACTCTGTAGAGTATGAAGCTGTAATATACTATAGAACTGAGTATTAGAGTATGAAGTTTCTGGAATATTACAGGCAGCAGTGTGTCTCTATGATCCTCTCACTCTTCTGCAATAATGTGTTGCTACTCCTCACTTTGATGATCAAGATGACTCAACACTGAGGCATTATAAGGTTCACAATGTAGTGCATCAAGTTTTTATAGTATATAGTTATTATAGATACAAGATGAAACTGACTGAAAGGTGAACACACTGGTGCGTGATGGTCAGTTAGCTCATAAGGAGGATGGCGTCCACCTCGAACAGCTGCTCTTTAACCACCCAGGTGTGAATAATGAACCGACAGCGAAGTCGTATCTTTCAAAATTTATTGAAACTGTTGTAATATGATGAACTCAGAATGGACAGAAATCGCTGACTAACCTTGCATAGGTTACAGACTATGCCTCACCAACAGATGACAAACGTTTGCATACTGCAGCAAGAACCCATATGAAAAACAAGTTCAACCAAACAAAGAGAACTGACACGGTGCAATGCAGACGACTGCAGGCTTCAGTGGAGAGCGAACAGTGGTCTTCATTATCATGTTTTAAATGACTCCAGCACTGGGACCTCCAGTCGCTGTGGTCGGGACGAGACTTTGGCTTATGACTATCAGTTGGGACGGGAGGGAACACACGATCTACCGCTAAAAGACAAACTGAACCTAATTAGACCCAAAATAACGATCCTCCAGATGAAAACAGACTATTTTAATATCGTTTTTCTGAAGAAACAAAGGAGCGATATTAATAATGATAATAATGTTCGTATGAGCAAAAACCTATTACCAACATTAATTTATCTGAGTGATAAGATCATGCACCGCAGTCTCAAGTCATTCATGCACTGTCTCACCGCCACGTGACAATGCATCATCATCATCATCATCATCACTCGTGTCATGGCTTTTCCAGTCACGTCCCTTTAAACACTGGTGAAACGTTAAAACTGGTGCAGAGCTTCTTAACCGCTTTATTTTTAGGTTTTCCTTTTGGATCTTTTGAGTTTGAAGGCATCAAATTAAGACTAAAGCAATCAAACGATCACAGAATCACACTGCGATCAGTTAACACCATCCAGTCTTTTCAGCTGCTCAAACTTCCTTGAATAAAAGACAAATCTGACTCTGTGGCAGATTCATTTATGGTTTTAATTAATTTTCCCCTTCTTAATGTTTAAATATGTAAAGCTCTTTGAAACTGTAAAAACACATTTTCTTTGCAGTTTAAATAAATAAGTGAATGTTTTTTTAAATGATCAATTAGACTTTTAATAATTAACAATGGGAACAACACTGATCACAAAGAGCCTGATTTCATGTCTTGGATAACAACCCAACAACGCAAAGAAAATCACTTTGTAAAATCTTGTTTAATTAGCAAATAATTAACTGGATTAATGACAAAGTTACTGACACTGATTTATTTTGTTTTCACGGTGTCAGATGCTCTTTCAAAAGGACAGAAATCATTAAAATCCTTCATTTAAAGCTGCAAATTTTGATATTTTTATATTAAATTAATTAAGATTTAATGGTTTTGTGCAATGTGAAAGTGTTGCAGCGTCATAATCAACAGATCTAAGTGAAATACACCAACGACAGATCATCACAGCCTACAAATCACCTCCAGGTTGAGAAACTCTGCCCTGCTTCAGTCAGCAGCCAGAACATCACAGGAGAACCCACCTCAAACGTTTTCCCAATAGATTTAACAGAAGTCGTCGATGTGCAGCTCAGATTGATCATGTGACCATCTGTAAATGAACCTCATGGTCGTTTGGAGTTGGCAGTTGGAAGCTTGTAAAGGAAACAAATCAAAAGTGGGTTTAATTTGGAGGAAAATCAGTCCAAAGATTAACAACAACAGGTCGTTGTAAACACTTTAAAATGTCCCTCTGTTGTTGTTGTTGTTGTTGCTGCTGCTGCTTCTCATCCGTCGTCCAGCTGCTCCGATGATATGAAAAACTATAAAACTTCATTTGGTCCCTTCAGTGGTGCAGATATGTCTCAAGCTTTGGCCTAAAACACTACGAGTACGAACAAACAGAGTTTAAAACCACGAGACTACCGACTACCCTGATGTTGCTTTAACTCACTAATTTCAAATAGCTGTCACGAAAATATAGAAATTCTTATTTCTGTGATTTTTACTCCTTAAAAAACAAAACAAGTGGTGAAGTTTGTAATTTGTGCTCCCTCGGACCGACTGCATGTTCGACACGTAGCACCTTCACAGCGTTTACTGATGGATTTCTGTATTTTCTCATCTCTTAAAGGGATTTTATGTTTTTGTCTCTTCACACGTTCAACAGCAGTTTATGAAACAGGCCTTAAACCGGTTGGTGACACACAGCTGCTGCAAACAGACGCCAAACCTCCAACAGTGTGCACGAGTCATAATCTCAGACGTGGAGCACGACTGTGCAGAAGACGCGTTCGATCGTTCAGGACCAGGCAACATGTCGTGATGTGAAGCCGACTGGATGAATCCAATAATAATCCATCAATCACCACTTTTAAATATTTAGTATTCAAGAATTTGAGGCTAAAAACAAAGTCAAATGAATGAAATTTGCAGGAAGTGATCTCAACAGAGCCGACGATCCATCCCTGTGCACGTTGAGCTCGTTTGGAAGTCGCTCTGTTGTTGGACTCGTCCACACGTGGACAGATTAGTTAGATTCATGTTGTTTTGCAGGTTAGCCCGGACACCAACCTCACAGTGTGTTCAGACGCTTCATGAGCAGAGTTTTCCTCTGGCAGGTGAAATCCAAACACAATAACAGTGAATTATTAATTTAATTAGAGTTGTTTAACACCGTCCACGGCCCGACAGCGTTCACCAGACACAAACTGACCTGCAGTCAGTTTGCTGCTGATGCTCGCTAACAAAGCAACAATGTGTGGTTTCAGGTGTTTCATCATCATTACTGCAAACACACACGTAAAGCAGCGAAGCCTGAAAGTCTGAGCCACGGGCTGAAGCCTGATCAGTCAGAGGAGGCTCAGCTCACACAGACAGGTGTTCTCACTCCTCCTGATCAGCACCTGTGTGTGTGTGTGTGTGTGTGTGTGTGCGCGTGTGTGTGCGTGTGCGCGTGTGTGTGCGTGTGTGCGTGTGTGCGTGTGTGTTTCAGGACATCTGCAGATGAGCTCTGATGAGCTTCAGCTGCAGATCTCCAAACTGTCCTCGGAGCTGCAGACGTTAGTTTGCTCCTCCTCGCTCGTCGTCGTGTTTGTTTGGAGTGAAAACCTGCAGACTCTTATGTAACCGACTCTCCTGACTCAGACGAGCCTCTGCTGCTTCGCCGCTCCACAAAAGTTTCATCTCTCATGTTTTGTCTTTGATCCGTGCCCACAAACACAAGCAGCCTCTGGTTTTCAAACCAACTCAACCAGAACAAGCCCAGCTCCCGCAACTGCAAACTGAACCGCTCACACGACACGCCAGCAGCTCCTCTGCTGATCAGACTGACAAATTAAACGCACCAGTCCTGGAGATGAAAACCGTCATTAGTCCCTGCTTCACGAGGAGTTTGTGTCAAAGCAAAATCACAGAGTTTTGATTCAATTTCAAGCCTGAATCCTGGAAAACGCCACAACTTCAGGCTGAAAACATCTGAACTTTGGACCCAGCAGGTGAATCCTGTGGTGCTGTGGGTGTCAGTGGTGCATTCAGTGACCTTCACCCACCGTAGGAACTCAGAACCTTTTGTTCTACACGAGCTCCTGCACTGAAAGACTTATATTAACATATTAACAAATAATTGTATTAACATACAATATTTCAGTGCCAGTCCGTCCCTGCAGTTGGGTTTTTAAAGCCGTGGGGGATTCTGGGTACGTTTGGGCGCGATAAGACTTTTATCACCGAGGACCAACACTTCGAGTGACGACTCATCACTCGCAGCTGTCATTGTGACTGCAGCAGATCCAGCACTTTGAGGACACTCTGTTGAGCCAGTGAGTTTCCTGTGCACGCCTTCAACATCACGAATCAGCGACGTCACAGCAAAGACGGCGTTTTCCCTCAACACAACCTCCTCAACGCCACGCTGCAGCAGCAGCAGCAGCCATTTTGCTGGCTTGCAGAGTGACTAATGCCTGTGGTAATGCTGGGATGAGTTGCTGGCTGCTCTGCAGAGGAAACACCGACTGCTCCCACTGTGGTCAGATTCATCGTCACCTCTGCAGCAGCGTCTGCGTCACACACAGTCCAAACACTGCAGACGATGCAGGCCTGATGCGGTCTGACGGTGCAGCAGGTTGGACTGTGTTAAACTGTTTCAGGCTCGTGGTTTTCAGTGTTTCAGACTCTGGATCTCGCTCTCAGGGAGCAGATCAGCTGCTCCAGCAGCACTTTTTGGTCCCGGGAATCGAGCGGCAGTGTTTCTGTACAGCCAGAGGACGCTGTGCAGCTGAGCTTCACGCTCCTCTGACGGTGGCAGTTGATTTAAAGTGACGTGTAAAAGCACAGGAGCTGCCGACTGAGCTGCGGATCTGCAAGAATCCGTCCAGATGTTGGGTGCTGCAGTCGAAGCCGCAGCTTTAAATACTGAAGCTGCTCTGCAGAGTTCGCTTCCCATCATTAAAACTCATTTTCAGACTCAAACCAGCAGAGAATGTGTCTCTAATAACAAGTGCTGAGTCTGTTTCACAGCCCGATAGCTGCTCTTCACCAGAACACAAACACTCACTATAGCACCAAATGAGGATTCATCCGCCGCTGCAAATAGTCCCTCACTGCTGGCCTATCTCCTGCTGCTCTGATGAACAGAACCACAGCGAGCAGCAGATGAGCTGGTTTGAGTCGTGCTGCGGCTTCGTCTGCAGACACGTTTTTACGGTTTGACCCGTGTTTTCATTGAAAAGCTGAGAACAACGAGCCTTCATTAGACGCTGGAACGACACTCATGATCTCCTACTTCTTAAATCTATGCATATGATTTGTGTTAAAGGGGAAATCCTTGTCATTTTAAACCCCAGTCTGGCTAATCTGTCCTGCTACCCATGCACCCGTCAAACACCCCAGGAGGTCTGTGAACACACTGAACCAAACGAAAACAGCAGAATTAGCCACTTTTCCATTAGCGACTGTTGCTAACTAGCTTCTCTGAACCATGTTTAACCACATCAGTAGCTAGCATGATTAGCTGGGTTTGAGTTCATGACCCACAACAGACAAAACTTTGCACTGAGTTTGAAAAATTACTTGAATTCCCCTTTTTTAAGGACGAACCAACAGATGCGTCACAGAAAAACAGTTTCACTTGAGTCTCAAAACAACATTTCTTGCTAATTGTGCAGCCGTGTGTCACCAACCAGGACAAGCGTGGGTTCGCTCAGGCCCCAGAGGAACGAATATGTTCACGAAACGTCTTTCACCTTCTTGTTTTCCCGACGTGCAGGGAGCAGTGCATCTTCATGGCAGGAGGAGATTAAGCTGCACGTAGTAAGCTCTTTGCTGTCTCTTGTAACGGGAGGCACTTCAGTCAATTCTATAATGAGATGGGGTTCAAGGCACTAGAAACTAATTTTCAGATATATCTATGAGATTTGTTCAATATTACTGCTTTCCTTCTTGTTTTTAAAAGTCAAATGCAAGAGAAAATGAATTTAAAAACGGGGTCACAAATCACGGAAAATGATCCCATGCACTCCGCCTCAAAGATCAAAGCTCTGAATGAACTGAAAAAGAGGAGGATGTAAATTTTCTGAAATGTCATTTTTTAAAAAGAGATCATCAAAAAAACGTCTCTTCTGCTTTTTTTCTTCTTTTTGTTTTTTTCAGCAGATTTGTTGCCTTCGGCTCCGTCATGCACCATATCCTGTCGTTAGCTCGACAATAACGAGGAGAATCATCATCATCATCATCATCATCATCATCATCCCCCAGCTCCCGAGGTCCCTCCACAACTGCAAGCAATTTAATACTGTAGTCATGCACTGAGTATACGTAGCTATACCGTAGCTAATTAGGCCATAATGCTTTAGTATTTTGACATGCCATGATCTTCGGTAAAGAAGTGTTCCTGTTCCCTTTAATGCTTTAACATTCAACACGTAAATGCTTCAAAGTAACTTAAACAACAACCGAAGAGCCAGTGCACTTTTGGTGAAAACAAATGAGAGAAAACTGCGAATCCAGGAGGAGAAAACGAGGAGGAAGAAAGAAAAGAATGCTAAAAATAAAAATGAGGTAACGTCTTGTGCATGCCAAGATAAGAGAGAAGAGAGTCTCCACATGCTGTTTATATAAAGGAGCGTTGCATGGCATCGTACAGGGAACCTCCAGCCGACCTGTAGCAGCAGCAGCAGTGCAGATAATCCCCCACAAGGCTCGGCACACACTTCCTGTTTGACTCTGATAAGGTGCCTGGAAAACCGTCGATCGACATCGTGAGTTTTCCAAAATGTCCCTGGATGGAAACTTCAGCTGTAATCCACTGGAAATGTGTTTCTTCACGGAGCGAGTCGTCCTCTTCGGCGGCGAGCTCGTGGAATCTCAGTCGGGCTTCGTTTTGTTTTTTCTTTTATCCTGAAACTTTAACGTCTATTGCACAAAGTCGGGAAGGTGTCGGGGACATTTTTGGATGAACTGTTGCATCAGAATAGTCAAACGTGTCCTAAAATTGCTAATTATTCCCCCATGAACGCATTATATTCAGTTTGTTTGGTCATTCAGTGTCACTAAAACCTGTGTTTGCAGCTGCCTCATTCATACCTCACACTGTTTTGGCTTCAGTCTGCTGTTTCATCCTGTATTTCACCTGTTTTCATGTGTCACAAATAAACTGAAATTACCTAAATCCTTCCCTCAAATGACTTTGTTTGCTCTGATCCTTCTCTCTCATGCATCCAAACATGAAACGCTCCACATTCACACGAGTTACTCTGATACCTGGAGCATCTAAACTCTGCTAAAACAAGCTGTAATTCTATTTAAGAGGCGTCACAGATAAGAATATCCCAGGACACTGTCAAAGGGGCACTCCATCATCAGTGTTACACTTGTGACACTGAGCACACTGGTGCATCAGAGACTAAAACATCAGACTTTTCCCTCTAATTTATGCAGATTCTGCGTTTCCCATGATACGACTCAGTAAAAACTGCCATCGTGTCTTCTGTTAGACTCTTTCTTGCTGCTAAGAGCTGCTCGATTTGCAGATGTTGAGATGTTCAAACTACCGGTCCCTCGTTTTTGCAGCAGCTAAATGTCCCATCATGCATCTCGACGGTACCTTGTATCTGACTCTCCCTGCGTCAAACACTAACATCAAACACTCCTGCTGTAAATGGCTCCTGCAGAGCCTCAGATTGGTGGAGTCCCCCTTTAACCTGAGGGAATAAATCATAATTCATCGGTTCAAACTGTAAATTTGGTGAATGATGGATCAAAAATGTTCCCGCGACACCTGCTGATCTTTGAACTATTGCCAAACAGCTCTGTTGTTGTGTTTCTTCTGTCTTTTTATATATATATATATAATAAACTGAGCATGTGTGCTTCTGTTAGGTTTTCACACATGTTTGAATGAATCAATGCAAAAAGAAGATTAAAATGCACC
This sequence comes from Datnioides undecimradiatus, assembly GCA_008933995.1. Classification (NCBI taxonomy): domain Eukaryota; kingdom Metazoa; phylum Chordata; class Actinopteri; order Lobotiformes; family Datnioididae; genus Datnioides; species Datnioides undecimradiatus. Next base: position 2,566,464 of record WARS01000027.1, read on the forward strand.
AATGGAGATAAAGCATCCAGACGTTTCTACAATATTTACACCGGTGCGCTGGATCGCCGCCTCACACGTCGGTGAGCAGCTTCCCCTTGTTCACACAGTTCTGGCTGGGCGCCGTGCAGTTGGCAGTCCTAAGGTTCGCTTCCCGAAAGTTGTCGATGCTGTTGTTCATGTCCTCATCTATCTCCATGTACTCCGACTTGCTGACCACCGAGGAGCTGCGGCGGCTCGAGTTGGTGTCCGACGCCAAGTTCTGGTTGCTGACGTTGAGCAGCTGGGCCTGCTCCTCGCCCTCCGTCTCCCGGTGGTAGAAGTAGTTGAAGTTGGAGACGATGACGGGAACCGGCAGCGCGATGGTTAACACACCGGCGATGGCGCACAGCGAGCCCACGATCTTACCTCCGATGGTCACGGGGTACATGTCCCCGTAGCCGACGGTCGTCATGGACACCACAGCCCACCAGAAAGCATCCGGGATGCTCGTGAAGAACGACTCCTTCTCCTCGGCCTCGGCGAAGTACACGGCGCTGGAGAACAAAATCACGCCGATGAAGAGGAAGAAGATGAGCAAGCCCAGCTCCCGCATGCTCGCCTTCAGAGTTTGCCCCAGAATCTGGAGCCCCTTCGAGTGTCGGGACAGTTTAAAGATCCTGAACACCCTCACAAGACGGATTACCCTGAGAATAGCCAGAGAGGTGGCCTGTTCCCCTCCTCCCTTCCCCTCCTTGTTGCCTTGGTCGTCAGCCAGCTCTGTGCCAAGTGTGATGAAGTACGGGATTATAGCCACGATATCGATCGAGTTCATCATGTTCTTAAAGAACGCCGCCTTGCTGGGACAGGCGAAAAACCGGACTATCAACTCAAAGGAAAACCAGATGATGCAGAGCGTCTCCACCACGAAGAAAGGGTCTGTGAGGACATTTGGTTTGTAAAAGGTGGTGGTGTTCCCCACCGTCTGCAGCCGCTCGCTGGGATCCTCCTTCAGTTCAGGTAACGTCTCCAAACAAAATATGACTATTGAAATAAGAATAACCATCACTGACACGATGGCGATCCCCCGGGCGGGCCCCGAACTCTCCGGATGTTCGAACAGGAGCCAGATCTGCCGCTGGAACTCCTTCTCCGGCAGGGGCCGCTCCTCCTCCCGGATAAATCCCTCGTCCTCCCGAAATTTCTCCATGGCCTCCACGCCGAGCTCATAAAACTTTATCTCCTCTGAGAACATATCCAGGGGCACGTTGACCGGCCGTCTTAGCCGCCCCCCGGACTGGTAATAATACAAGATGGCGTCGAAACTCGGGCGGTTCCGGTCAAAGAAATACTCGTTTCGTAAGGGGTCGAAGTAGCGCATCCTCTTCTTGGGGTTCCCAAGGAGAGTCTCCGGGAACTGGGCAAGAGTCTTCAGCTGGGTCTCGAAGCGCAGCCCCGAGATGTTGATGACCACCCGCTCGCAGCAGTCGTGGTCGTCGTGGTCGTCGTCGGGCGGGTACGGGTCCTGCGGGTGTCCCGGCAGGGTGGAGGTCTCGTCCATGTTCTCCGTGGATACCACGGTCATCCTTCCTGGCGGGTGGAGGACAGGAGGAGGAGGAAGCGGCGTGAAGGTGAGGAGCAGCAGGTCGAAGTGAAGAAGCCTCTACTGAGGCCGGTCGCTGTGCAGAGCCTCATTCTCCATCATCATCATCACCACCATCATCGTCATCTCTGAGCCGAACATCTTCTCCCTGCCGGCAAAGCTTCGTCCTTCACCTGCAGGAGGGTGAAACAAACATCTCGTCTCACAAAGAGCAAACATCTCCCATCACATCCTCCAGCAGAGAGAGGAGCTCCGTGCAGCACCGCTCAGCGCAGCAGCTCCACCGCATTTTACCGCATACATCAGTATTCAAGTTTGCAGCCCTGCTGCGCTCCTTCTCTGCGCACATCATCACTCAGGTTCACCTCACACGCTGACTGTCGTCCAGTCGAACCAAGGTTTCACACGTTCAAAGCAGCAAATTAATGCAAATACAAAGTGTCTGAATGATGAAAATTCAAGATGAATGTACCTGAGCCGAGCTGGAGAAGCAGCAGATGGAGCGAACGTCCTCACCCGCGCCTTCACCCAACTTGGGTTTAATACTGATATCGTTTTACAGTATATCTCTGAAAAATTAATAGACTATGTTGTCTTGGTTAACATCCGTATCCTCTTGGTGTAGGTTTTCAGCGTCGATCCGAGCAGCCCGCAGGAGGAGGAGGTGGAGGAGGAGGTGGTGGTGGTGGAGGAGGAGGCTTCAGACGGCTTTGAACCGCGGCTCAGCTGCAAAAATCCTGACTGACAATTTATTAAAACCATGCTGGAGACGAAGGAGGCGGAGGACGGAGACCGGGAGACACACGGTGCTGGATACGAGGCTGGATCCGGATCCCGGTGTGGTGAGGAGGACTGGGAGGACTGGACACTGCAGCATCAGCAGAAAGACGCGCGCGCTCTCCGGGTTTTTCTCTTTTACTGCGGTAAAAAAAAAAAAAGTGAAGAAAAAAAACAGTGCGGCTTTGAAGGAAAACCGGTGTAACGTCCCGCACTCACACGCACCCGAGACGGAGGATGCGTGTCCGGTAATTTGGAAGCATATTGCAGGATGTGAGGGGGGGACGGAGAAGTGAGTGCGGGAGGGAGGGGTTAGAGAGAGAGAGTGAGTGAGGGGAGTGAGAGAGGAGAGGAGGTGGAGGAGGAGGGGGGTTTCGACGCAATGCAGACACACTGTAAAACACAGTTGGCGAGTATCTGCAGAACCGGCTCCGGTGTCAAACACACGGATCCGGCTCGTCCGGCACGCGGAGCTGCAGGGAGTCAGGCCGCGGGATGCTGCTGCAGCCTCCCGGCGACAAAAGTCCCAAATATCACGGTGGAGTTCATCCACCGCATCGTGTTATGTAACCGTGTTGGATATACGTGTCTGCTGGTGTCACACACACACACTAACACACACACACACACACACACACACTCCGTGTACAGCTCCCGGTTCGGTTCCGGTCTGACTGGAGGAATCCGGGAGCAGGAAGCGGCTGCAGCGGGTTCCCATAATTGGCTGCTGAGCTGTTTGCGACAGTCGGGACTGCGTGTTGGTGTAAATATCCCGGTGTTGCTATGGTAACAGGGAGAAACCAGCAGAGCATTTGTTTACTTATTTATTTATTTACTGTGTGAAACCACACGACAGCGAGAACAAACCGATCGATAGCTGATCAGCTGATCGGCGCTGATTGTATGGAAGCCTGTTGGTGCCAGATAAAGTCAAACATGTAAAGATCAACGTCAATGCTCAGCGTTTGTCACTGTTAATGATTCAAATCAGTAACTTTCAGAGTCAGTCAGGATCTCTGAGTTAGAAATGACAAGGAAATAAATGAAAATGCACCAAATTAAACTTGACTCGATAAATCTGAATTAAATCATTTCACTGAGCAAAACTGTGAGTTTTTAAGATTTTTTTTAATTGTGTGTCTAATTTTTTTATTTTAGTACATTTTAGTTTGGATTTACATAAAACAATCAGACACTAATATAATCTAATAAATATAATACTGATTTAATTGTGATTTTTAAAGATATTATGGGAATATGTCAGAATTATGATGCAGCATCTCATTATTTTGCATTTCCATTAATGTTAAATCTAACGTTTCACCTGCTTAATGTTTTCTTAGCAAAGTGAAGTGAAGTTTAAAGTTTTTTGGGGATTTATTTTCATTTTTTTGTGCATTTCGACTCTTTAATTTAACCTCATTTGCTGCATTTTGTGTTATTTTTACTTGTTGTTTGCAGATTCTTTGTCAATAAAGTTTTGTCATCGACGCTCAACTCTTTCTTGACATTTGAATAAAAATGAAATTGCAGTCGGGACGATGGAGGATCATTGATTTGGCCTCTCAGTGCGTCTGTAAAGCACGTTTCTGCAGAAGAAGAAGGCGACTCTCCAAAGTCGACCTTCGTTAAGCTTTAAGCTTCACGCGCTGATGACTGAGATAACGCCTGCAGGGTTTATGAGTTTTAAGACGTCAGACCCGGAGCCCGGACTCTCTCTGAGGCTTAGCTTGTCTTTATCTGAACGTTTGAGACTCGGCTTGAATCGGCAGGAAGTTATCTCACCTGCGTTGTTGGAAAAGGTCAGACGAGCGGGTCGACTGTGAGCGACTGAAGATTTAAAGCCTGAAAAAGATCAAAACTGTTTGAATACGATGCTTTTTGCTCCAGCGAGCGGTGGATTTAACTCAGCTGAGCTGAGAACAGCCATTTCCTGCACACGTCTCTACGGTTTGAAGCATCTTTAGGTGAAAGGAGCCAGTGCTGAGTTATTTTCTGCTTCCTATGAACACGATTAATGACGTTTCAGCACCAGGGACAGCTCCTCTTCCTCAAACGCCCCCAAACTTTCTTCTTCTCTTGCGTCATTTTGACTCTTACTTCCTGCTTCCGTTTCATCATCACGACCGCGCACCATATGGTCTACAGGTCCGGCTCGGCTGCAGCAGATCTGGCTGCAGAGTCCAATGCAGGACGAGGGCCCGGCAGACGGACCCGGCAGGTGGAGGATCAGCTGACTGCAGAGCTGGAGTCAGGCCCAGACGCACTGAGGATAGAGGAGACGATGAAAGACAAAGAAGATGAAGAGAGAAGTTATTAAAAGCCTGACGTCATTAAACATCACGTTACGAATCATTAAAGGTGCCTGAAAGACAAATCTCAGGGCCAAATACTCTGAAGTTCCCTCAGCGACGACTAATGAACTAAAGCACAAACAAAACGCTCATATAAAGAAATAACATATAAAAATCAAATAAAACCATGTCGCATTGATTCTTTACTTATTTATAGTGTTTTGTTTCACTGGAGAATATAAATCTGTATCTGTACTGAAATACAGAATAAATCGTTTACAGCAGCTGATTTAAGCCCTAAATTGTGTCTGCAGCTCTTCCCAGGCAGCCCTCCTACCTGACAGTTAAAACCCAGGGTGAAGCGTCCTAACTACAGCTTGTCAAGCTTATTGTAGCAAGTGTTCAGTAATAACTCAAATGAGCCCATGTGAGTGTTTATGTCTGTGGTACGATTCAGATAATCCTGTTTCCTGTACACTGTGCCTGACAGGACGAACGCAGGGCAAAATGGGTCTGACTTAAATAAGTAAGACAGTGTTTAAATGTGTGAGCCTGCATGAGTTTGATGCATACTGAGGAATCGTGTGCGTGTGCATGTGTGTGTGTCCTTGTGCGTCAGGACGAAGGTGACTGAACTATATTTGTAGTTACGGTGCTGGTTTGTCGCTCTAAGTGTCTGACAGCTGGATGACTTCCTGCGCGGCTGCTCCAAACCAAATGTCGTCGCGCTGAATTCCTGAAAAACTAAATTTAGCCTGATTCCTCCGGACGCTGGAAACACGAATCCATACGCAGCATCCTGTGGAGGCATACGGCTGCAGCCCGCACAGCGAGCTCGCCTGAGGTCTGAACTGAACTCATCCTGTGCTGGAAACAGAAGGAAACAGGAAGTGTTCAGTCGAGCGTGTGCGGCCGACCTGACTGACGATGAGCCTACATCCATATGTTACCGCGACCTTTGACCCCAGAGGTGTAATGGGCGGGATTATAAATCAGGTTTGACTTTAGTGGAGGAGAACGTCTTCACAGGAGGGAAGCGTGTGTGTGTGTGTGTCATCGTTTCACACCTGAAGGTCACTTTACAAACTCCGCTGAGTGTCTTTGGTCCGTGTACAGTGAGGGTTCGTGCGTTCACCAGATGCTGCAGCTTTGCACTGAGTCCGATGTGTTTGCAGATGTTTTTAACAGTTTGACTCAGATTTTGTCTGAACTCCATCGTCTGAATCCGTCGCGCTGCTGAAAAACACTTTACGGTCTCTGTTTAGCTCCACATCAGCGGTGGAGGCAGTACTCAGATACTTTTGGTCAAGTCAAAGCAGAAAACTACAGTTTACAGCGTTACGCGAAACAGGCCTGCATTCAAAATTCCACTTAATAGACTTAGTTTTGCAGAAAAAATGGAAATAAAGTAAAAATGAGAATATTTCCCTCTGAGGTGAAGAGAACTGTTGTGTTTCTAGAAGGAGAACTTTTTAAACCTGAGCTCATGTTTTCTCAGGTTCTGTGTCTAAACTGGTCCAGTGTTGATCCTCAGCAGGAGACCCTGCACCCCATCTCCTCCTCCTCCTTCTTCTACATGACAGTGCAGCTGAAGGGTCTGAAGAGAGAGATCCAAGTGTGGCAGGAGCGCTGGGAGCAGAGCATCACTGCACAAGGTCACTACTCTGCAGGACAGCGGCCATGTTTACACCTGGTTCCTGTTTGTTCGGAAACTTTTTAATTGCACTTTGTCTCAGAAAGCGTTAAAGCTGCTTTGAGTTGGTCGCCACCGAAGGTCAAATCCAACAGTGGGCAGGTTTCAGCCATGACGTCAGCCTGCAGAGGGGTTAACGTGGCCGGACGACACATGGTCACACTCCGTGATGTGAGCGAAGCATGAAAACACGTGAAAACTCGACAAGGAGCCGGAGGAGAACGTCTGAGAACACGAGGCTGCAGGAGCTGGAGCAGGCAAACAGGTCCCGCAGTGCTGAGCGCATATTCACACGTTGACACACATGCACAGATGCAACTGTGATGACCTCATCCGTTTGGCGCTCGCTGAAACACGGCGCTGCGTTTTATCTGATGTTAGCTGATCCTCGCCGGCTGCAGCAGCACAAAGGAGCGGCTGCAGCTATAACCGGCCGAGAGTCGGGTTACAGCTGCAGCTCTGAAACTGAAGATGGGAGAACAGCAGAACATTCCTCCTCAAAGCAAGTGGAAAGTTTAATGTGCACTTGAACTCGTGGCCCTCTCCTCCATCTGCTGCTGCAGCCAATCAGCAGCTGACGAATGGTCCCGCTTTCCTCTGCTGGGACGCAGTGATTGGGGAGGATGGGCCAGGATCAGTTTCTAGATTCACACTCGAAGCAGCAGAACATTATGTAGAACCTCGTCAGAGCACAGACGGACTGGCTGAGGGTCCAACAGGAACCTTTTAGCATCTTTGTACCATAATTTAGCTCTTTTTGTGATTTTAAATCAATTATCACCAAACAAACTACAAATAAAATAACTTTAATCAAGTTTCCATCAAACATTTTTAACAAATTGTTTCCCTCAAACTTTCAAACTTTGTTCTTACTGATTCACTTCACTTCTGCACCTGGCCAAGTTTAAAAACTGCTCACATGTCATTGTGTGTCGTCTGCAAACTGCGACTTGTTCCCATCAACGACCGTCGTGTGGTTCTTACGAGGTTGTTCATCCAAATAAACAGTAGCTGGCGTCGTTCTCCGGCCTGAACCCACTTTACTGCTGCAGAAGAAGATTCAAACGGTCAAACCTCAGAGAGCGTCTGTTGCCATTGAAGCTGTGCGTGACTGGTGATAATTAGCAAATGTTAGCATGCTAACAGGCTAAGCTAAGATGATGATTACACCTGCTTGACCTTGTCTCTTTGAGCATGTTAGCATGCTAAAGGTTACTGCCTCACCGAGCTGCTAGCATGTTTGGACCTATGAAGAACTATTAAATGATGAACCCCCGGGTTGGATCCTGGGTCTGGTCTGGGTTCTCCAGGTTCTGGTGAACCTGTGACGGTGCAGAGGTTTCAGACACAGCACCCAGAGTTCATCTGGGTTCAGCTGATCTTCTTCGTCTTTGCTGCACAGTTGAGCGTCAGAGGCCGGGCTCTGTACTGTTGTGTACTGTGCTCTTCATGTGACGAGCAGAGAGGAGGAGGGATGCCTCTGCTTCATGCAGGCCGACGCTGCATCCCCCGTGGCAACGCACAGTCCTGTCATCTCCTGCCTCGTGCTCGTGACCGAATCAGGGGCAACATACTCATTAAGCCTTCCTCTTTTCCACGGGGCTCTTCATCGCTCTCTCTCCATCCTCCCCCTCTGCTCTACTCTCCACAGCCATCATCCTGTCCTACATCCCTCTCATCGCCTCGCTCCGCTCGATGAACCTCACCGTGAAAACCTCAGGAGATACAGAGAGGCGAAGGTGTTGCAAATCAAATGGAAATGTGCTGATTAAGAAGAAAATGCTAAAGCTAACTAACTAAGTGTAATTTGAAATAAAGAAGAAATCCTTTTCAAATAAATATGTTGCCATGGCAGCAAACGAACCACCATATTTATTTAGCCTCATGCTAGCGGAGAGAGAGGCTAACCTGCAAAGTGTGTTCTGTTATGTTACACTGACATGCTAACTGCTGGTTAATATACTTAAATGCTATTAGCATTAGCCTTTTAATATCCCACAGTTAGCTTGGAGCAAAGCATGCAGTCATGCTAATCGTTAGCATTTTATCACGGTACAGTGTTAACGTGTCAATGCTACATTCACCACGTCAGGAAAGACCTGTGTTTTCAAGAGTAGAGCAGTGAAACAGAATTAAAATTAATAGCCGACGGCAGAAAAACAGTTTGTGCTGCATTAGTGTTTATTTCTTTTTGTTTGGATGTTTGTTTTCATTTCTGCAGTTGTGAATTGCAGCGCAGAGGCTGACGTGCTCATCGTGCACAGTTAATACGATATAACCCGTGCAAACATCCCAACATTAACTTACATCACCGACAGAGTTCACGACAAACATCCCACGTTTTTCCACAGACGGACCAGCTGTTGATTAAAGTTAAAATGCTTTATTTTCATAATCACGTCTCGTCATCTTTACATATGAACTCTTTCAAGTCAGAAACACTGGAGCCTTTCACATGTTTACCGTCTGTATGTAGAATTAGCATGCTAACATGCTAAACGGGACCTGTGCACCTGTCCAGATGCTAACATTTAGGATTCAGTGGATACCTGCAGACGAACACATGAACGATCACAGTTATCTCTGTCATGTGACGACCCTGTGTTCCTCTGACCTTCCCCACGTGTCACTGCTCCTGTCTGTGTCGGGGTCTCGCTCACGCTCCTGCAGCTTCCTGCGAACCAGCAGCGTCTGAATTGAAGCAAACTGCGATCGGCTCGACGCTTTAATTCATGTGAAATCTCAATATGTTCACACGTGGATGGGGGGGGGGTGTTTACAGCAGCAGCTGCGGGAGGACTTATGAATGTACCCACCGCCCCCCCCCCCTCATTCATAAACACACGGGATGCTTATATAATGCCGATGCAGATCCCCCCTTCGTTCTCCAGAGCTATTTATAAGCCCAATAGCATGCAGGGAAGAGAGTGCGGCCAATTCATGCCGTGCCCTTCAAGACCAACACATGGCCCTCGGGGGCTGCCGGGCCCCGACTTCAGGGAGCTATTATTAGAGCCACGTCATGGGAGAGCCAGCGAGGAGAGAGGGAGGCGAAGTGACAGATGGGGGAGGGGAGAGATAACGGCCGCGGTGATGATGGAGGCGCCGCAAAGGCCCGATGTCATGAGGGTCAGGTTTACTCACCACAGGAGGGACAAGCACAGAAACAGGTGTCAGTCAAAATAATAAGTCAGATTCATGTTTTTATGCAGCGAGCTCCTGAAACAAACCTCTGATGAAGCCGTGGCCTGTCGGGAAATCAGCGTTAAGGAGTCCGACCAGGAGGAGAGGTTAATGCTGAAACCAGGCAAAGCTCACAACCAACTGGAGTGAGTCGAACAGCCATTAGCTCGCAGGCTAACACGGCACATGGCTGCACGCTAAACCTGGTCCAGGAGGAGCAGCACAGAGGCAAAGACACATGTTTCTTTATGAGTAAATGAAAATATCCAAACCCGAGCGCGAAGACCCGCTTTCAGTCCTCTCATTGGTTCATCATCATCATTATTATTATTATTATGGTTGTATTTAAGAAAAACAAAAAACAACAAATCACAACTGAAAATGGCTAATTAGCTGCTAACATGCTAATTAAATATTGTTTGACATCAGATCAGATTTTCCTTTATCCCACAGAGGGGGATCTAACAGCAGCAGAGGGGACGGTAAGATGAGAGGCATCAGGACAACAATAAATAAATAGAATAAATGTGAAAAGATAAATAAACATGTAAACACATAAATAAACATGTAAACACATTGATATCGTTGCTGGTTCTGGTTCTAACATTAAAGCTGAATGTTTATAACGTTCATTCATTCATTTCATTCTGAAATTTCCCCGGTGTGGGACTAATAACGGATATCTAAATCGTTCAAGAGTCCATAAGAAAAACAGGGTATCTGTGTGTGTGTTTGTGTGTTTGTGTGTCAGCTGACGTGTGTTTACACTCTCCGGTTGTTTGGTTGTCTGGGTGATTTATGACCCGTGGGTGTAAACACACAAACATCAGCTGACCACGTCAATGTCCAGATGGCGGTTTGATCGTCTGAATGGGACGTCGGTCAATGAGCTGATCAATACGAGCAGGGAGGCGGCAGCGGGCCGCGGTGACGTATCGGCGCCGGGGGAGATTCTGCAGGATGAGCCGCGCTGGCAGGTCTCACAGCCAATCAGAGTCCCCGGATGGCTGCGAGCCCCAGAGGCAACGAAAGGGCCACATGATAAACAAACAAACAAACAAACAAAGTTTAAGAAATCACGAGTTCAAACATGAAGAGACACAAAGATACTTCTACTCTGTTACATTACTCTGACGGCTTTAGTTACTTTGTCAAATCAGCAGATTCTAAATCAAACGATCAATCAATTACTGTTACTCTAAATACTCTGATTACATCTGACTGCAGACACTACTGTTACTCTAAATCAGGGGTCACCAACGCGGTGCCCGCGGGCACCAGGTCGCCCACAACGATCAAGTGAGTTGCCCGCCGGCCTGTTCTAAAAATATCACTAGCTCAGGGGTCGCCAACACGTCGCCCAGTATCTCGCCAAGGGGTCAATAATATAATAACACAAGTTTGATTTGTCACTTGGTAAAACCGGTCTAAATTTTCATCCAATCCAAATTACCTGTATAGGTACCCCGCCCCCTGCCCGAGATGAAACGATTGTTTGTCAACTAGCTGTCAATCAAACATTTGCGCTGTGCTGCTGTCAGTCACTGGAGCGGGGTGGAGGCAGGCTGACCACCACCAGGATGCCACCGTGCCAGGCAGTTAGCGGGCTAGCCTAGCAACAATGACAGCAGCAGAATTCAGTCAAACAGCCCTTAACTGATGGCGGGATCATTAAAGAGGCTCTGACTGCTGTGGCGGAATCATTATTCCGGGACCATAAACTTAAGACGGAGAGTCTGTCCGCTATTGGTGTCCAGCTTGGTGCGAACACTGTGCCGCGGAGGGTGTGTGCGCTGTCTGCGGATGCGGTCAGACAGCTGGAGTCGGACCTGAACAGGTGCTTCTGGTTTTCACTCCAGTGTGATGAGTCTGTGGCCTCCAGTGATACAGCACTGTTTTCATACGGATGCTGTTTGCACAAATGAACATGCAGGTGTATGTTATTTGGTTTTTTGATACAGTATTCTAGTTCATAATTTTATATGATATATGCATATGCACTTGTTCTATATGGAAACTAGCTATGTGAATAAATGTTACTAAACATGAGGAGCTCACAGAATATAAAAGGTTGGTGACCCCTGCTCTAAATACTCTGATTACATCTGACTGACACACTACTGTTACTCTGAATACTCTGATTACATCTGACTGACACACTACTGTTACTCTAAATACTCTGATTACACTTGACTGCAGACACTACTGTTGCTGCGATTACTCTAACCGTGCAGGAGCAGCTGCAGACCCACGGTGATGATGTCATGACATCAGCTGGTGACCTTTGACCTGTAAACCTCAGCGTGTTGGCGATCACGGTGCATCTGAAGGAAGGAAACATGAATAAAAGACGAGAACATGGAGGAGACACTCGGGGAAACGTGGATCTTTGAGGCACACACTGTATGTGAATGGTGATGCATTCACTTACCGTTACAAACTGCCTCAGTTAGGTATCAAAGTACATTTGAATGGTGCATTCACTTACTGTTGTACTCTTTGGCGTGCATATGACCAGTGATGCATTCACTGACTGTTAAATATTGTAGTGCATTTGAACAGTGCTGCGTGCACTTATGGTTATGTACTGCAGTGAATCTGAGCACTGACTCAATCACTCACTGTTATGTTTTAAAGGGCGTTTGAGTGGTGCATTCACTTACCAGGGTGCAATTCAACAGAGATGCTTTCACCTACTGTTACATACTGAGGTCTATTATTATTATTGTTATTATTAGTATGTTTGTTGTTATTATTGTCCTTTTTATCCTGAATGTGTTTCCATTTGACAATAAATGTTCAAACCAAATCGACCTTCAGGGAATCCCAACATGCAGCATGAAGCAACCAAGGCTTGTGTGTGTGTGTGTGTGTGTGTGTTTCTATTTTTGGAAAGCTCGTCTTTCTTTGAGGGGATTCTGGAGTCTATTTTTGCTGAGGGTCCTGATAGTCTGCACCACCTCACATCCAGAGGGGGGTCAGCAGCGCTCGCTAAATGAGACGATGCAGCATTCGTCCGTCGGAGCGTGACGGCTCATCACAGTGAAGCCAGAGCTGGACGCGAGCTGACGCTGCTGCATGTGCACGCGCACACAGACGCTCAGCACGCCGACATGCACGGCGCTGCATTCACTCACCCCCCCGTGGGGCTCTTTCACTGATGGTACGACCCAAAAAAATTATAAAAATAATAAAAAATCCCTGCACTTTGTGTTGAGAGAGGAGTCGACCTTGCTTTGCCCCCGAGACTGCAGGAAAACACAGATCGGCTCCACACTGGAGTCAACATGTAGCAAAACACACACACACACACACACACTGCTGCGACAGAGACGTCTGTTTTTAATTTGTCATCATTTCATTCATGTTCTTAGCTCAGATCTAGAGTTTATGGGGATGTTGATTCATGATCATGTCAAATAAACAAAAAATCACAAATTCAGTAAATATAAATGGAAAAACTATCACTGGACAAAATAAAGATGATGTAAACTGAATTGAATTGTGAGCTCAGGTTGTTCGTCAGATGTGAAATTAATGTGAAATTACAGACAAACATGCAGCTCAACACACCTGAGTCAAGGCTGCAGGCAGACGTGTGTCAGTAAATCAGTGAACAATAACTTCAGGCAAAATGCAAAATGAATCATGTTGTTGGGACTGTTCTGATCAACTTTAATCTACAGTTTTCAAATAATCTGGAATTGTTCAGTGAAATCGTTGAATTGAAACGGCTGACCGTTCACTTCCTGTTGGCTGACAGAAGGAGCCTGTGAATGAGGTGAACGGAGAGCGATGCGAGCGATGACCCTGCCAGATTAATGACAGACCATCTTCAAATGGACCAGAGCGTCCCTGGATTACGGGCTAATCCCAGCCGAGATCTGAGTGATGAGGGGACTTCGTGGTCGTGATGAAGCGCCGTAATGGCTGCGGAGGCTCAGTCACCTGACGACCTCTCTCATGTTGAAATGAACCATCATCAACCTCAGTTCAGCTTCGGGATTCCTGCTAATTAGCTAATCTTAGCATGCTAACACAGCATGCTAACACACTGAGCCAGGATGATAACTGTTGTGACTCATTAGCTTTGTTTGCATGGCTGCTGTCATTTAGCTTTGTTAGCAGGCTTAAAAGGAGTTTTTACGCAGTGTTGCATTATGGGAAATGAAGTATTTAGTGTTTTGGAAGCAACAGGAGTTTTTCAGCATCGATTCTGAGCGTTTTCCACCTTTACAGAGGAAATAAAAAGTCTGCACACCCTCAGGAGGCTGCAGGCCGTTCAGCATACTATAGATTTTCTTTAATGTTTCCAATAATTTACTGTATTTTTGTTTGTCATAAGATCAAATTAAAGACTGAACTTAGCTTAGCATTTACATTGTTGGTATTTTGCAGTTTCATCAGAGTGTGCAGACTTTTGAGAGCATGGACGAACCTCCCACTGGTTACATCATGTGACCCAACATGGGAACCTGATCCTTATGTTGAGACCCTCTGCATCACTTAAAGGTTTTTAATAAACACAATTTCAAACATCTCCTGCACCTGACAGTACAGTATGAAGACTTCCACCTTAAGAGACAGCACTGCACTGCACACGTCCGCCTTAATAAACAGGCCGCCTTAATGAGTTGTGGTTCACTGAGCTGACCTCAGCACTGATTGGTGCAGGTCGTGAGGAGGACAGTCACATACTGTGCACATGAACACACTGATTGCTGTCCCGCATCCTGTCACGGCTCAGCTCAGAGCAGCAGTGAAACCACCTGGCTGATCAATCATTAACGAGGAGCTGAGCCGATGTCAGGTGACCCCGTCTCTCAGCCGCCCGTCCAGTCGGCCCGATCCGATGTAGCTGCTGTCAGAAAGTTATGCTAATGAGCAGAAGCAGTGCTTTCTGGGAGTTTTTATTGAAGGAGCACAACATCTCAGCCTGTTAGCTTAGCTTAGCATCATGACTGTAAATAGGTGGAAAAGCTAGCCTGGATAACAAAAACCAAGCAGCAAGTAAACACATCTTATCTTATTTGTTTAAAACATTTTAAAAAGAGTGAGTTGTTGTTTTATGGGTCATGTGACATTCCAACAGTTGCCAGGCAACCAAGAGAGACTCCAGGAAGTACACACACTCAACAGAAACACTCTGGAACATACACAACTGATGCTTTTAAACTGCTTCCATGTGTTCCAGTCTTCATGCTAAGCTAAGCTAACATGCAGCTCTCTGTAGCCTGCCGTAGCCTGGCAGTGTCTAACCTGCGTTTTAAATCATGTTGCTCGGAGCTGCAGGCGGCTGAAAGGTTTGTATGAGTACAATTACGACTGCAGCCTGACGACTAATGGCCTGACTCCTGAGTTGTGTTACTTTATTTATTTTTTTTTTATTCCATTTGCAGTCTCCGCTGACTCCCCGGAGCAGCTCTCCTATGTAATGGATCTGTTCCCCTGCAGCTGCGAGTCATTACTTTTGAATGAGGCTGAGCAGAAGCAGGAGTAGTGGTGAGAGCAGGCGGGATGTGCATGACTCTGCAAACTGGAGTCAAGAAGTTAGAACATGATACGACTTCATTGTTCCTGTGGGAGGACACTTGTCTTGCAGTTGTGGCGCTCCTGAGCCTCCATACAAAGCAGGGAAAACGTTTACACGTTTGAGCACAGTTCATTTATTTATTAAACATAGGTGGTAGAAACATAAAGCCTCATTAACTTTAATATACATTATATCATATTATACAAATCATTTACAACATTGCGGTACGTTAAAGAGAAAGAAAAGGCCACATTAAACTTTAAAAGTCACAACTAGTTTTCAGAATGACTCTGTTGTGCATATACAGGATGTATGATCCCAAGCCATACGTACAGATAATATATCACATCATCATGAAAGACTTGTTTTTCTGATATTTGCCTTTATACCTGCCAAACAGTGAGACGCACAGACGCTCCAGTTAGGAAAAATAAAATATCACTGGAGGTTTCAAACACTGAAGACACACGCTGAGGTTTTGCAGACAGAGATGTTTTTCTCTTTTTTGTTGTTGTTGTTGTTTTTGTTGAATCAACTGTTAGCAGGAAAACACAAACGCACACTTCAGTGAATGAACACACGACCGAGCTCAGGTAACATGGAGACAGACTCATGCCGGGTTTGGATCTGTGAGTTATATTCTGATATTTTTTGCAATCGTGCTCTCAGTCTCGTTTCACTTCCTCTGAGTTTTAACAACATTGTACAAAAGGAAAGAAATGCATGTTTAGATTTAACCTGAAGTGCATATGTTTTTTTATTTTTTGACAAACTCAAATGAAAAAATCTGTTTAAAAACAAAACTTTTGACCATTTTTGTTGAAGATTTTGCCTCTTTTTCAAAAAACAAAAATCCAAGCTACTGCTCATCACAGGATTTCATATCAGACCAAAGCAGTCATTAAAAAATAAAAGAACTGTTTTTAAAAAGAATTTTTTTATGGACAGGATTTAATATTTCAAGTGATTTTTTTATGATGTAATTTTTTATTTGAATCTGTGTTTGAGTCTGCTTCTTTAAATTTATTCCATATTTTGTTTGATTTCAGAATTTTTGAGACAATCATAAACTTTTTTATACAGATTTTGAAAATTTGTTTTATTTCATGAAACATCTTCAGCTCATTTTGACCACAAACTGAAATATTAACTCAAAGTTGGCTTAGCTGAACATTATCCAGAGATTCATAACTGAGAAATATTAAAAGTTATGAATTATTGTCAAATTACTGAATAATAGAGTTAAAGTTTAATTTTAGTTTGTGAAACACAAACTCTAACAACTAAACTCACCGGGGTTTTGTGTCAAAATGGTTATTTGGTGTTTATGAAACAGGAAATTTAGCGTTTAATTTCTATACAATTTTAATTTTATTTTTGTGATTTTAATTTTAATTTAATTTCATTGTAGCTACAGATGCAGAGAAAAGGTTTGTTTGACTTTCATCTTCACTGTAGTTATCACTGCAATAATAACATCAGTCTTTAGCATCCAGACTAAAATAATAATAAAATGTGAATTTAAAAAATAAAAAATAAAAAAAATATTTTGTGCAAACAAGTGATAAAGATCAGTCAACAGGTTCATTCTGACGAGCTGCCAAAGGAAAAATATAATGAGACAAATTAAAAATATGATTAAAACAGAAACTTTAACAAAAGGAAGCTGAAAGTGGACATGAATTTATGATTTTATGGTTTTTTTATCACAACTGTTTCATCTCATCAAACCTGATTTCCTGTAATCACAGCAAATTTTCTCAGAGTTCATGTCTTTATGGTGCAGAACTTACAATTTTTAGAGAATTACCCAAAGAAAACACATTAGTATTAAAACTTTCACATCGTTTCTATAGAGTACATTTATTTAATATTGTGTGCTGAGGGGATAATAATTAACAAACAGATTTTAAACCAAAAAATATATATTCACCACAAGAAAACAACATTTTTTAATATCAGTGGCCTGAAATAATCATTAGTTTTGTCCACTTTGAGCTTCCATACATACTTATTTCTAATTTTCCATATTAGTTTCCTCTCACAACACCGTCCAGGAAGACTACTTACTGTACATTCAATACATGAATTTACATTTACATTATTTCTATGTGCAACCCGTCGATTGCTTCCCTACAGTGCTAATATAGACACACACGTTCTTCTTCTATGGTACCTCAGATGCATTAGACAGGGTTATTAACTGAACCAGGTTATGATTAAGGCACTATTAACTCGTATGCACAGATATGATCGACCTTTGTACTGTTCATGCATTATTGCTTATTGATGAATAACTGCAGTTACTGCATGTTTCTAACTGACGTCTGCTGGTTTCCTTTTGAAGCATCGCGCAGCACAAACTGCACGCGCTGCAGACGTGAGCGACGTCACTGCTGCATGACAACAGTTCAGCTGAACTCAAGGCTGCAGCCCGGTCTCCAAACCAGGAAACACAACAAACTCTCACTTCCTGGCCTTGGTCGCCTCCTTCATAAGCAGCTCCTTTAGTCCCGTCACATATGAGCATTCATGTTTTTAATTAGCTGTGTATAGATGTTAATACAAAAGGCTTACTCTCACATTTTCATGATCATCATCTTAAAGACTTTTATTTTCTGTATTCCCTTAAAATCACATCTATGAAGTGATGATACTAAAACATGTGTCTTGTGTGTGGAGGGGCTGAAATTATGCTGACTGCCACAGACAACACACGGCTTTATGCTCAGAGGCTGAACTGTCAAACTAATATCACGTAAAGTCAGATTCACTCCATTTGTTTTTGTTTGCTTGTTGTTGACAGTTGTTTATGATTTAAAGGAAGAAAAGCTGGATTCGCACCAGTTTGTACCTCAAGAACAGCCGAGTGACGCTGTTACAATCGAGTGGCGCTGTAGCGCTGCAGAGAACAGCCGAATGCGTCGGCTAACCTGCGCTGCAGCTCCGTGTTGTCGGTGATGTTAAACTGTGATGTGATGTCACTGAGTTTCCTCTGTCAGGGCGCTCGGTGGCGTCTTTGTGTGTTGATGTAGTTTATGAGACTTTAGCAGTGACGTCACTGTTGTTCAGAGTCTGTGGCTGCTGATTGGCTCAGTGTGATGATGCGACACTGATCTTACTGCTTTAACGTGTAGGTGGGCAGATGTGAGGCAGGGGGCGCCGTCATGAAACCAAATGCATGAAATAAAGTGAAATGGCAGTGTAATTCCAGCTGGACCTCAGAGATCAGCCTCTTCCTCTCTGGGATCACATGACGGATGAAGGTGAAACAGCGACACACACATTTACACACACACACACACACACACACACACACACACACGTCTGCGGGAAAACGTCTGTGACACATGAAAAAACAACAGGAAACAGAAAAATGAGGCATCTGCATGTGAAACACATGGAGATTTGAAACCGATCGGGATCAAAGATTTATTTTATCAAAAATAGAATCACAATAGAAGAGCTGTGAAAATAAAGGCGGCGACAGGAACTGGACGTAAAAATGAAAACAACAGGAAAGAAATGAAGATGCATTTTGTTTCCCAGAGCACAGCCGTCACTCGCACTATTGCTTCTCCTTAGTTTTGCATGAAAACGAAACAGTGGACGAGCCTGAACCGATGACGGAGTATGAAAATGTCCTCAGAGACGCAACAACAAGGTCTGATCAGCTGACAGGAAGTCACAGGATCAGTCATGAGGACGCTGTGATGTTGTTGCACACGCAGAATTCATTAATCATCATAATTAATGCCTCGTCACAGCTCATCAGCGCCTCCGTCAAACTGAAATCACCCTCGGCTGTTTTAACGTCTGAGCTCAGCAGAGTCACAACGAGCCGCTGCACGGCGGCGTCTGACGCCAGAGTGTCTGAGGTTTCTGCTGATGACGATCAAAAGTTCAGCATTTGGTTTGAGAGTTAGAAGAAAGGTTTCTGCTTCAGCCGCCTCCACCCTGCAGAGACATGTCCAGGACGTGTTTAGCCTAGCTTAGCACAAAAACTAGAAGCAGGGGGAAACTGCTAGCTTAGCTAAAACCAACCAACACATGAAAAACTGATTTATTTTTATTATTTTCATTGTTATTATTATTCCTCTTGTTGCTTCTGATGTTGTAGAGCCATAAATAAGCTTTCTACCTTCTCCATGACAACAGGATGTCTGATATGTTAGCAGTTGTCGCTCATTGAGTAGCTCCACCTTTAACCAAACCACCTCCAAACCACAACACCTTGTGTCTGCACCTGAGATACCACACAGATCAGACAGTGTTGGAGCTGCCTGAAGGTGGTTTTCTGTTTTAGCTAGGCTTCAAGTTTTTTTGCTAAGCTAGGCTAGGTGCAGCTTAGCTAATATAAGCTAATATGACTGGAAGGCTAGAAGTTGGAATAAGGAACAAGTCAGTGGATACCTCTGTATTGCTTGTCAGACGGCTGCAGGGTGAACTGACTCCATGTTGTTTGTGGCAGTTTCCAACACTTCCTGTTTCTGTGCTAAGCTAGCAACATTTCATAGTCACACAGCAAAGTCGGTTTGTTGCCAATCGGCTCTGAATGCTAGGCTTTGTGCTAAGCTAGGCTAAACACACCTTGGAGCTGTCTCCCTGCTGGACACTGATATTAAACTGATTTATCTTCTCATGTGAATCAGAGAAAAAGCACAAACAGCAGGATTTCAGGAAGGAACGTCAATTAAAACATCAAAACCAATAAATTCCTTTAGCTTTAGCAGTTTTTGAAGACCTCTGCAGAACATTATTGCCCTTAAATCAACATTTAACCCAACTCAGTCACACTCGCTCACACAAACAACCTCACAAATAAATTAAATGTGCAAATAAAATCAGGATGTCAGGCTCTAAGCTGTGATCAGACATCTGACGTTTCGTTAAAAGGCCGATGTTGGCTTCATATATGCTGTTTCTATACGTTGGTGTACATTTCCTGGATGATCATCAGGTTTTCTGTCATTGAGCGGGTTCGTCTGGCTGCACCAGATAATTAACGAGCACGTTAACTCAGCCCGGGCGTTGGTGACAGCGTTGGGGTGACGGAGGGAGACACCGGCGTCGTTCAGGCGTTAAAGCTTCTGTGGTTGATGAGCGGACACTGAGGTAGATGTTATCGATATAACAGAGATACAGCATATTGATCAAAACCCAAACACAATCAGAAACATTCAACTTTCCCCAAAAAGCAAAACCAGATGTCAAACGTCTGCGATTAATGTTTCAAATCATCCACACACACATTCTTCTCGTGGGGGCAGTTTTCTTGTTGTTGTTTGTTTGTTTGTTTTTGGCAAGCAGACATTTCCATCAGAGCTGCCTGCTTAAAAAAAACATAATTAAAACTTAAAATCATTAGCAAAAATGTTAAAAACCTAGAAAGTAATCACAAGGACGCCATGATGTGGACACTGACGCCACCGCTCCAACGCAATCATGAAGAAACTGATACCGATGAGCTGCTGCTGCTGTTGTTGTTGTTGTTGTTGTTGTTGTTGTTCCCATGTTACAGATTAGTGGTGCTGGGTTGATCCGTCAACACAAACGTCACACTCCTCTGTTCACATGCTCTACTCTCCAAGCATGCAATAATATGTTTTGGTTTGAATATGATATGCAACGCACAGACGGGACGAACACGACCTCTGTTCTCTACACAGAAACATCTACTGGTGAACAGGCGGAGGACTCCTGCAGGCGGAGGACTCCTGCAGGCGGAGGACTCCGGCAGGCGGAGGACTCCTGCAGGCGGAGGACAGGTTGTGTGTGTAGCAGATGATTCAAGTAGCGCTTGTCGTACCTCAGAGTCCCGCTGCGGCTTCGCTCTGTGCAAAACTCAGTCAGCTCCGGGTTCTTCCTACGAGTCAGCGTTTTTTAATCCAGAGTTAGTTTATTTCACCTCCATCACAGGAAGGAGGAGGAGGAGGAGGAGGAGGAGGAGGGTGAAGCAGGGACGTTGTTGCAGTCTTTGGGTTTGAGACGGCGCAGTGGAGGGAAAACGAGGTGGAGAAGCGGCGAGATGATCTTCCCCTGGATGAGACAAACAGAAGCAAAGTGTTAGTGCGAAGCTCTCAGAGCTTGGAGCCTCGTGTCTGATGCCGCTGTGTCTAAATATCAGCGTGCAGCCACAGGTGGAGCGCGTCCTGCGCTGCTATTGGTCAACAACACCGAACTCTTAAACTCTGCAGACAAGGCAACTGTCGCACCAACGCCTCCGTCTGTTCAAGCTCACACCAGGCAGCCTGGACCAGGTTTGGGGTCTCTGTCTGACTTTAGAGGATGTCAAACAGAAGCTGACAGTTGTTGGAGCAGGGTGGCTCAAACTGGGGCCTGCAGGCCGAAGCTGGGCTTGATGAGTTTGATTTGACCCACTGAATGTATCTGTCCTCTGCTGCCCACCGACGGTCTTCGCTTCACTCTGCAGCGTCCCAACCACGGCCGTCAGAGCAGTGACGAGCACTGACCACGACCCGCAGAGCTAAAAGCCTGAGATCCACCAGGACTGAAGAGGTGACACCTTCAAGGAACCAACAAGTCCTAGACCCTTTGATCTTAATGTCCCTGAGCTGAAGTGTTTCTGACCTTCCACCTGTGATTGAAATGAAACCAGTTTTGAGTTTGAAGTTTGACTTGTTTCAAACAGAAGTGCAGGTCCAGCACTGCGGGTTTATGTGACGGCAGCAGATGGTTTGTGATGTTCCTCAGTAAATCTTCAGAGAACAGAAGACGTTCAGTGTTTATCTGAACAAACAACAGCAACAAAGATCGTCTGTGTGTGTGAAACGAGTCAGAGCCACAAACACACACAACAGTTAATTATAATGCTGACATCTATATATCTCCCTCCATCGCCCACACACACACACACACACACACACACACACACACACACACACACACACACTCCAGGCCTTCTCCATCAGTACAGTCACATGCTGAGGAGGCAGAGCCAAGGACGGGATGAACCACCAGCCGTCACTTCCTGTTTGTCCTGCAGCAGCCGTCACTTCCTGTTTGTCCTGCAGCAGCCGAGCGGTTCTCGCACAACAGAACCGAACTGATGACAGAGTCATTTCTTACGAGAACCTGCCCAAACGACAACATTCACCGAACTCAGGTTTAAGGTGTCGCTGCTCGTACGAGGAACAATCCACAACCACCGGCGCCGTTACTGAGGAACACTGACGCCACGCGCTCGTTATTCACCATGAGTTCACCAACAAAAGACCTGCAAACAAGCCAGACCTGCACCAGACCTAGACCCGATCATGATCTGACCTTGACCTGAACTGAACTGGACCTTTGTCCCCAACCTGATCCCAGCGTGACCTTGACTGGAAACAACCAGACCTTAACCCGAACCTGATCCTAACCTGATTCTGACCTGTAACGAACCAGATTTTGACCCGATCCTGGTTCAAACACAACCTGGAGCAAACCGGATCATAGACCGAAC
Source organism: Datnioides undecimradiatus (assembly GCA_008933995.1). NCBI lineage: Eukaryota > Metazoa > Chordata > Actinopteri > Lobotiformes > Datnioididae > Datnioides > Datnioides undecimradiatus. The sequence continues at coordinate 2,588,979 of WARS01000027.1, forward strand.
TAAACCTGAACTGAATTGAACCATATCATGAACCCAAACCTGGTCCTAACCTGACTTTGACCTGAAACAACCAGACCCCGAACTGACTAACCAAACCTGGTTCTAACATAGTCTTAATCTGGACCAAACCATTAAAGGAACCAAACAAGACCTTTACGAGACCCAGACCTGATCAACCTAAACCTGAGCTCACCTGAAGCTGCTCTGGTGTTAGAGGTCAGTATCCTCTGTTGCTGCGGTAACAGGCAACGTACGGGCACGCTGGGAGGCTGGAGAGTGCACTGATGAGACGTAAGAGTTGTTTTAACCTGGTTTTAAAGGCTCAGTTACAATGAAAACGTGATTATTTATCAAAAATCAAGATATTTGTTTACGATTACTGTGAGAAACTGAGCCGGGTGGCGTGAACCTCCACCGGGTGGTGTGAACCTCCACCTGTGCTGAGGGAGTGAAACGTGTCCCCGCTCTGATGAATCTGCAGTAAACTCTCAGATCAGGACACGTTAAACCCGCCCTGCACCGTCAGAGCCCTGCAGCACTCAACCCGCCTCAGCGTGATGTTGTGTGGATGTTGTGGTCCCGTCACCGTGGCGACCACAGCTCAGCAGCTGCTGTCACCGAGAGTTTTAACGGCGCTGGTCAAGGTCCCGTGACCGTCATTCATCAAGCGTGAGTGACATACATGTCTTTAAATAACGGCGACCTCTGACTGAATGAGCCGGTCGCACGTGGCTGCAGCGACGGACGGGGGGCACTTCGATCGCTGATCTGAGATCTGATTTCAGACAGACAACAACTTGTTTTTGTTTGTTTTCAGTGTGTTTGTGACCTGCTCACTGACAGGAAGAGGACGTGAACACAGGATCTGCCTCGCGCTCCAGTCATTATAATTAAGCTGTCCTGATTTAACGAAGGTCATTTCCTCCGGCTCCTGCGGCTTTAATGTGACGAGTCGTTTGAGATCATTCGTCTGTTTTTCACTTTTTACGAGCTGAAAGAATCAATTATCGATGAAAAGAATCAATAAATTGATCAATAACGTCATCGACATTGAGTTGAGATTGAAACGCATCGGATGGTGACAGGAAGTGGAAATCACGTTGAATCAAACAGCCCTTTGTTTCCTCTGGACTGACCGTTATCGGGATCAATGATCAATATTTACCGTTAGTGACACTGATCAATGATCAGTTTTCACCTGCTTTAGTTTGGATCTGAAGTCCTCGCTCTGAGCTCAGGGTCCCTTGAGTGGCTGCTGTGGTTTAGGCTGGGTTTAGGCCTGGTGGAGGCTGGGTTTAGGCTGGGTGGAGGCTGGGTTTAGGCTGGGTTTAGGCCTGGTGGAGGCTGGGTTTAGGCTGGGTTTAGGTCTGGTGGAGGCTGGGTTTAGGCTGGGTTTAGGCTGGGTTTAGGCTGGGTTTAGGCCTGGTGGAGGCTGGGTTTAGGCTGGGTTTAGGCCTGGTGGAGGCCGGGTTTAGGCCTGGTGGAGGCTGGGTTTAGGCTGGGTTTAGGCCTGGTGGAGGCCAGGTTTAGGCTGGGTTTAGGCCGGGTGGAGGCTGGGTTTAGGCCGGGTTTAGGCTGGTGGTGCAGCTCTCCACAGGCCTCTGGAGGCTTCAGGACCGACTCCCCTGACAGCAGCTGTCAGAGTGTAACGTGTCATCTGAGGGGAAACCTGTTTACCTCCGCCTGCACCGCCTGCATATGTTCAGAGAGGACACGCAGGGCGGGGGGTGATCTGTCTCTCAGTCTGACATGATGCTGCGTTACGTAAGCGGGACAGGATGTGTGTCAGAGGAGCGACCCGTGGTTCATACAACACGCTACAAACATGTCAACCTCCGCCACTCTGACACAAACAAACAAACACACAAACAAACAAACAAACGTGCTGCAACGCTGCACTGTAAACACTGCAGCCGTCCACACAGTCGCGTTTACATGGACGCTGATGTTCAGGCGTCACTGCTGATGTGATGCAGGTCAACAGCCACACGGACGTTATCGTTGTTGTTGTTCTTATGTTTATGTTTATTATTGTAGAACATTTGACAAAATAAAAAACAGGTTAAAGGTGAAAGTATTGATTAATAGTGTGTTAAATCATGTTAAATGTGAGTAAACAAATATAAATAGGTAAACATTAATGTACGGGTGACGACTGACGGCCTGTGATCGTCTGATCTTTAGTCCGGCTTCAGCAGAACTGTTTGTTTACTACCTGAAACACTGTTGTTTACTCTCATCCCTGAGCTGTAAACAAAGCAAACAGCTGATACAGGGACAGCTGTGAACATTAAACTGAGGGAAGAATGAGGCGTTTAACGCCTGCACAGGAAATACAGTTGTTTGTTATTAAACATGCTGTTTGGGAGGAATGTTGTTTGTTCTGTTTACTGCAGCAGTGAGACAGAAACTGATCTGAGTGCAGCTTAACGAGGTTAATCTGCAGAACCTGCGTTGTCGTCACTGAGCAGCTCGGCTTCGTTTGGTCCTGGAGCTGACTCTGATCCAGCAGGACGCTGATTTAAACTGCAAACAGGCTGCTGGTGGTCGTTTCTGATGAGCTCTGGCAGAGAAAAACTGATCTGGAAGCTGATTTTTGCAAGAAAACACAAACTAAGCTAAACATGAGGTCACGGGCTGCAGTTAGCTCACTGAATGTGGTGACGGGTCAGGCTGCACGTGGACTGTAACTGAGCCTCAGGTTCGTCTGTGAAGTTACTGTGTCAGCTGATGGAGTTTGAAGGAGCAGCTTCCCTGTTTTAATACACGAGGAGAAGCTGCACCGAGCTGCTGACGTGCACACACGTTGCCATGGTTACTGAAATGCTCTTACACAGTGCAAACCCAGACCCAGCCCCTGTGATCAGCAGGTTAAAGTATTTATCTCAATGTTTCTGCTAAAAACACATGTCAACAGTCAGGACTCCAGACCAGGACTCTAGACCAGGACCACGTCCGGATCAGAGTCCGACTGACGGCTTTCACACCAGACTACAAACGAACCAAACGCAGGACACGCTGCAGCCGAAACAGGAAGTGCTTCTATATTTAAAATGAGGATGAAATCAGGATCCGTCTCTGTTTGATCCAGCTGCTGCAGGCTCGGAGGATCCACCTGAGCCTGAAGACTGAGACCACAATCCAGCTGTGGAGACCCTGCTCCAGCTGCAGGGAAGAGACGCTGCTGCCACCTGCAGGCTGAGAGCTGCACTGCAGCCGAGACACCACAGAGGAGACGCACTCAGAGCTGCTGCTGCTGCTGCTGTTATTATTATTATTATTGTTATTGTTGTTGTTGTTGCTGTTGTTGTTGTTGCTGCTGAATGTGTCAGGAGAATGTAAACTATACATCTTTAATGACCTGTTTTTCTTTCTTTTTTGATTGTTGAGTCGTTATAATTGTATTTTATTTAAATAATGTATTATCCTGTTTGCAAACCTTTCCGTTATTATCAGTGTCAGATAATTAATCTTAATAAAACGATGAAACTAAACAGACGGAGCTCTTTACACACACACACACACACACACACACACACACTCAGCTGCCCTGTGACACGCTGAACTTCGGCCTCGGCGTCGACACAGACACCCTGCTGCAGTCGCATCAACACTCAGACTTTCAGGGCCTTAACGACCACAACACGTGTTCCAATTAACATTTAGTGTTAATCTGATCAGCTGATTCACGCAAAGTGACTCAGCAAAAGGTCTGAAGGTGACTCAGCACTCTGAGGCTCTGTTTCGTGCAGCCCCAGCACCCATGCTGTGTTCACACACAGGTGTGACAGTGACTGCGTCCAATCAGCAGCTGTCTGAGCTCAGTTTAAGCCACGTCAGTCTTGAACTGTGATGTGAAGCTGAACTAAGCAACAGTTCCACGTGTTTTACAGAGTAAAGACGATTCATCAACAGATCAGCAGACGATTTCCTCTGGAGACCAAAACATGGAAACCCAGTGAGTCTGCGCTGCTGGACGAGAACAAGGACGCTGAAGCTCCCTGTCGCAGGCTGATGATGTCAGCTCTGCTGCGCCCTGCTGCCCCCTGGTGGCCGACAGTCAGACCACGCAGCTTTAATTAGTCCCGTTTCTCAGACCGGCTGTGGGATAATTAATGGCTCTCATTAACAGACTTTTACTGCAGCTTTGATGCCAGATACGTCCCCGGCCTCTGATTGGTTGGAGTAAAATCACCTGATTGATAAACGCGCTGATTTGTTGTGAATGAACTTGTTTGTGTTTGTCTGACTGTGACTCACCTCTCTGCACGACCAGCCCTCGTCCGTCCATCTGTGTTGATGACTCAGCAGTTATACTCCACCAGGCCTCCATCCATCAGTCCATCAGCTGATAATCCATCAGGACACTGATCATGTGACCTTCGTCGTCCATACGTCCATTTTTTTTAATTCCCGGTCAGTTTTTTGATAAATTCCTCTTTTCTCCTTCAGTCTGGCTGAAGGTTTTGTCCCTGGAGTCCAGATGGTTAAGGTGCCATAACGACGAAACTAATGGAGGAAACCTCAGCATGCAGCAGGTCACCTGTTTGTTTGTTTGTTTGTTTGTTTATCGTATACTGTGCAATAAATCATAGTTCTTTATTGAACAAGGATATCGCTTAAATTGAGCTGCAATATCGATCGATTGAGGCTGATCAGTTTGTTGAAATCTGATTTTTATATTTTTATAAACATGTCATCTGATCAGTCATCAGCCTCAGTGTCGGCGTTCTATGGAAGCAAAAAAGTGCAAAAAAATTTTTTTTTTTTTTACAAGTAATTTGATATTTAATGCTTTAAATTTAAATACAGCAGAAATGTTTTGTTGTAAAATTTGGGATTTTGAAAACTTTTGTTTCTGGATCATGTGACCGACAGACTGTCACCTGATTGGAGAAACTGATTCCATTCAGGCTGGTTTGACAGTGAGGGTTAATTAGTTGCAGTCATGTGGCGTTTGGTTTGCTCATGTTCACAGTGGATTTCTTTTACATATGAAAATTTAATTTTTGAAAAAATAATTTTCTAAATATTTTGTAAAATTTTCAGATTTTTTCATCTGAATCTGTGAAACAAATAAGAATAAAATTAAAAAATTAAAAAATTAAATTATGTACATTAAGTTAAACCATGTAAATATTGATGGTTTAACTCAAGTTTAATATTAACTGTAATAATAATCAGTTGTGATATTTACTCACAATTTGGGTGCCATTTTTCTAATTTTGGCCTTTTTCGTCCTGTTTCACGACATTTTGTCACATTTTGCAACAAAATATTTTATATATTATATATTATACTTTTGGTTTGGTGAAAAGCTTTTTCCTTAAATATCAGTGACTGTGGGATATAAATGCATCAAACAGCATCATTTTCACTGCTTTATGTGAGGATTACTTTGCTTTTTCAAAAACTATATTATCTTCAGAAAAATGAAAGCTTGTGTTTCGAAGCCGCGGCTGCTCAGGGAACTTGTCACATGTGACGTTTGTTGATATTTAAACACGTTTTAAGCCTAAAACAACTGTAATGTGTAGAACAACAGCGGGCTGCAGCTCAGTGTGGACCATGTTCTGCCTGGACAACAGGTGACACACACCTGGCTGATTAATGTGTGTGTGTGTGTTATTCCATCAGACTTCCTGCTGAAGACTGAAACGATGCGTTTGAGTCTGTCGGTGAAGTCAAACAACATGGAGGCTTCCACAACATGGTGGTTTTCTGGCCTCGTCTCTGCAGCTCCAGCATCCTTTCACTCCCGCGGCAGACAATACAGAAAAGTCTGGAAGGTTGCTATAGAAACTGCATCCACGGGAGAGACGCAGCGCCGCGTGTCGTCCACGCGATGGCGCTGTGGGTTTGGAAAACGCTGCAGCTGATTTCATAATAACTCAGTGAAACAGGCTGATGTGGAGGATTTAACCTCCCGAAGCCCGAGACCTTCACATCTGCGTGAGAACAGCAGGAAGCGGAAGGCGCTTCGCCCTGAACTCTGTCTGACAGGCGACAGGAAGCAGAGTTGAGGTTCAAATCAAATCCGTGCGCCAAAGTCGGTTAAATTTAGGATAATTGATTCCTGCACAGCCCGGCGCACAACACACACACACACACTCAACTGATCCGCCACTGAGCTGCAACCAGCCTGAGCGGAAAATGCATGAGGGGGAAATAACAGGTGTGTGTGTGTGTGTGTGTGTGTGTGTGTGTGTGTGTGTGTGTGTGTGTGTGTGCAGTAAAAACAGCCACCATGTGCCTGCTGCATCACTCCTGTAAATTTAGATGACATTGGTCCTGCGCCGTGCCTCTGCCTCCTGACGAACACAAAAAGCGAATGTAAACTTTCATAAACCTGCGTCATTGTTTCAATAAATTACGCGTTTTACTAAGAGAAACACCAACAACGACAGTAAAGTGCTACAGGCTGATCGTCTCTAAGCTCCGCGGCGCGTAATGGAAGACTGTTTCAGGGACAGAGAGGTGAATGCTCTTGTAATCCATCCACTGTGGTGGCTGAAATGAGGAGCTGGTCGGTCTGAACTCAAACCAGAGGGGGTGTTTGGGGGGGGGGGGCGCACTGGAAGCTTCCCTCCGCGCGCCACTGATGCGTAATTCTGGATCAGACATCGGTGAGCTTCCCGGTGTAGGCCTTGTGCGGGCTGCAGTTAGTGTACTTGATGGAGTCCGCGTCGTCGCTGTCCAGGTAGTCGGACTTGGACAGGGACGGTTTGCTGTCGCTCCTCTTGAACTCCCCGAACGGCGGCTGCTGCTGGCCGCAGGTCACATGCGTGTACTGGAACTGCTCCTCGTGCTCCGTCTCGCGGTGGTAGAAGTAGTTGAAGTTGGACACGATGACCGGCACCGGCAGCGCGATGGTCAACACCCCGGCGATGGCGCACAGCGAGCCCACGATTTTACCCCCGATAGTGACCGGACACATGTCCCCGTAGCCCACCGTGGTCATGGACACCACCGCCCACCAGAACGCGTCCGGGATGCTGCTGAAGCCCGACTCCGGGTCGTCGGTCTCTGCGAAGTACACGGCGCTGGAGAAGAGGATGACCCCGATGAAGAGGAAGAAGATGAGCAGTCCCAGCTCCCGCATGCTGGCCTGCAGGGTCTTCCCCAGGATCTGGAGCCCCTTGGAGTGTCTGGAGAGCTTGAAGATCCGGAAGACCCGGACCAGGCGGATGACCCTGAGGATGGCCAGGGACATGGCCTGCTGTCCGTTCCCCTGGTGCTCCGCCAGCTCCAGCCCCAGCGTGATGAAGTAGGGCATGATGGCCACGATGTCGATGGTGTTCATGATGTTCTTGAAGAACGCGGGCTTGCTCGGGCAGGCGAGGAACCTGACCAGCAGCTCGAAAGAGAACCAGATGATGCAGAGCGTCTCCACGATGAAGAACGGGTCCGTGAACGGGTTTGGCTTCTTTGCGCGCGCCGTGCCGTTCACCACCAGCTGCTCGTCAAACGTTCTGGCTTCCTCTCTGAACTCGGGTAAAGTCTCCAAGCAGAAAATCACAATGGAGATGAGGATGACCAGCACGGAGACGATGGCGATCCCCCTGGCGGGTCCGGAGCTCTCCGGGTACTCGAACAGGAGCCAGACCTGCCGCTGGAACTCGTTCTCAGGCAGCGGGCGCTCTTCCTCCTTGATGAACCCCTCATCCTCCTTAAAATTCTCGATCACCTCCTCCCCCAGCTCGTAGAATTTAATCTCCTCCATGAAAATGTCCACCGGCACGTTGACGGGTCTCCGGAGCCTCCCCCCGGACTGGTAGTAGTAGAGGATGGCATCGAAGCTGGGTCTGTTCCTGTCGAAGAAGTACTCGTTCCTCAGCGGGTCAAAGAAGCGCATCCTCTTGCGCGGGTCCCCCAGCAGGGTGGAGGGGAACTGGGCGAGCGTCTTCAGCTGCGTCTCGAAGCGCAGCCCGGAGATGTTGATGACCACCCGCTCGCAGCACTCCTGGTTCTCCACTCTCTCCGGGTCGTACACATCCTGGGCTGACAGCGCGGCCAGTGCCACAGTCTCATCCAGGTTCTCTCCGGGCACCACTGTCATCTTTCCCCCCCAGACAAGGGCGACGCTTCCCGCACCTCAGTCCTCTCTGTTCCCCCTCCGACTCCCCCGCGCGTATTTGGAGACCAGCTGAGCTCCGCCGCGTCTCTTCCTCCTTTTTTTGCTGCTGTGTCGGCGTCACGTCTGGGGGTGAGCGGGGTCCGCTGGCATTTTTGTGCCCACCCCCCTAAAACCACGCTCACCTTTCCCGTCCACGCGCTGCTGTAGTCTGGACTATCGGCTCGGCTGTCACATTCACTGCATCTTAAGCAGGCTTTGCCCTCCCCGAGCTGACGTGTGTGTGCACGCTCTCTCACTGAGGGGGGAAATAAAAACACACGCGCACGCACATATGCTCATCATGAATCTGATCCAGCTATTCAGGAACACGGCGTGCACACACCGACATCGGCTTTTATGAGGAAACGTGAGCAATTCGCAGTTCGCGTGCACAGAGAAGTGTCGTGCGTAATGAACCTGTTGTCTCCAGCGTGGCACAGGCTCAAGGTTATCGCTGGAGTTGTTGTTTATGGTGAGATGCGGTGCGATGTTTGCAGGCGCGAGCGTGCGTTTATGAATGGAGACAGTTTAACGGCGCTTGGAAACGTGGAAAACGAGGAGAGTCGTGCAGAAACACGCGGCTTTCATGCAACAAAAAGGGGAAAATCGTCGCCTTTCATTCATGATCCGATCCCAGGATGAATACCTGTGGCTCAGGGTCTCGTCTTCCTCCACCTACTCATCCTTTCATCCACAGGTGACACACACACACACACACACACACACACAGAGGGGAAAGGGACAGATGCAATGTCACGCCGCAGCCGCTTCAAGACGAAACCTTGCTGACGTTTCCACAACAGCCCCGAACGCCGCCGAGCTGCTCCACAAGTTGTGCACGACTTGCAAGATCTGCCATGCCTCTGCTGTGTCTGCTGCAGGCGCGTTGCATTGTGCACGGAAGACAAGGACAAGCAGGGCTTCAGTCCCGTTTCCACGCACTTCTGAGACCTCAGAGAGGCCGAGTTTCAAAGCGATTTGACTCTGAATGGAAGGTAAACACCGCTGTGCAACAAGTACGGGGGGGGGGGGTGATGGAAAGAAGGGAGAGTTTCTGGGCTGCAGCTCAAAGCAGTGACGTGTTTTCCTAAAATAGCTGGATTTCTCCCAGGGCCGCAGGAAAAGTTCCTTTTCCCATGGAATGGCCCGAGGGAGCAGCAGGGGAAAATGAAAAAACTGGGATGACAGGAAAAAAAAGGGAAAAAGCGATCTGCATCTTCAGGCTGCGGAGGAGAAGAGCCTGTCATTCAGAAATCATGAGAGCAGGACGGCAGCAGGGCTCAGTCAGGGAGGGACCGCTCTGACAAACGTGTTTCTAACAGGAGAGATGCTCGATGACGCTCCGAGTGGAAAACACCACGACGCAGTTTAACTGTTGAGCTCTGACATTCAGGCTTTGTTCTGCTGCACAAACACAAACACAAACACAAACAAAAAGCACTGTTTTCATTTAAACACAGGAACTGATTTATGAGATTTTACAATAAAAACAAAGCAACAGGGAGAAAAGAGTCACATCCTCAGAGCCCAGCAGCTCACCGTCAACACGTCTGAACACAAACAGGAAGCACATCGTCCATAAATCCTGAAAATGAGACAGTTTTCCAGTTTTTCTGCTGCTCATCATCCGAACACGACTCGTCGCCATCAAACAGAAACGTCTCGCCTCAAAACAACAACTATTATTCTGAACAAAGTTTCTGGTTTTAACCTGAAAAACAACAAAATACAAACAACCTTTTCACGTCATAACACGTTTCCATAGCAACAGCAGCTTCCTATGATCCATATTCACTAGTGTTATCAAGTGGCGGCTCAGTGGGCGCAGTCCTCATGATTGGAGCAGAGAAGGTCATGTGACCGAGGAAGTTCATGTGAAAACAAAGTCAGCAGTATTTTAACACACGAGACCCAGAACACGACCTTCTCCTGAACCTGACCCGTCACAGCCTCAGCCAGATGTTTTTGTTTAGTTACCATGACAACGCAGGTCAGCTGACTGCGTCCACAGGAGTCCACGGGAAGAGTCAGCGTGAAAAGTCGTGTGATTTGATCGCAGACTGAGGCGAGCGGCTCGAGATCTACCCGTCAAGGCACCATGATCGTTAAGACCTGCAGGATCATTAACCAATCAGACGGCTCCGACACGTGATGATGCAACAGTTCCAAACAGCTCCTCTGTTCACACCCTGAGAGTCTGACTTCAGCTGCCTGCACCTCTGCACACCGCCACCGGCTCATTTCCTGGATCCTGTGAGCTCATCGAGTACACACACACACACACACACACACAGACACACACTCACACACACACACACACACACACACACACATACATACACACACACACTCACACACTCACACACATACATACACACACACACTCACACACACTCACTCACACACACACACACACACATACATACACACACACACACACACACACACACACACACACACACACACTCACACACACACACTGACACTCACACACACATACAGACACACACTCACACACACACACTGACACTCACACACACACACAGACACACACTCACACACACACACACACACACTCACTCACACACACACACACACACACACAGACACATACTCACACACACTCACTCACACACGCACACACAGACACACACTCACACACACACACACTCACTCAGCAGTTGCTGGTTGTGTGTCCACATGTTGCCTGAATGTCACTCTGGTGGATTCTCTGGCAGCTCGGCGTCTCTGTTTCTGTCCAGGTTTCTGTTTCCTGTTGGACCGCAGGACGTCTGTGTGGCCTCGAGCACAGAGACGCCGCGGACCAATGAGGTCACCTCGCACGGTCACATGTCGCAGTTAAACCTGAAACAGCACATTAATCTGATCAAAACAGGCAAACACAGAAGTTTCTGTGAGATGGTCTGGTTTCTGATCTGAAATCAGCTCCGATCAGTTCGTCTGCAACGCGCTGCAGCGTTTTCACGTAGAGTTGTTTCTTTATAATAATGAAACGTGTTGAAATTCATGAAGTAACATTAAACGTTAGTTATGTTATTTATATTATCATCTTATATTATTTGTTTCATTTGCTGTCATGTTTAGCTGTTCTTCAGCTGACTGCTAACATTGACTATATATTAGTTAACTGATATGCATAGTTAGCATTGGGATTTACAGTTTGCTAACTTAGCGTAGCATTAATAGCAGCATGGTGCCTTCAAGTGTCTTCAGGATGGTTGTAATTTGTAGCGGTGGGGCGTCTCTGTCTGTTTTTTCATTTCACCAACAGGAACGTCAGCTGGTGAAATGCACCCTGGGAGTCGTGGGACTAGTCCATCCCTTGCACCGATGGTTCAGTTGCTACGCTCCATGAGAACACGGGCGGTTCCTGCAGGACATCACGCACGACGCAGCCCTCAGGTTGTTTATTGGTCATGAACGGTTCGCTGGGCGCTGTCCCGCGAGCACCACTGGGATAAACTGGTTCCCATTCAGCTCTGACCGCTGCACTCCATCATCCACTGTAAACATGCACAAAGTGTCAGGAGGGTTTTTCCCACCCACTGAAGCTTCTCGCTGTCAGGATAATTCATGATGCCAAATGTCTTTTTTTAAGTCTGTGCAGTTTTGGAAAAGTTACAACAGTCTGACGTGAGAAATGGCTGAAACGCCGCCGCCGGCCGGGGCTCCGAGCGCCAGCATCATGAAAACATGTCTGATGCAGACTGAGGAAGCACAGCGGCCGTTATATGAGAGCAAGAACCAGCTGTCATCAGCTGATTTACACAGGACGCTCATTCACTTCAACAGTGTGTCTGTAATACCACCAGTGAACATGTCTCCTAACAACTACAGTAATATCTCATTGTTTATACTCATATTAATGTCTGTTAGCTAAGCTTAGCTACTAGCAACTTAGCTAGCAAAGTCAGTTTAACCCCGTCAGCTTTGCAAACATGTTTTTTGACTGTTATTAAATAAATTATTAAGTAAATTTTGATGTTTTTGATGTCAGTAACTTTACAACACAAAGACAAACTCTGCCTACTTTATTCTTTCACGCTCCTCACTGAGACGAACATAAACACAGGTTGACAGTTTGTGTTGAAATAAGTCATATTGCATCTGTTACGTGTCATCTTAACATTAAAACAAGTCATGAAAAGCCGTTTCTGCGGTGAAAGGGACCCGTCCATCCACCCCGACCTCCTTCATGCACTTACATTCACACCTTTTATCCTACGTCACCTGGCGCTTCTGCTCCCAGTAGAAACCAATGGGAAGTATTTTCCTGTGACATATGCACTGCACGTTATTTGAAAGGGTAAATTAATGTTATTTGCATGTAGATTGATGAGATCGGGCTGAATTGAGACGCTGTGCTGACGTTTACCCTTTCTTCCATTCAGCATCTGTGATGATCACAGATCACTGTGTTGCTTTGAACAGTCTATATTAATACTTCACCTCCTCATGAGTAATGATTTAATAACACTTATTTTATTTAATAGTTGGTAAAATGTGTATTTAGTGATAAAGCTGACAAAGTCATTTCTAATATAAACCAGAGCATCATCGGCATATTAGCTGATGCATACTTTTACTGCAAGATGAAGTTTTTCAATTAGTGTTTTCCAAAAATGAAAAATCATGTAGCCAACACGTTTTTCAGCTGTGAAGTGTGAAAACACCACGAGTTCACTGCAAACCTGCTTCGAATTAGTCATGTTAACGTCTCCGGCAGCTGATTTAATTAACTCTTTGTCTTATTGCGTTAGCTGCTTTCTGCTTTCACACTGATCCAGGATCAGCAGCTCACGTCCTCTCTGCAGCTCTGCGAGGAGCCGCTCGTCTTTAACATCACACGTCCTGTGTAATTAAATGAATCTGGTTAGATGAAATTACAGCGTGCGCTGTGACAGCTGACAGTGCTGATGGCAGGAAACGCTGTAAGTGGCCTGAGAGTCGGCGGCTGGTGACGCTCGCCCATGAAGACCCTCAGTCAGCGAGGACGCGTTGAATCAGGATGAGGAAAAGCTTAAAACAGAAAGAAGCGTGAATATCAGCCGAGCACGTTTCATTCGTGAGCTGTTAGTTTAAAAAAGTGTATTTTCTTAAATTGAACAAAACAAGAAAGAAACAAAAAAGAAATCAAATGAAATGTATTTTGGCACAAACGCTGTTTCCTGATTAAACCTGTTGTTCCTGCCACTTTGACTTTAACCTCAAACAGTTTTAATGACAGTATTAACCATATGAGGTTGTTCATATGAACTGATCCTGCAGCCTGTTCGACAGTAACGTAGCTTTGACGGCTCCAAACGAACACTGACGACTGAGCGAACGCTCAAGGTCGTCACGGTGAAATCGTCAAAAACTGGGTTAATGTTTCAGGGAACGACGGGAATCTCCAGAGAGTTTCCGTCTTCGGGGAACTCACATGAAGATTTTCAGCCAAATCTGACAGCGACGAACGAGCCGAACAGACAAAATCATGAAATGTGCTGAAAACTCTGATCTGCAGCCGGACGCTGGTCTGATCCTCAGCTGTGGGAGTGTGTCAGTGTGTATAAAAGCTGTCTGTGTGTTTCCGGATCTTCAGTTTAAGGGAAGCAAACATTAATCTTTAATCCAGGTCACTAACATCCATTGATTGGACACAGACCTCTGCGGGCCTCGATATAATTATTAACGCCTGTAACGACACCGAAGAGGGAAGCTGCTCGGGGGAACTGGAACCTGGAACTGTTGCATGAAGCTGCAGCGACGTTTTATTTTCACATTATATTATTTAATGATGATGATTAAAACACGAGTCAGTGAACACAGGTGTAAATAAAACCTGTAAGTCTGTAAATAAGCACATATATCAGTAAATATGTCAGTTTGCACAAATAAATGAGGAAATATATCAGAAAATGAATAAATAAAATAAAAACAGACATAGGCTAATACATAAATGAATAAAGATATAATAAAGATATTAATATAATAATAAAGACGTAATATATCTAAAATAATATGAGTAAATATGTAAATAAAACAACACTGCACCACACATCAGTGTTTTTGTTTATCTTTCCAAGAATGAGCTGTAAACAAAGCAGCATGACAACGTTTATTGACACAAACAACAACAATAACCTGTCATGATGCACGAACATGTGTGCGGCTTCAGTCCGTGTGCTGGAGGTCACGCTGCCCTTCAGAATAAAAGCCTGGTGTTAACAGATGGAACAGTTGTGAACGTCCTGCTCCTCCCAGTCAGACAGTGTGAATCCAGATGTGTCACAACAACCTGATGTTTGTTTGTTTGTTTGTCTACTCTGCGCGGCTGCCGGATGGGTCGAAGTCGCGGCATCATGTGACAGACGGCGGCAGCAGCCGCAGCAGCAGCACTGCGCTCTGTGAATGTCAGCTGTCATTCAGCTCAATCAAACATCAGGTTATTTCTCCTGCAGTTCCACCTTAAATCACCTGCTCAGGTACAAATATTTACCAGAGCAGAAGTTTAATGTTCTGGTCAAACAGTCGTCCAGCAGCCGGGCGCCAACAGGACACAGGAGGTCTCCACCCGGACAGACTGCGCCATAAGAGCTGAGGTGGAGACTGTTCACAGGCGCCAGATGCTAAGAGCAGGAGAGGAGCACAGAGACGGTCACTTTGCAAATTACCCACAATGCACTGTCTCGGTCCAATGAGTCCAATGAGTCTGAATTTGTAACAGGAAGTCATGTGATTAAAAACTGGTGTTTAATGCAGATTTAATTCCCCGTTTAGGTTGAAATATAAGACGACTCATCATTTTAATGTTTTTAATGTTGTTGGGTTAAAAACTACAATCATGGCCGCTCTTGGCCTCCATATTGTTCCTTTGTCTGATTTTTCCTTCTCCTTTTTAAATATTCTTCAGATTTTTTAGGACTCAAAGTGACACAGACATCGTCTCCGGCAGCTCGTCCTTGTGTTTCCTGTTTCCTGCTCCAGTTTTGCGTCCTGATCCTTTAAAACAGCAAACGACCGACTCACGCACGGTTATTTTCCTCTGCAGACGTGTGCAGCCGTGACCTCTCTCCAGACTCTATTAGCATGGTTGATGAAACTGCCAGACTATCACACACACACACACACACACACACACAGCTCTGAATAACATCCCCTCCCCCCAGACACACACAAACATCCAGCCGCAGGATAACGACGAGTACATTAGAGAAACGTAATTACACAGTCGATGCAGAATCCATCACACCACAGCGGTTTAGATGATTTACTCCCGTCGCTCTGATCGCGGCCGCGTCAATGCGCGAGCAAACGTGGAGGTGCAGGCGTGAACGCTGCTGCACAGGAACCAGAGGCACGTTCTCACAGACGAAGATCTCAGGTTATGAAAGTCAGTTTGTTTGATGCTCGGCTGAAGTTGAGGAGCTGGAGGGTGAGCTGGGTTTGCTCTGGGATCTTTACTGTTTTTATTGTCCTGGTGCTGTTTCATCCAACACAAACACATTTACTGTTGTTCTGCAGCAGAGAGGAGGCCTGAGCTTCATCACTGTGAGCGGACAAACACACGAGCTAAAGCTGCCACCGCCAAAATGACAAAGACACGAAGGAATGGAGCGACAGCGACCAGATGTTGTTTTACATCACTTCCTCCTGTTGGTGATGCTCCAATCAGTGGAGGCCAACATGGAGCAGGTGGAGGCCAACTCCATCAGCAGAAACTTGAATTAGCTGCATCACAGCTGAAGCCGAAACATCTCAACAACTTTATTCACAGATGAAGGTCAAACTGATGCGAGTCACTGAATGTGATCATTTTGTGATGTGTTGTTGGTCTGAAGCTCCTGTGTTTGCAGAGTGAACACCAACAGCTTCCCAGTGCTGCAGCGTTAGCATGACAGCTAGCTGCACAGCTAACCTAACCTAAACTGCAGCTATGGGACGTTTCCCGCCGGCCGACATGAACTCGCCCACATCTGTTTGTTTATTTATTTATTCCTGGAAAGCTCCGCTCGCCTGTCACAGCGACATGTTCCTGAACGTTTCACACACTTTGTATATTCACACACACACACACACACACACACACACACACACACACACACACACTGTCCTCCCACCCACCATCCCCACATCGACTGCTTCACCCACAACAGACGCACATCAATAACTTTTTACCCACAGCTGCACGCGGTCGACGCTAATGCGACTAATTTGGAGGCGGGTGGTTGGACGGGGGGGGGGGCTGGTCTGACTGATGGATCCAGATTCCTGCTCCTGTACTAAAGCAAACAATGACTGTCCTGAAAAGCCTGCTGGTATTTTTAGGGTCTGACTGTGTTTTTACGTAACGGGTCACAGTCGTAAGAATAGCTCCATCAATCACTGGGCAGCGCCGGACAAACGCTCTGGGAACGCTGGGAGCTGAAAACACAGAGGCCACGTTTCCACTTCCACCGTCCAAAACACACTCACAGACCACAGACCCACAGACCCACTCACTGTCCTGCAGTACTCATTACTGCCACCAACACTTTACCCCAGTACTCTCCCTCTCACTGTGGGCTGCTGCTGCTCTGCAGGACACGCTGTGAGCAGTTTGCTGCAGGTTTGTGCAAAAAAGAAGAAGATGAGATAAATCTGTGAGACGCAACGTCTGCGGTGCTGTTGTTGATGTTTGTAACAAAACGATCAGAGATGCTGCACAAACAACACGACTTCTGTCCACGGAGCTGGTGTCAGACGCTGAATCCACAGCTTTGGTAACGAGAGCAGAGTGTGTTTCTATCTAAACTTAAAATAATTAAATATACTTTATATTTTCATTCTGTTGTGTGTGAATAAATAAATGAACCCAGCACTCTGGGAGGAGTGCAGGAGGCAACCAGGCGCCCCACAACCAGGAGCCCCACAACCAGGAGGCAACCAGGAGCCCCACAACCAGGAGCCCCACAACCAGGCGCCCCACAACCAGGAGGCAACCAGGCGCCCCACAACCAGGAGCCCCACAACCAGGAGGCAACCAGGCGCCCCACAACCAGGAGCCCCACAACCAGGAGGCAACCAGGCGCCCCACAACCAGGAGCCCCACAACCAGGAGGCAACCAGGCGCCCCACAACCAGGAGGCAACCAGGCGCCCCACAACCAGGAGCCCCACAACCAGGAGGCAACCAGGCGCCCCACAACCAGGAGGCAACCAGGCGCCCCACAACCAGGAGCCCCACAACCAGGAGGCAACCAGGCGCCCCACAACCAGGAGGCAACCAGGCGCCCCACAACCAGGAGCCCCACAACCAGGAGGCAACCAGGCGCCCCACAACCAGGAGGCAACCAGGCGCCCCACAACCAGGAGCCCCACAACCAGGAGGCAACCAGGCGCCCCACAACCAGGAGGCAACCAGGCGCCCCACAACCAGGAGCCCCACAACCAGGAGGCAACCAGGCGCCCCACAACCAGGAGGCAACCAGGCGCCCCACAACCAGGAGCCCCACAACCAGGAGGCAACCAGGCGCCCCACAACCAGGAGGCAACCAGGCGCCCCACAACCAGGAGCCCCACAACCAGGAGGCAACCAGGCGCCCCACAACCAGGAGGCAACCAGGCGCCCCACAACCAGGAGCCCCACAACCAGGAGGCAACCAGGCGCCCCACAACCAGGAGGCAACCAGGAGCCCCACAACCAGGAGGCAACCAGGCGCCCCACAACCAGGAGCCCCACAACCAGGAGGCAACCAGGCGCCCCACAACCAGGAGGCAACCAGGCGCCACCTCAAATCCAGATCAGACCAGCATGAGAGGTCAGCACGGGAGACATGAGAGGAAAAAGACCTCGACTGTGACCGAGATCTGGCATCATTGGCCACCACTTTGGGCCCTTAACCCCTCTAGTTGCTCCCCGGGTGCCTTAAGTGGCTGCCCACTGCCAGCATGCGTGTGTTGTGTGTTATACATGCATGTGAGTGGGTAAAATGCAGAGGACTAATTTCCACTTGTGGATTAATAAAGTGAATCTTCTTCTTCTTCTTCTTCTTCTTACTCTTTCTACCATTAAAGTTCAGCACAGAGCATTTTGACAGCACGGAGCCTCCGTACCTGGAGGTATTTCCACCTGAAACATGATTTAATTGTTAAAAAATCGACATTTTTAATAAAGTGTATTTTGTTAAATAACTGTACTTTTTCGTTAAATCTCTTTCGTAACTTAATGTTTAATGATTTCATCTTTGCTGCGTCTCACTGATCCGCCATGTGAGCCTCGGCCTCGCTCGTGGAGCTCGTTACATAACGGCTGGGCGAACACACGGCGCGCGGCGGCGACCCACAGACCCGTGCCAGCTCCGGGGGCCATGTGGCGAGGACGGGCTGGTCAGCACAGGAAGTGACTGACGACAGGACGATGAGTCTGCTGATTCAGGAGCCTGGGACAGAGTCAGTGTGTGTGTGCGTGTGTGTGTGTGTGTGTGTGCGTGTGGAACACGTATCTCATATAAACAAATGTTGCCCATAAACATAAACAAACAAACAAACAAACACTGAGGAGTAACACTTAAAGTACTCACAGGGCGACAGTACTCCAGCAGTGTCAGACAATCCGAGTACTTTTACTTCTGATACTCTAATTACTGTCGGAGCACCTGCAGACTCCCAGCATGCCTTGTGTCTGAGCGGAGGACCGCGGCCGGCGCAGCAGTATGACTGCACAGGGGCCCCCACCCCCTCTGAGGCGGTGGGGGGAGGTAGAGGGTTGGGGGGGGGGGCTCACCTGCCTTTGCCAGACTGGCGGTAGCCGTGGCAACCTGGGACGTTCCTCTCTGCCTCCCAGCAGCAGCGGCGGCGGCGGGATGCAGAGCAGCAGAGTCTGACTTGTCACATCCAATCACACGCTGAATACATCGAGGCAGAGCTCTGCAGGTCAGTTGACGACCAGCTGCGCACGCCAGGCGCCTCGCAAACCGAAAAGATCACGGTGACGACTCAGCATCACTCCTGATTATTGACAAAGAAAACAATTGATCAATAATCAATTAACTGTCACACTAACAGTTGCTAACAGCTGTCCAATCAGGATTCAGACAAGCGTCACATGACTCTGCAGCAGCTCCGATCAGCAGTGATGTAAACACAAACACCCGGGTAGACGTTGGCGTGTAAACAGCCGATTAACCAGGAGCATCACTGCTGTTTACAGTCTGTGAACAGCGGCTGAGTCTGGACTTCCTGTCCTGCAGGATGCAGCGCCGGCAGGGCGGCCATGTTGGCGTGGTACTGTCTGCTGTAACACTTGTTTGCGTGGGCGTCTGACTCTTCTCTTGTGCAGCTGATTGTCATCTCCTCCCCTCAGCGGCTTGGTTGGGGTCGCACCAAGCTGAAAGAGCACGCCGTCGCCTTTGAGGATGCAGGAAGTGACGACAGAGCATGTTAGCATCGAAGCTGTTAGCATGTTGTTATCATCACATTAGCACTGCGGCCTCAAACGTCGATACGTCGCAGCTCCTGAGAGTTTCGATGTTTGTTGGACGTCAGATGTCGATGTTGACCTGCGAGCGTCGGCCTCCGTCACCTGGATGTTGAACAGCCTGGACGGTTTTAATAACAGACTTCACAGTTTTTACAAACATTCACTTTTCTATGACATAAAAATCAATTAGTGCTTTGCTTCATTAATAAATGTTTACAGTGAGAAAACACAATAAGACCAAGAGATCCCAATATTTATTATCATTGTTAAATCTGACCTGTCGTTCCTTTGTGCATGTTTTATGATTAAAATGTAATTTTTTAACAAAGTGATGATTCACTGATTGGTTTTATTGTTTATTGTTGTTTAATCTCAGATAAATAATCAAATGTGTGTGTTTTACTGATTTTGTGGCGTAGTTGATTGGACACAGCCTGAAAATAATGTTTTTCTCTTTATTATTAATATTTATTTTATTTCGTTTGTACAAATTAGCATGTTTTGTCCTCTCAGGGTAGAGTCAGACCTGAAGCACCGCCACCACAAAGGTGAGATACTGTTCACAGGGTGCTGCCAGAGTTAGCATGGTTAGCATGGTTAGCAGGGTTAGTGGTGTTAGCGGTGTTGGCAGGGTTAGCGTGGTTATCATGGTTAGCGCAATTAGCATGGTTAGCATGGTTAGCAGTGTTAGGGGTGTTGGCAGGGTTAGTGGTGTTATTATGGTTAGCGGTGTTAGCATGGTTAGCATGCTAACAGCATCAGTGTCCATTTGTTGGATTATTTCCATGGTTTTCTCTTCCTGATTCGTTTCAGCTGAGTCCAAGTCTCTCTGAGCTGATTGGACGGTTCAGACCATGTGACCGCCTCCTAAATGCCAACTGACAGCAGCTTGGTGCCCTCACCTCTGGACCAATCAGGCGTGGCGACACCCTTTATTTAAGGCATCAGAGCAGCAGGTGTTGCTCTGCTGCCTCTGCACCGTCTTCTCTCTGCGGCTCATCTTTAACTGTCGTAGGTCACCTGATGCCTAACGACCAATCAGCATGTGCAGGTTTGACTTGATCTTCGAGGTTAAAAGAGACTAAAACACCGCCGACACGTCATTGACCTCTGACTTCAATTTCTGACCCTTGTGTCGTTGCCGCCGCTCTGAGATCTGATTCGTGTCCACGAGTGGCCCATCAATCATGGCAGGGCGCTGCTGGCAGGCCATTATGGCTTCTATTACCCATCAGGCCGCGGGTTCATCAGCGGCTCTCATCATCCGTCTGACAGGAAGTGGCCACGGCTGCGGTCGCCTTCACACGTGACGAAACAAATGCGGGCCGAGGTGACGGGAAATGAGTCCGAGGGCGGCGAGTCGCTGATGGACACACGGAGAACACACATGTGGCTGACAACACGGCAGAGCCCCAGAGCTCAGGGTCGTTACCGGTCTCATCCATCTGAGGCCACGTCTGATCTGAGGTCAGCGTTAAAGATGATGCTCGGGACAAAAAGGTTAAATATTCACATCACTCTATCACAGCTTGTCCCTCAGAGTACTCTGAGTACTTGTCCCTCAGAGTACTCTGAGTACTTGTCCCCTCAGAGTACTCTGAGTACTTGTCCCTCAGAGTACTCTGAGTACTGTCTCGGCAGACGGCGGCAGTGAGGCTCGATGATGGATGGTGACTATTCTCTGGAAGTTTTTGTGATTTGTCTTCCTCCTCTGCCTCGTCCTGGACCCCCGATATGCTCGCACACACACACTCTCACACACACACTCTTACACATACACACTCTCACACACACACTCTTACACATACACACTCTCACACACACACTCTTACACACACACACTCTCACGCATGCACACACACTTGTATGATTTGTTTCAGGCCACACAGTCGTCACACTGAAGGCATAATTCACATGTTTTGGAGTCAAACTGTTTGATTTCAGCCTCAATAACAAACCAGAGGCTTGGTGTGTGTGTGTGTGTGTGTGTGTGTGTTTGAGTTCGATGTTCCTGTCTAAAGAGGCTGTGACTGATTCAGTTTTCTTGCCTCAGCGTCTGTTCAGCATTAACACTCAGTCAACACTCACAATAAATATCAGACGTTTCTTTGTTTGTTTGCATATTTTGGGTCAAACTCAGACTAAAATCTAAATCCTGACAGGTTCGTTCCTCCTGCAGCCGCCCAGAAACCTCCTGGTTTAACCAGGATGACTACTGGCAGCCAGAGAAGAGAAGAAACCCTGAACCAAAGCACAACTTCCTGAAGAAACATGCTGCTGCAGACTGGAGAGAGCTGCTGCAGACAGGCTGCAGCTAATGCTATCAGCTAAAGCTACTGTGCTGAGCTGCAGCAGGACACAGAGGAGCAGGTTTCATCATGTGGACAACAACAACCTGAGTCTGTCAGAGATACAGACACACTGATCGACACTGGAGCAGTTCAACAAACTGTCACCAGTCAGATTTAAAACAGTTCCCCTTTAACACGATCGACCAATCAGACACCACCTGGCCTGAACTGAAAGAAAACAGGTGGGGAAATTACAAAAGACAGCAAACGCAGGCTGCAGCTTTGGTGTGTGTGTGTGTGTGTGTGTGTGGGAGACGGAGTGATGGAGCTCATGCTGTGGGCAGGTGAACGTAAAGACTCACATGCATGGACGATAAGATAAACTGTTTGAGCGGAGCCTCGAAGCAAATCAATAAACTGCTCAGACTCAGGTTCACTCGCCGCTCTGCTGAGACACGCAGCCTCATCCAAAGAGGTGATTGGTTAAATCCAGAGGAGATGAAAAATGACTTTTTAACCCTTTCAGTGCACCGATCATCACATTACACCTACATTGTGTTGTATATCAAAACCTGATCATGTTTCTTCAGTTAAACTAAATCTGACGTCATCATGAACCGACCAATCACATCCTGTCATCCAGCCTCCAATCAGAGTCCAGCTGTTAGCATCAGAGCTAAGCTTCATCAGTTAGCTAGCTAGCAGCAGCATGCTACATGGGTGTGTCTTCAGGTGTTGGTCTCCTCAAACCCTGTTGAGGTGGAGAACACCTGAACCTTGAGGCTCGTCATCCAACTCTGAATCACTGGAGCTCTCCATGTTTGTTCTGACCCCGCCCACTTTTCAAACGGACCAATCAGATTCTACTGAATGTTATGTCCTGCTTTTTTTACTCTTGCATTCATTCACTGTGTTTGTCATGTTGCTCACAGTGTGCACGGTTGCATGTTAATGGGATTATTAGTGAAATATTAAGTTTCATTAATCATGTAAACTTATTTTTTGCACTAAAGTGAAAAACCATGTGCAGCTGGAGCCAATCACATGACCATGAGGGTGGCAGGAAACAAAACCCGTTGAACACCTGATCATGCACACCCACTTCCTCCCTGTTGTCAGAAGATAAGAACGTGAGCGGCGTCTGAGCTTCTGTCCCTTCACAACAACGATCATCTCATTTCAGCCTGATTCTCATTTGAGGCCTGAACAACAGTAAATTCATCAAATTCAGTGACTTGTGTTGCTAGTTTGACCTAAACTGCTCGAAGCTGTGTCTCCTGCAGAGATCTGACATGTGGTCTCATCTCAGTCGACATCAGGAGCTGAAAGTCGTGAAGCTGCCGAGGTTCATCAGACTCCAGACTACAGACTACTGGTCCAAGGTCTTTAAAGGAGCAAAGAGTCGGAGCAGAACAGCTGCTGACTGCTCCAGAAATATCCTCCATATCCTGATTACAGTTTATCGAGCGGCTCGGAGATAACGTATTGACCGCATCAAGTGGCTGCTCGCCACCGAGGTCACCGGCGCACCTCAACCTTCATCCTCCTCAGACGTCCTCCGTCTCAGGTTTGTCTCTCAGGCTCCTCGCTGTGGTCTCCGGCAGGATACGAGCTGAAACTCGAGCCCTTCGTCCTCTCTCACAGCTCACGAGCCACAGGAAACCAACAACTTTCACTCAGAAGTTTGTTTCCTGACCTCTGGACTCGAAAAAGGGGAACTCAGAAACATGTTTCAGATATTAACGTGTGTCTGCTGCATGCACATCATCAAGACTCAGAGTCAGTGTTAAATGCTTCAGTGTGTCTGCAGAATCAGATGCTCCAAGGGCTCAGACTGTTTCCCAAACAATCAAACGACCACATGCTAACATGCTAACGTTTAGCTTGTGTCACCCTGTTCACATCTCAGTTCTCTGAGGAGGGAGATGAACGTGTGCAGCTAGTGTCAAGTCAAAACTTCAGAGAGGGAAAAGTCAGGGGTCAGAAGACTCATCCTCTGAGGACCACGACTGTCCAGAACACCAGTTCATCCTACAGATGTCGACACGTTCAAGCCCTTATTGCAAAAAGACTATACTGAGCTATAAGTCATCGTAACGCTGCTCGTGTGATGCATTCATGTGCTGGTAAATCCCAGTGATGACTGATGATGCATTCATGAGCTGAAAAACCTTCAGTTGTCAGGAAAATAAAAGCTGCTGGTCAATTTTTAAAAGTGTACCTGAACTAAACACTGAGGCTGGTTGACCCAAAAGGTGATTTCCCATCACTGTGAGGTACGAAATGCAGTAAAATGCAGTGTAAAATGAGTTTATAGGTTAATGCATCACTGAAACATCATTTTGCATGCTCTGTTAGCTGAGAGCAGCCTGACGGTGCGGCCTCTTTACCTCCAAACGCTCCTTTAAATCTGAATTTTCCCTGGTTTTCACTCGCTCAGGCAGCAGTGATGAGGGAGGGAAGCAAAGGCTGAGCTGAAACCAACAATTAAGCAGTCTGGGCTGGATCTTCCTGTCCAGAGGACGCTAATTATCGGAGGCAGAGAGGCACTCGGCAGCCGATCAGCTGCCCTGTGTCATTACACCGAGTGGGAGCGGAGGAAGCTGCAGAGAGAGTAAAGACGAGGCTGAAGGGGAATAAAGAGGAGCTGACAGACGTGTCAGATGAAGGTGGAGACATTAGCGCCGTCTCTCAGCAGAGTTATGTCATGCTCTGGATGTCGGGAGCTGACGGTGTTGAGTGTCGGAGGTGAAGCCCCTGGACCCCCGGAGACGCCCGGGCCTCCAGCTCCTCTTACTCGACAGTTTCAGAGGTTTGGGTTTCCCTCATCTGAAAATAGCTCGGGCTAACATGTGTGGACCCCCGTCGCAAAGTAGCACTGCTGCTCCGGGCGTCACTGCGCCCTCCAGGGACCACGGACCTCATGTATCAGAGAACGTGTTTGAGGCGATGACCCCTCGGTTACTGTAGCAGCAGCTTCACAAACAGTGAATCTACGTTTTGTTCACAAGGTGCAAGAATCTAAAATGTGCATTTCATCTCTACAAACATGATACCACGCTAACCTATCAGCACGTATTGATGCAAAAAGACCGAAAGCTCCAGTTCTTGTAGATGGATTAGCATCAGTCGTCATCATCGATGCAGGAAACAGACACAAAGCTGCAGGTTTTACAGTAAAACACACACAATTCAGACGCTGCCTGTGGAAACACAACAAACAAACTTTCATTTAGATTCAGATACTTTAGACTTTCAAACATGTTCCAGGTTTAAATGTGCACATGCTTCAGGACGACTGCACATGATGAGCAGCAGCGCTAACATTAGCATCAACACTCAGTCTCCACGCAGTTAATGTTAGCCTGAGACCCCACAGCTCATTTGATAGTTAGCTAATGATACAAACTCTTCCCTTTAAACTAACACGTTTTTACAACTGAAGGTGACAAGCTAGTTAGCCGGACATGCTAACGTTAGCTTGCATTAGAGAAAAACACAGTTTTCATCCTTTTCTTACACTTACACTTCTTACACACTCATGTTTTGTCTTTGTATTTGGAGAAAAAACTAATTTCAGTCATTTTCTGCTCAGACGTGTCAGCTCATGCTGAAAGGCATTGTGGGTAATGCAGGACGCTTGTTTTAAATGAGCTGCTGACGGCTGACGACACCTCGCTGTGCAGTCGAGGAGGCGGCGGACAGACGTGACAGATGTGACTGATGGTTCGTAATAAACTGCTCTGGGGTCTGCTGCCTAACACACACTGAAGGTTTTAGCAAAGGAGAACATGGCCGCTCATGTGCTGAAGCTTTTATGGTCACGTCCCGTGTCATAGGGAGAGAGGGGGAGGCGAGGGAGGCAGGGGGGCGGAGGGGACTCCATGTCCTTGTCAAGGACCTAATTACCTGCAGCGGCAGCCGAGGGGAGGGGGAGGAACCACACTGAGCCCTTTCATTTTCTTATTTCCTGAATGGATCCGGCGCTGCAGCTCGCTGTTCAATTGAAAACATGACCTGGGTCAGTTCAGCCACCGTTTACTGACAGCGTCAAACTCAAGATCATCTCCTGATGTTCAGTCCTGACAGAACCAAGTATCCGTGGTGTGATCGAGTCTGCACGGTGTTTACTTTGACAGAGCAAAACTAAACTCTGTGTTTGTTCATATGTGTTTCGTGTTTCTCTGAACGCCACAAACTAGTCTTCATTCATCTTGTCTGAACTTGATGGAGGCCTCCTGCTCAGGAGGAGGTGCCTGTTCTTGATACATGATACATACATACAATACATCCTTCCTTTTCAGTTGAAGATCACCCTTTGTTCTAGCCATGCTAGGCTATAAGCTAAATGCTAAACATCAACATGCTACAATCTAACATGTATGTTTAGCCTGTTTGTATGCTAGCATTAGCAAATTAGCACTGAAAACAAAGTCATCATTTCTGCAGCTCTACAAACTCATTATGATTCATCGACCATGAAAATCTGCATCCAATCACAATCCAGCCAAGAGATTTCAGTCTGGAGCACAAACAGTGCTGCAGCTAGCCGTGCAGCTAACACGGCTAAAAACAGACACAAATGCTGTCTCTACACAAGGAGTCTAAACTCCTTCTATGATTACAAACCTTTAAATGATCAGAAATGATGATGTGAGGTGTTGCCAGACTGAATCAGGATGTTTTCCATCCAAAGTGGCGCCAAACACACCCAATAATGCTCATCACTCGTTGACACGTCCCAGAGTTACTGAGGTAAATGTGTGAGAAGCAGCTGCTCGTCTGCACACACACTTTCTGCACCTCGCCACATGTTCCCGCCGGCGGGCGTGGAGGGAGGCGATGTGATGACACGGGTACCTGCAGCCACAAGGCATTTAAAGACCAACTGCTGCTGAGTTCACAGACCTGTTAGCGCTGCAGTAATCCTCAGCGATGTGGGGTGCTGAGCAGGAGCGTCACACAGATGGGGGGTTAACTAACAGCAGATGTACGACGGCGCTAATGAGCGGCTTTTAGCACAACAATTAGCCTCTAATTCTGTCTTCACACTGAGACTCGTTATCCCTCACGCCTGCGATGATTCATTCATCATATCGGTGCATTGATCCAGTAGGAATCGCTGAGGACGGAGTGGCGATCAATAAGAAAACACTCATCTGTGTTTCAGACGAGTGATAAACAAACAGTGAAACGTCCAACGATCAGTGTTATTGGTCAAAGAGCTGCTGATGCAAATCAGTGTTTCCTGGCCGGGCGTCTCTGATTCGTTGCCACCGCCTGAATCAGATGTTTGCACATGTGGTTGAGAACAAAGTTGTTGTTTATTGACTTCAATAAAAACTTTAATGCAGCCTGTCAGATGCTTCCTGCAGCAGCTGCAGCCATGTTCACTGGTTTAGTTGTGATGATTTTAATGTCCTGTTACTATAGAGTTACATGCATTAGGAGGCAAGGCTTCCCTGTACCAATATGGCCGTCGCACAGATGCATAATATCTAATGTTTCATCTGCATTTATATACGTATATATCTGTAGAAACAATGGTTTGGTTTTAATCAGTTCATGCTGTTAATAGGGGCGTGGCCTCATGATTGACAGCTAGAGTGGGCGGGGTCTTGATACCTGCAGCTTCATGGCCCCCAATCACTGCTGCACAGGCTCCACATGACGTCACTAGAGCAAGATGGCGGCGTCTGTATCCAGGATACTTCCTGTTTGTTACAGTGGGAGGAAGTGGAGACGCGGCGCCCATCTTTATGCTGCAGCAGCACAGTGACATCACAGAGCTTCCTGTTTCAGCGGGTAAAGCTTGGTGTTCACCAGTTTAGCGTGTGTAGCTGGTGTGTAACTAGCATGTAGCTCACATCACGTTGTCGTCGTAGCAACAGAGTTCGCAGTTTTGCGAAGACAACAGTTTTGTTTCTGTGGAGGCTTCCTGGCCGAGCTGACGGGTGGAGGACAAGTGCAGCATGCAGTCAACCCTCTAAGTATAGACTGCCCCCCCCCCCCCCCCGAACACCGGCAGCACCGGCAGCCAAACATTCCCGCCGCGCCTCTCGCTGCAGGCTCAACAATACGGCGGCTCAGATGACGGACGCTGAAAAACCTCCTGCTGTCGCCACCAAAGGCTCCACATCTCTCACTCTGCGCTTCTGTCCCTGTACCATGTGACCTGCCCCCACCACCACCCTCCATGCCCCCTCCACCCCCTGCCCCCTTTCACACACTCGTGTCGCAGCCAGCACCATCCAAACAACTGATGCCAGCGATGCCCATGAGGGCAGAGCAGCTGGGCGACACTCGGCCGGGCGGCGGTCCGACACGGTTCTGCTCCTCGGGGCTCAGGCAGCGGAGATCAGGTCAGAATGAAACTGTGGCGCAGCTCATCACGAACACGCTGCTGCTTTACACAGAAGCAGGTTCATCCAAACCACAGTGAGCGCAGCGCGCTGTCACACAGAGCCAACAATAAAGATTCCCAATATTGACACAAGAGAAAACACAACAACATGTGTAACAGCACTGCTCCCAGAACAGCCAACCAGACCTGAACCTGTGTCATTGAACGCACCACAGAGCCCTGACATCAGCAGAGAACTCACAAACAAACGCACCCGGAGAGGACGGGTGTAGCATCAGGGCGGAGCTGATGAGTTACCACGGCAACCACTTAATGAGATGCTGAACGTGATCATGTCTGATGTTTTAACAAAACACCTTCAAATATGCACACGTGTGTATTATACAACACTATTCTAAACATAATGCAGGCAGCAGAGGTCAGGCCTATAACAGCATCAGACAGGAAGTGAGCGTATCAGACGTGAGGCTGCTGCTCTCAGACAGGATGTTATCTAAAGAGCTGAATCAGCGCTTCTTCTTCTTTTATCTCAGCTGGCTGTCACATCTGTGCGGGACTCAGACAGAGCGGGGGGAGTACTTTTACTCGAGTACTGTGCTGCGTCGCCCTGGCTGAAATCATTGATTCTGATTGAACCTGATTTATTTTCCTGGAGAGCTGCGACAAAACTGTTCGAGGTCAGACGCTGATTTCAAAGTCGCTCCGGCGCCGCTCTGCAGCTCACGGGATGAAGGGTGATGCACAGGAAGTGGGGGCTGCAGGTGGAGGTCAACCCCCCGTGTGAAGCAGCTGATGGAGCTGAAGGTGCTGCAGCTCTCCCTGTGATTGGCTGCTTTGTTTGCTGCCGGAGTTAACACCTGGTTAACCCTCTGATTGGCTCTGAGGTCCCATGTGACCACTGCTCGCTGGTCCCAGTTAATATAAGAAGTCACAGTTACGACACTGCTCTGTGTGTTTTAAATGGGGTTTACACTTTATCCACGTTTAACCGCAGCACAGCTCACGATGACGTGTGTGTTCCTGTATTTTATGTTTATATTTCATGTTCTGTATGAAACCCTGTGTTCTTTCACCTGCTGATTCATTTGCAGCTGTTTCAGTATTTACATATTAATGTTTGTCAGTTTGGACATTGATCAGTTCAGTTTAATAAAAACCTGAAACCAGCCGCTCTGCTGTGGAGCTGACGTGTGTTTTACTGCAGCTTCTGCCTCTTTATGAATGTTTATTTACATTTTATTGACTAACAGCCATCAAACAACAAACTGCCAACTTAAAAGCTGCGGTTCCTGTTTTAGGTGTGTGACAGAGCGGCTCTGTCCCTGACTGCTAGCGCGTTTGTGGTCAGGTGACCAGCATTATTGGATTTTATTTTTATACTAGTTTGTCTTTAGCCAGTATGGGATTGTTTCTGATGTGCACAAATGGAGATGTTATTGTAAGAATAAGTGTCTCGGTGCTGACACAGGAAATGACTCTTGACTGGGTTGCACTGAAGGTAACAGACGGCTGATTCTTGCCTGGTGGTTTTTGTACAGAGAGTTATTGAAGAACTCGTTTCATGTAAATAGGTATTTTTTGCACTTATTGACTAATTTTTGTCCACTGTAGATACTTTTGCACTGTTTGCACTTTGGGAGGCAGCAGTAAATCTTCACCCCAGCATCTGTTTTCGACTACGCCATCATGTTTCTAGCTCTTTTGAAGAGTTTTAAGCAGAACCCTGTGACACCAGGCAAGAATCAGCCGTCTGTTACCTTCAGTGTCAAGACTGACCCTAGAACGCCAAGATGGCCCCTTTTTATACTCCTAGCCCCTCCCCTGGGTGTAGCCCTTCAATAAGCAAATACAATTAAACAATATTTTTGTGGCATTTAAGTCAAATACAACATCATTTCCTGTGTCAGCACCTAGACACTTATTCTTACAAAATGAAAAACCTAAAGGACGAACATCTTCATCCTGCATATCGTCCATTAACAGAAGCTTTCTCCTCCTCTGCTTCACTGTCACTATGATCATGTTCCTTCATTTAATCTGAGCTGAAACACTGAAACCCTCCTGAATAAAACTGAAGAGAGTGCAGATCGCGCAGAGCGTCTGCCCGTTTCCTGCGGCGCGGCGGCGTTTGGTGTTACTGATCTGCAGCGACTGTCTGACCGCCCAGTGAAAGCCTTCAGAGTGAAGGTGGTGTTCATGACATGATGTATGGGCGTTTAGATTGAAGGTGAGGCCCTCAGCAGCTCCACCATCACCCCCCCTCCTGCACAGAGCACATACATGTTCACGATCACACACACACACACACACACACACACACACGAACATGCATTGAGTGTGATTGCAGTGATGCAGTGGAGCGTTGAGGAGGGGTCGTCCTTGTCTCTCTGCAGCCGCTTTGTTTCCTGACGTGCAGCCTCCGACTTCATGATCTCGGTCTCGGTGAGGGGGGAGGGAGGGGGGAGGGAGGCGGCAGTGCGGCGTGGCACGGCGCAGCACGGCGCAGCACGGCCCCGCTGCCGTCAGACTCGATTTACCACAAGATCTCACAGCAAATGATGCAGATCTGAAACAACGGCCCGACTCTCGGAGACGTGCCGCCTGCAGACGCTCCCGCTCCCACAGCGCTGACGCCGCGGGCCGGAGCCATGTTTCTGAATTAAAACACAATCTTTAACACAAACACGGCTGCCGGCGCCCACAGTGTGATCACCTCCGGCAGGCGGGGCCGCAGCACGCTGTTTGAAAGATCGGGACAGTCTCAGTTTTATCCCCGTGTGTTGCATCATTTTGTGCAGCCGCGGCTCAAAAAGACTCTTTACGCTGTTTTAACTTACAAACAAGGTCAGACGTTAAAAACAAACATCTCCATCGTGCACCAGCGAGGGTTTGGCCTCAGCAGTGGACTCCTCCAGCTATGTCACAGTTTAATATCAACAGAGGACAGAAATGATGTTCAGACAGCCTCCTCTCAACTAATCAAATGCTAGCATGCTAACATTGTCTATGTTGTAGCCTCTGGGTGACCCCACTGGTATTATCATTACTGCTAAAATCATGGGAGTGATGCAAACCTGACGAGCTCGTGTTATGGATCCTTGGACGAGATGTTCCTGCAAACTGGTTCGTTCTTCGGCATCAAACTCCAGAAATTCATAGAAACACGCACTGAAATTCTGGATTTCATCTTCAGCAACAAAGCAAAGCACTGCCAAAAGTAATCCCACTACTTTCTGGTGGGAACTAGAAAAGTAACTAATTACTTTCTCACATTAACGGCGCTGTCACAGTCACTGTAATTAAATAAGTTCATTGTGTCTCAGGTGTGACTGGTGGACGGCTGCAGACAAACTCATGTTGATGGGATACGGTTCAGTTTTCATCAGTGAGTTTAATATTTCTGAAACGTTTATCCTGCGGCTCCTCTTTTACCTGAATACAGGTGCAGCTCGTACGTGGGAACAGTAGCTGCTCTGTTTCACTGATCGAAGCTGAAATTAAACAAAGAACATCATAAAATAACTCAACGGATGAATTGAACAACAACAGTTCCCAGGCGAAGGATTCACTGAGATGCAAAGCGAAGGCCGGAGTGCCGCCTCGCCGTCTCTGATGTGTTGGATTGTGGCGTTGTCATTGGCCGACAGCCCGTCAGCAGTAACGGTCTCCGGCCCCATCAGGAGGTTTAGAGCCTCCTGCCTCCATAAACAGCTTCTCTCTGATTGAAGTGCTGCTTTATTGACAGGAGATTCTTTCACTTCCTCCCTCGTTTGAACTTTAACGAGTCTGGTCAATAATTAAGCCTCTGATATCACAGTTTGAAGCTGCAGAGTGAAGACACACGTCAGGAAGAGTTCACTGTACTGTGTTGAACTGAGTGTGTTATTGACAGTTATATTGTTGTGGTATTGACCCATTAAAGTGATACTCCAGTTAAAATATATCAGAATTATTATTATTATATATTATTATTATATCTATTTTTGAATCAAACATTCGAACAAGTCGATTTTATTTTAATGACCTCACTCTCAGTGGGCTTCATCACCTGAAGTGCAACAAAGACGACAGATATTAATAGATATTATTGATGAGCACGTTGATAAATTCAGATTTAGGAGGACTCTCAGATTGGTATGAAGACTCTGAATTTACTGAGTTTCTTTAGACAAAAAACAGCACAATAGTTTACAAACTCATTATTTTCTGTTTGTTTTCGCTCGCTCTCAGCTGTCACACTGGTTTCCCTCAAGGCTCTGCTCTAGGATTTCACATCAGCTCACATCAGGATGATCGGGGCCTGTTGGGGCTGATGTGCGACTGTATGCAGACGATGACCTACTCTATGTTGAATGTCGATGGTGCCACAGATTTGATTTGATTGTTCACCGTGTCACAACAGAGACACCCCCGTCACAACAGTGGGAAGGCATTCATGTGAAGATTCATGGCTCCACCGTCCAAACCAAACTCAAACTGTTTGGTTTAAGCTAACGGCTAAAACACTGCTAAAGCTTGCTGGGCCTAACCCGTCATGTAACTGCCTTTTTTTACTTTACTTGGTTAATTCTATAAATTATAAACATGCATTTTGAACAGAAATGAGTGTCATAAGAATAGTTTGAGATGCAGCAGCTGCACCTGTGTCTGTTTCCTCTTCTTGACCTTGTCGAGGAGCGTTCGGTTTAAAGTCTGATGTTTCATCAGCCGAACACGCTGTTCAACTGATAAACCTCCACCCTGAGACAACACTGACACACAGGTGCCCACGCACACACCTCGGTAGTGCCACGCCGCCCAGGTGTGTTTATCTTTCATCTAAATTACTTTACATAAATGAGCAGCAGCGAGGCGCCGGCTAAAAGCTCGTCTTTGTTTTAAACAGAGCAGTGAAGTCATCTTTCCACCGACTGGTTGTAAAAGGAATTTGCAAAACAAACACAGAGCAGGTATTCAGACACATCGTTAATCATTTTAGTGTTGGGCGAGCAGCGGCCATCAGATAATGTCATCAATCATCAACTCGTCTGTGAAGTTTGAGTTTCAGGTGAGCAGCTGAGTCGACTCAGAGCAGAGATGCTGCTAATATACATGACTGATCTAAAAGGCCCCTGGGTCAAATCCACCTGTGCGTCACCTGAACGCAGCATCGATGGAAGAGATACAGCTCAAGGAAACAGGTTCAGGCGGCGACAGATTTGTTTAAATTTGATTATTGATCCAGAAACAGTCAGTGTTTCCTCTTCACTCTCCAGCTCAGAGCTCATCATGTTCTCAAATGTTGGTGGATCCTCAAACTTTCTGGCCATTTCCGGGTTTTGGTGGAGATATTGGAGACCTTTAGACCCTTTTCTCTAAGCTGATCTGTATCTGTTGGACCATATGAACCTCAGGGTTCAGTTCAGAGGGAGGAGGAGCTTCACTGCGATCCTGCAGCTGACGGTTGTCAGGTGAAGTGTGGCTCACCTGGTCTGATCGACAGATACAGTCCGCCGCCCTCTGTCCTGCAGGTTCTTTAATCTGAAGACGGTTCTCATCTGTTTAACAAAGTGCAGTCTGTAGTTTGACCCTCGCTGCCGGCCTCATGCTGAGACCCTGCTGCATGGAAACGTCCCACACACTTATCCTCTGAGATGTTTCTGAGTTTTGCGATGTTGTTGGTGCATCTGAGGGAGCTTGACTCCTACCAGGTCTCTGACTCCTCATCAAAGCAGTGGGAGAAAAGCTGGTCTGCACGGGGGAAAGCTTCAGAGGAGTCACTTTTCTTTGAGGTCTTGGAGCTCTCAGGGTAATTCGAGAGGCCCACTCATACTGCACAGGAGGAAATACGTCTGGAAGTAATTAGTGCCAAGCTGAAAATCCCCCCTAAGATGACTAATACTTGTGTCTAATATCAGACAAATATGCATATTCTTTCCAGCCTTTGTGCTTACACAATGATGATTAGCCTCTGATGGTCCACTGAGCACTGTCCACCGGGCAGATACAAACATCTCAATCCTCCAGCAGCTCCTCAGTCTTAAAACAAGTGGAATATATCCGTCAGCTGGACGCTGTTTCAGCACAAACAGGCCAAAAGTTTCCTGACAAGTTTGGACGGTTTGAAATAAAGAGAGGGCTGACCTGACGCGGGCAGAGCCGGGAATAAAACAGCATGAAGAAGAAAACCATCCAGGAAATAAGACGAACACTAACACAAATAGGTCCAGCAAAGGCCACCGTACAAAGGCAGGTCACCAGTTTAAAGTCTGTAGTGATGCTAACGGCTAACTGAGGCTAAACGCTAACCTCAGTGTGCTAACATGCTTACAGTGACAATGCTAACATGATTATATTCAGCACGTGTAAAGTTTATAAAACCTTTATTTATTTCTGTTGCACAGTTTATAATTTGAACTGTTTATAATATGTTTTAATGTCACAATCAATAACAACAAACCCGTAAACAGTCAGTTCTTCCTGCAGAGTAGTGTTCAGCTGGGGTCACGGCTGCTGAGTCGCCACCTTCTCCACCTCCACATCATCTTATTTTCTGTTTCCCTCGCTCACACAGGTCAGAAGTGTAGCGCTCATGTTTCCGCTTGTCCGTCTTCATTTCCCCACATGTTCCCCGTTTGAGCTGACGAGGCTGCTCGCCGTTTCTGGGTCACCACATGTTCTTCTCTGCAGGAACATTAAATGTCAGTGATTAGCCTTCCTGCTCCGCGTGCTTCATCGTCTCTGACTCCACCGCGGGTTCAGTTCAGTCAACAGTGAAACATGAAGACGAGCACTGAAGCTTCTTATAATACAGGTGTGTGTGTGTGTGTGTGTGTGTGTGTGTGTGTGTGTGTGGGGGTGTGTGTGTGTGTGTGCTGTGCTGACACACTGACAGCAGGTCAGAAACATGATATTTCTCTGATGTCACTGAATTACTGTCTTTTCATTAGAAATAAACATTTATAACCAGGTGTGTGATGAATATCAGAGCCTGCAGAGGGCGCCGGCAGGAACTCTGGTCTGGACCAATCAGATCTGACCGTTTTACATCAGCACACACATGTTCCGCCCACATCGACACAGAGGTCACCCTGATGAGGAGCTAACTAAAGTAATGTAGCTACAGCTGAATATAATCAGGGTTTATTGATTTATTGATTTATTGATTGACAGTAAACTGGGTCCCAGGTAAACTGGTGATGTGGTTCAGGTTCAGCATCAAGGCTTCTTAACTTTCCTTCTGGGCAGGACCAACAAGAGACAAGCATGGCTGTATCCATGGAAACACACATGTTAGCTAGCACACTGCTGCTAAAGACCAGACAACACACTGTCTCATCCAGACTCATGTAAGCTTTGAGGTCAGGCGGTCGTTGCTCCTCGCCTCACTGACGTCTCGCTGTGAAATCAGTGACCAGATTTTAAAATCAGTGTGATTTCACCGCTCCTGAGGCCGGAGCCAGGCCTCTGCAGCAAACACAGCAAACTCTGAACGTTTAATGTGTTTAATGTTTCAGAAACAAACCAAATAACGACGAGCTCTCTGCTCGGCGAGATCTGCTGGAAGCGGTGGACTGTTTGCCTCCTGAAGCGTCACTGTGTTGGCCAATCAAAGCGCCTGATTACAGTTTGGGACGGAGGCAGAGGCGTGACATGTTTACTGAGCTCAGACCGCAGACTTTCTCTGGAGTTGAACCAAAACGTTTCAGCCTAAACCGAACCACATGTGGGTCTGGGAAGCGTCAGACGCTGTGGGGTTATTTAAGGTTTCCATCCTGCAGGTGTCTGAGAAACGCACTGAATCACGAT
>WARS01000027.1:2630000-2674078 GCA_008933995.1 Datnioides undecimradiatus
AATGTGCAAATGAAGTACCGCACAGCGTGCACATGTGTTAATCCTTCACCACAGAGTCGCCTTAGTGTTCAAATCGTTAACTTTAATTCAGATTTAATTCTATTCATGTTTTGAAAGGAGACTCCTTTCTTTCCATCATTTCAATCAATCGATCAATCAGTTTTCATGACAAACGCTGACCTGCAGCACAGCTGGAGGTACCAGGTTTTACCCGTCAGACCAAAGCAACAGAGTAAGAAGTGCAGTGTTTCAAAATATAAATAAGCAGAAACTCTTGAATTTGTACTCGAGTACTTTTTAGGTACATTGCAGCTCTGCCTGTTTCCAGACCGCACCGGTGCAGCAGTAACCCTGTCCTCACCACCGACGTCTCTGTTGCCTGAGTCCAAGCGGCCCCGGCTGACCCCGCTCCTCCTGTCACCAGTTCACAGAGGCGGGCCGCCGTCGCCTGCGCGCTCACACTGTTCCCTCGCAGGTGGAAACAAGGCCGCTCTGTCCTGTCGGGGCCGACAGGTGCACCGTGTACATTGGACCGTGGCCTGAGAGGCGCTGCCAACAGCAACTAGGCCACACGTTTGGCAGCAGCAGAGCCACCGTCAGGTCGCCGTGGAAACAACATAATGAGCACGAAGAAGCAGATGCAGAGGACCGACACGGCTCCGGTCTGACTTCCCTCCACCGGCGCTTCCTGAGTAAACAACAGCAGGCTGCGGACACGCCCTCCGGTTTGCTTCCCGAGTTCAAATTATGTGTAATTAGCTGAAAACGAACCTTTCAGGCTAAACTCAGGACAAAGAGCAGCTCTGATCCCAGGACTGGGGACCAGGTCCCTCAGGGAGACTCTGGTGTTTGGGGCGGATTAATAAGGGTTTCATGTTCTATGATTACACACACACACACACACACACACACACAGTCTTTCTGCAGCTTATTACTGTAAAAACATTTTAGAACATAAAAACATTTAAATGACAGTAATTAAGAAGTTAAATGATGTAACACACAGAGTCTGTTTGTGGCGGATCAGGGGAGTAATAACTGTGTTTACCTGCACGATGAACAGATGAACAGGTTCAACCATGTGCACTCATCATATGAACATTTTGTTTTGTGAGTGTGTTTCAAAGCTTGTTTATAAGCTGGAGAAGAAATATTCCCATCAAAGTTTCTAATTAATAATCTCTCACTCAGCCATGGTTTGGTATAAATAAGGTAAAAGCTGGGGTTTAAGCTTTAAATGCTGCTCAAATGATGTTTTTATGATGTTTCCTGCAGGTAAATGTTGTTACAGCATCACAAACATACATGTTGTTTCCATAATAACACAGAATTATACAAAGGAAATTGAATGAAAGTTTAATGTGTTTGTTCAGAGAAATGCAGCATATGCATCAATTAATCCTGATGTTAAATGACGAGCGCGCGGTTAAAGGGGTTTGAACGCAGCTCAGCGCTCTGCAGCAGGCAACATCTGGAACATCAGCATCCGGAGTGGAAACTGTCACATCACTGATTGTCACTGATGCAGCAACAGAAATGGATCCAAGGAAACTTTATCGACAAACTGTGAACGCTGACGCCACAGAGGAGCAGGAAGCTTCCACATATCAGGTGTGTGTGTGTGTGTGTGTGTGTGTGTGTGTGGACAGACTGCTGTTTGTGTGGCAGGAAGATCAACAGACTTAATGCAAACACACACAAAGACTCACAACAAGCCTTTCACCTGCAGCGACACCTGCTTCAGGCGTCTAATGACAAACCACAGACATGATTGTTAATGTTTGCATATGTGCGTCGCCCACAGAGGGAGCGGACAGGAAGCTGGTCAGATGCTGTAACTGATAAAAACATCATTTCATAACTTGGTTTATGATTTGAGTGAAGCTGGATCAGGTTTCATGGAGGAGACGCTCTGGTTTCCCTCTGACGTCCCCCAGCTGCTCTGTGAGTCAGCCTGTAGCAGCCGTTAGCTCGTTAGCTAGCTTAGCCCTACAGCTAGCTCTGTGCAGACTCAGCAAATAACCGAGGACATCCGTGAATCATGTGACTTGACAACATCAGATGTGTGATGAGCGATGACATATCGACATATTAAACCAACAGAGACATCAGATCAGTGTTTTCTACGTTTGTTTCAGCCGCTGTCCCCGAACTTTCATCTGAAGCAGTAAATAGCAGCGCTCGTTAATTTAGTTTTTTAATAAAGTTGAAACCGCATAAATAGACTTTTGTTTGCACTTGACCACATCTTTGTAAATAACGTAGTGTAACACTGCACAGGAGCTTTGAACCGCTGTCGTCAAGTCCATCTGTGGCTAACTGAGCTAACTAGCATGTAAGCTAGCTAGCTATAGCCTTAATGATCGAGGCTCAACTTGAAAGTGAAACGCGTCAGATTCTGAGGCTCAGGTCATTAGTTTAACCTCAGTCGTATCAACGAAAACAGATTCAGCCAATAAATGACGGCGTCCATGAATCATGTGACTGAAAACATATTAACACACGAAACAAACAGAAACATCCTGTTGTTTGTCTTCTTCTGCAGCGGTTTACTGGCACATCCTGTTTATTACGAAGACCTGTCTCCAGCTGAAGAAGAAGAGCCTCGTCACTGCACTACAGCTGCTCTGATGTTGGACATGTATTTGATGTGTACTGATGAAGCAGTCTGAAGCTCTCCACAGCCTCCCACTCAGGTGTGTTTCAGGTGTGTTTCAGGAAGATGCCCGTCACCCCGCGATCGACAGCCGCCTCAGATCAGTGCGTTTCCCTCAGTCCGCGGCATCAGATGGCGCCCGGCCAGCTCGCAGACATTAATGGAGACTCCAGTGTGAATTTATGCAGATGCGGCGCGTCTTTGAAGTGTAGACTGTTCTTTGATGTTTTCCTGCACAGACCCGACATCACTGCTCCGGCTCTTCACCCGTCAGCCTCCCTGAGCTCCAGACTCAAACCTTCTGCTCAGCTTTTATTGACTGTCTGATTATTTTCTGTCTGGGAGGGTTGAAAACGTAAAAATGGGATTGCTGTGGTTTAACGTCCCAGACAGGAAGTCATCTGCACCAAGTGTTAGTGTATCAGACATCATAGTGCTGTGCGTCCAGGGGCCGAGGTTCTCCACCTGCTAAACTACTTAAAAATGGTTTAAATGGTGAATGAGGTTGTTTTTACTGCAGCTTTGTGTTGGAGAGATCAGAAAAAACTGATTTCATTTCAAATGGCGTCTTTATAATCATGTGAAATCAGGAAATATTTGCCTTTTTGTGCATTTTTGCATCATTTAACTGCAGGAATGTCGATTTATGGGCGGATTTAGTCTCAAGCAGTGAACATGTGAAGGAACCACACGCAGGCCGTCAGTCCTCACAGCTGAAATGTTTGGTCCCTGTAGCATCAGCGACAACAACATGTTTTTACAGACGTTATTGGGATTAAACAGCCAGTTTCCGGTGAAACAGCAGCTCAGCTCTGCTGCGCTGTCGAGCAGCTTCCCTTTACAGAGACGCCACAGTTTACAGCACGGCCAGTAACCGAGGACCTTATCTCATCAGATCCCGGCTCTTTGCTCTCCTTTGTCCTCCACGCGCTCCCTCTGTGCCACCAAACACCATGCCAGGATCCGTTTCATCCAAACAAACTGATCCTAAAGCCTTTTCCCTGTTTGCTAAAATCGGCTGCATCATTATTTCATTTTCACACTCTGCAAAGATTTAACATTTACTCCAGCCTGGTTCTGCACTAATGCAGGAAATAATCAGAATGTGCTGCATGTCAGTGATTTAAAGTGTGTGAATGAACAAACGTGTTCTGCAACTGAAACGACTGTTCGATATAAAATATGATCCTGAATATTAAAATTAATGCAGTCCACTGATAAAATGTTAATGTGTGAATGAAATCTGAACATAATTATATGAAAAATGTGTTCGATTCCATGAAAAGGCTGAGGGATTATAATCCACAGTGCTGTGTGTGCGTGTGTGCGTGTGTGTGCGTGCGTGTGTGTGTGTGTGCGTGTGTGTGTGTGTGTGTGTGTGTGCAGTGGCCTTCTCTCTCCGTCGTCTCTGTTTGTCTGTTTCGTCATCTCAGAGAAAATAAGCCTCTGAGCTCAGCGACAGTCCGGCTCCCTGCAGGCGTCGCGTGCATAATCTTCCTCCACGGCGTGTTTCCCTGCAGCACGCTCTCCGTGTTTCCGAGGACCACTTTCAGATTTTAGGCATTGGCACTGACGTTTCTACGACAACAACATATTTCTGAACGAGTCCTCTCCGCCTGCAGGACTTAATGACTGAAAACAGACTGAAAACACTTGTGTTCACGTCTTCTGTCTCTCCGGCAGGTTTCTGCAGCACACTGCCTGCAGTTAACATCATTCCAGCCCAGCCACAGCTCCATTAACCGCTGCTTCACGCAGAAACGACACAGCGCAGTGTGGCGGTGTTTATTAGTGCCGCGGTGAGTGTGAGTCTCATTGTAAATACAAACAAAACATCAACACATCAAACCTGCTGTAACAGACACAGTCAGACCTGTTTCACACCAAAACCAGTGCAAAGGTGCAGGTTGAAGACGCAAAAAGCCAGTCGCCTGGATTGACTCCTCTCACTCTGTCAGTAAATGCATCACGATGGCGCCGTAACCGGGCGTTTCAGTAACAGTAACACGCCAACATGGCCGCCCTGCCGGTGCTGCATCCTGCAGGACAGGAAGTCCAGACTCAGCCGTTGTTCACAGACTGTAAACAGCAGTGATGCTCCTGGTTAATCAGCTGCTCACACGCCAACGTCTACCCGGGTGTTTGTGTTTACATCACTGCTGATCGGAGCTGCTGCAGAGTCATGTGACGCGGGTCTGAACCCTGATTGCTCCACCGGTGCAAAGGTTTGGTCAGGACAACGGTTCAAAGTGAGCGTCTTTAGACACGTTCGTCCGTTCTGATCGTCAGTGATTCAGTTCGGCTGAAGCAGCGTGTCCTCTGTGTGCTGACCTGCTGCCTGTTGTTAACTGTCCTCCATCGCCTGCATTAACCTACAAACCGGAGCCTCAGGACTCTGATAAAGTGCAGGAGGTTTGGCATTTCGCCGTTGTTGTGGGAAACCGGCCATCTGTCATCCTGCATGGCAAGGGTTGAGGATGGCCTCAGGGGCCGTGGACCAGGAGGCGGCACACCAGAGGGGCCCTCAGGCCGGGCTCGGCCGCCGTGACCCCAAGCAGCATTTCCATCAGACCACCTGAGCACCGAGCGGACGGACCGCAGGC
Organism: Datnioides undecimradiatus; assembly: GCA_008933995.1. Taxonomy (NCBI): domain Eukaryota; kingdom Metazoa; phylum Chordata; class Actinopteri; order Lobotiformes; family Datnioididae; genus Datnioides; species Datnioides undecimradiatus. Next base: position 2,635,260 of record WARS01000027.1, read on the forward strand.
AGAGTGACGGTCGGAACAGGATCGATCGGGTGGACGATGGCCTCTAATCAGGACCTCATCAGTCTCCTTCTTCTTCTCTTTAATCACAGCACCTCATCGTTCGTTAGCAAACGGGCTGATTTAATTAGAGGCCAGACGCCTCCACCTGAACAGGTTTGGATTGATTTCAAGTCTGTGTTTCAACTCAGAGCTGAGGCTCGTTATTAACCATTATTCATTTAAACAATAACAGGAGAACTTCTGATTTTAGATGCAAACGTGAAATATTGAAACGTCTGGTTGAAAAATAATTAAACGATCACAATAATTAATTATTCCCGACATCACTGTGATCATTGATTATCTATTGTGATCAAACACCAGTAAAACTGATCACTTTCCCATTTGCCTCAGCTGTCTTTAGCATGCTAACAGGCTAACTGCTTAACATGAGCATGTTGCAGCTGTAAGGCTACAGCATCACCATCCCACACTATGCTTAACATATGTAATGTGTTTATTGTCCCAAACAAAGATGGCTGCCAGCGTCAGTGAACTCTGAGGTGTTTCTGATGCGGCTGAATAAATTCTGCTCTGATGCACGTCGACGTCGTTTCAGCGAGCGACCTATTTCACTGAGCCTTCAGACGGAGTGACGGGGGAAAGTCCCGTCATGACGTCTATAAATCATCTGCGGTTCGACCTTCGCAGGCTGAATGCTCGCCGCCCTTCACAGAGAAACCTCCAGCACACGCCGCCGGACTCGGACATACGATCCATCACAGTCGACAGCCATTCACTGCGCATCATGTGTTGTCACCGATGAGATGAGTAGAGAAGCTTTATTGAGCCTCTGCAGGGACGAGGACGCTGCAGGATTGATGTTAAACGCTCCAGATCAATAAGGTGAGGCCATGGACTTAACTCCCAATGCTCAGGAGGTGCATTAACCCGCCGCGGTCGAGGTAATGCATCTTTAAATTAAGTGGCCCTGCCACTCGCTCACATGTCGGCCTGCGATGTTGAACTGCCCTCTTTAAAATCCAATGAATCAGAGTGTGACGGGCTGCCGGGAGGCTCCAAGCGTGGATGTGCACATTATGCAAATTTCCTCTGAGGTGCGTTTGTTTCCCCAAAACACTGAGGTAATTTCTGGCGCCCTCGTGAGTCATCGGCCTCTGAGCCTCCGACGCTCTCGTCGCTCCTGTGATGATTCAGACACGTGAGCTGCTGAATGGGGCCGCAGAGTTACAGCTGGTCTGACAGACGTCCAGGCCTCATCTGCACAGACAGTGAAACGTAAAACACTCAACAGGAGAAGATGATGATGCATCAGCTGACAGTGTCTGATGTCTGATGGGAAACGTGTGGCTTGTATCGACAAAACCATGAAGAATTCAGATGCGATCCGCTCCGCGGAGCTTCACAGCATCTTCCAGCTCATAACTTTACTGTGTCAGCTCCCTCCGTCTGCTCTCAGCTGACTGAACGTCTCGCAGAGCAGTTAGCAGGGATATTTCCCTCAGGAGTCGGTGGAGACACAGGAAACACATCTCCAGGTGAATGCTAATGTTACTCTGCATCTATAAACAATCTGGATCATCTGGATCATCTGGATCATCTGGATCTGGACCAGGACCATGTCTGAACCAGGTTCAGCTGTCTGGTTTAAAGGTGTGAAAGCAGCCTCTTGTAGTAAGTTGAGAGTTCTGAGAAGTAGCTTTATTGAACTTTGTAGCACAAACAGTACAAACAACAAGCAACACAACGAGCATGTATGACTATAATAAGTCAATCAGTGCATAAATGTGCATAAACAGCATCTGTTGAGACACTGATGTTTTGGGATGTTCCTGATCTGCATCACGGCTTTTCTTCTTCTCTCGGTTACCCAACCTGCAGCTTCTTGTGGTGGGTGTCAGTGCTCTGACACACGCAGTTCACCCACGCACCAGGTGATCAGGTCATACAGACCTCCTCCACCACAGGAGGATCCTCAGGAGGTGTCTGCTGAGAGGGAAAATCCAGCAGCTCAGGCCCTGAGAGGTGACGGTCTGAGGATCAAGCAGAAGCTACAGGAGAACGTTTCAGCAGGAACCAGCAGGAGGACTCAGGAGACAGCTCAGGGTGGGCCTGGATCCAGGAGCAGGATCTCCAGCTGTTGAACGCAGCTTACAGTCCAGAAAAAGTGTCTGAAGGAAGGAAGCCATCTTTGTGGAAGTCAGAGAGCGACCTTCCCTCGACAGAGGAGGCGTCTGCAGCACCACCACTTATCTTCATGTCATGTGACTTTAACCACACAACCAGGAGACGACTCACACGTCAGAGTCTGAATGAAACACTGGTCTGTGTGTGCTGGAACTGAAACACAGAACACTGCAGGTAGCTGATCATATTCAGTTTCATGTCAAACAAAACTCTCTCACAACACAGGTTGTACCCACATGATCCTCACGGGTCAGGTCAGACAGGAAGTGACACGAGTCTTAGCGTCAGGCATAACGAAGAACAGGATGCAGGAATCCTCCTGACGTTCAGCCAAAGGCACCAACAGGCCGAAAACATATTTCAGTTTAATGTTTACACTCAGTGTTTGCTCATAACTGATTATAAGGTCTGAATCTCAATCTGCAGAAATGTGTCTTTCAACACGAGATTCATCTTTAATGATCAGAGGTGGAGGAAGTACTTTGTCTTTTACGGTGCTGCATTGAAAGCAGTAACACCACACTGTGGAAACATGCTGTTGTACTGAAATCTCAGCATAAAATCATTGGATAACACGTGCATTCATGTGCATTCATTGGTAAAATATACTTTTAATATTAAAACTCCATGTATATTATTCTGAACCCACCCATTCTGCGTCGTGTTATATTATTAAATTAAAAATATTAATGCATTCATATGTTCAGCACTATTGCTGCAGCTGCAACTGTTAATAATAAAACTGAACCTAAACATTCACAAAATGTCATAATTTTAACAATTTTAACTCATAAAAATGAGAAAAATGCCTCTCGTAATAAAAACATTGGATAGAAACTGATAAATATGAGATATGGAAGTTGAAATATAAATTCTATTTCATTACTTGTCACTTCAACAGGCTTATCTTTACCACGAAACGCTCCAGTTTATTGTTTTTACGTCTAAACCCCTGTAAGTTACACGTGACAGCGAGGGGAGTCAGCGTCTCTGACAGCTGTGCAGACAAACCAGAGGCTGCAGGTTTCCCCGCAGCGCTGCATGAGCAGTGTAAAGAGGCAGATTAGAGTCACTGCGCCTCTGAAGGACGCTGCTCAGCTTTGATATCCCTCGAACTGAAAACGGCTTAACGGCGAATGAAAGTGCCAGAGAAGAAGAGTGAGCAGGAAGCGCAGCTCTCTCTGTCGTTGGCAGGAGGAGACGTCTGAAGACACAGTTAATTGAGTGTCGTGTTTCAGTTTGTTTTCTCAGTCTTGTCCAGGCCCGTCTTTGGCACCGTCGCATGTGTTTTGGATGACGAACAGTTGGACGTGTTTTACCAAACCAGGGCCAGCGTCCAAACATAAAACCCACAAGAAAAGCAGGTTCCACGAGCTGCGCAGCCCACATGCAGGATTATATTTAGTGTCTGCTCACAACCTCTGTCTCTGCAGGGTTGTTTTCAAAGCGGACCCCAGCTGATCTGGCCTGGAAGTCAGATTTTCACACATTTGGTTTTGCTTTTTGTTTGATGCCCTTCCTGGTGAACCCCTCTGTTTCCGTTCTTGGGACCAGTTTTAGGAATGCAGTGTGCAAATTCAAAGGCTGGAGAGCAAAGTTTGTTCAGAGTGAGTGAATCCACTCATTCTAATAACTCACAGGTCATTTTGATAACAGCCGCATTTCCACTCATGCGTGTGTTCACAGCTTTAACCTGCTGCTCTCTGTTGGTGGACATTTAACCAACTTTAACAACAAAAGTTTATTTACAGGGTGGCGAGTGAGTAACCGAGACGTTTTAACACAAACCATGTGACGCTGGATCCAGCCAATCATACTGTTGCACCGGTGCAAGCGAAAAGCTGGAATTGTTGTTTTCAGATGGCTGCAATGAGTCGAGTTTAGTCGACAAGAAGTCAGAGTCTCCACTGTGTGCAGAACATGCCACAACAAGGGCTTAACTACAGCAAGCCGAAGTCACGACATCACTTCCTGTTTAACCTCTGTTCCACAATCTTCTGCAGCTTCATGCATATCTCATTCTGGATTTGTTGTGTGTGTCTCTGTGAAAAGACTGAGGTGTGTTCCTGGAGTTTATAGTTTCCATATCCTGAAACAAATCATCTGCACCTCAAACATTACAGTCATGCCTTAAACAAAGTCGGACAACAGTTGATTTGTCATTTGTAATGGCTGCAATCTGCCTACAACCCTCCACAGCCTTCAGTCCACTCTGTCCTGCTTTACAGACAAAACTAAAAACTCATAAATTCAATAAACAGCAATATCTGTCTTTGTCTAAAATATGCCGTTACACATGTTGTGGAGCATTTGGGTTAAGTCAGAAGGACGTTGATGTGCCTCTTCAGCTAGGAAGAAGCTCTGTAACCACAACTTAGCTGGTAATTTACTAGCAACGCCACACCCAGCCAGCTAACTCGCTAGCTAGTTGTTAAATTCCCAAGAGAGCAATGGAAAGCAACACTAGCTATAAGGCGCTAATAGGTAGCTAATAAGCTAATTCCCAAGGGAGCACTGTAGCAAGGAAGCTAACACTAGCTCTAAAGAGCTAAACAAACAGATTTAGCAGCCAGGCTAATTACAGTTTCCTGATTGTGATGCTGAAGGTTGGGCTGCAGCAGGCGCACATGGCTGCGTTAGTGAGAGCTGGTACCGCCTGTTCTTTTATTGAGTTTTTATATGAAGACATATCAGACTCAAATTATACCAGGAAAACTGTTATTAAAAGTATTAATGAGGAAAACCTGAGCGCTAACTATTAGCTCTGAGGGTAAAGGTGCATTTAGACTGCTGCTGGATGATTAAAATGACCTTAGTGAATGAAAGTGTTTTAATAACATTAAAATAAAACATATATGGTCTGTGTTGATAGAAAATGACTTTGTACATCAGGTCACAGTCAACACGCATCTTATCAAGACATAAGCTGTGAACATGACCCAGATGAATGTGAGATTTCTTTTAATTATAATGGAAATTTAACATTAACCTGAATCTAAACTCAAATTAAATCAAACTGAGTGAACAGAGACTCTCAGCCATGTGTCCAGCGGCTGCACATGCAAACACCTCCTTTGAGCTCCTCACAGGCCTCATGTTTTTACCACTCCAAGGCACAAAAATGTATATTTAAGAGACACTTGTTAAGAAAAGCACAACGCAGTGTGACAAGACGTGGAGACAGAGGCAGAGGCAGACAGAGAGGCAGCAGAGTCAGCTGCTCCGTCACTGTTTGTTGCAGGTTTGGATGAAGGAAGCTGCAGAAACAGATCTTGTCCCCCGAGGGGCTGATCTGTCCCTTTCACCTTCAATCAAGAGTTTCTCCAAAGTGCACAAGAACTTTTCCACCGCAGCCCGGGTGCAAACGAAACCAGAGGAAATTTGGCAGGAACGCATCTGTGTGGGTTTGGACGCTTCGACTCATGACACCAGAGCGACCTTTGTGACTGTTGAAGGCAGTGAGGTGATATTTCAGATCGTCCGCTGCCCCCGAGCACAGAAAGTACAAAATAAATAAATAAAACAAAGGTTGAAAAGTTGGAGAATCTGAGTGTGATTGGTTTTCTTTATTTATTCCACTCCAGATTTGACTTTCAGTCTTCATCTGTGGACGATGGCACACAGAGACAACACATGTCAGCAGCTTCAGGTTTCCTCTTGAAGCACAACACTGCAGTACTGTCACTGCATGAAGCCTGAGCACGACTTTAAACACAGGATCAGATGTAATGGAGTATTTTTGTTACTCAAGTAAAACACTGACTGCTGCTGACAGGAAGTGAGAAGCTCTCTCTTGTTGCTGGGAAACATCATGTGAAGAAGAAGAAGCTGTAACCAAGTATTTCTTCTGCTGTTGCTCTGTCTCCATGTTGGCAGGATTCCTACGCGTCTTATTTGTCTTGGCGTCGCTCTCGCAGCTCGATGAGTCTGCAGGTCCGGGCACGATTGTTAACTCTGACATAAAGACGCTCTGCAAACAAAACGCGTGACGGCCGCTGAGAGCCGTCAACCAAACAATGTGGGCAGGGAAAGTGGAGCAGCAGCAGCAGAGAAACATGTTTCTGACTGACAGATGAATCCCCTCTCTGGGTGAGGATGGGTGTCAGCGTGGGGGAGACCAGCCAGCAGAAAACCTCCCAGGCTTTTGTTCTCTTCGGTTCTTCCCTCCACTCAAACACAATATCCAGGACACAGTGCGTTGGCCTACATAGTTCATATAAACGCAGCTCTGCTTTCAGTCAAAAAGAGTCTATGTGTCTAATGAATGCATTTTAAATGTTATTTTGAAGCAGTTAAAGGCCAAACTCACCTTTAATCAAGTCCGTTTCACAAATTAAATCTGATAATTGATTAAAAACAAATTTGAAGCTTTGTGCTGTTGTGCATAATGTAAAGAGGATTAACCAATCACGTTTGAGCAGCGTTTGGTTGCATGCAGCCATGTGCAGAGCAACAGAGGCACAGAGCAAACACTGGAACCAGAGACTGAGCTGAAACTGGCCCATGAGTCTTTGCTCACACCTGCTTCGTGCTCATCGCTGCGTCGTGTTTTGTTTGTTTGCAACAAGAAGTCTTTGCACTTTTTGACGTAGAAGACTGTTTTAGTAAACTCTGCTCATGGAAACGAAGACAGACTTGTTTTTACTTGTTGGTGAACCCCAACAAATAAATAATGATATAACAAGACATTAAATTGTCAGAAAGGTCAGAAACAACCAATGCAGTTAATGAATGAATGACTGCACGCACTGTAAATGCAGTGAACTGAACCTGTATGCTCCGACCATTAGCAATGTTAGCATTGTTAGCATTGTTAGCTAAAAAGAGATAAAATCGTGATGATTCTGTGAAACTGCTGCGAGCTACAACAATAGATCCATTCATTCAGACAAAGACCTGATGTTTTAATATAAAAGCTGCTGCGGCCTCAGTGAGTCCTGCTCACCTGAAGGTCAGCAGGACTCGTCAACGTTAACCTGCCCTCAGGTGTCAGAGGAACCTTCAGCAGATCATCAGAGCGCGGCGCCGGGTCACGCCGATGATGAATCCCACCGATGATGTCACACGTCACAGATATTAATATTTAATGTTTAATGTCCGCCGGCTTCACAGAGGAGGATCGATGAGGAACACGACACCGGTGTAAAGAAGCCGATCGCCATTGAAGTCCAGTCCGTGATGTCATCACACGCAGTCAAGCAAACCATCGATAAACACACCTCGGCGATGTGAGACCTGTGTGTGAACAGATCAGATTCTTCTTCATGTGCAGAAAACGGTTCAAAGCACATCAACACACAGTCCTGCTGCTCCAAACACTCACTGGAGCCCAAAATGTAGATCCTTCCACCACTGAAAATAGTCCCCCACACATGCTATTTCCTCCTGTTTCAGTGACAAAAAAACTATGAATCAACTATGTTTACTCTGAGGTTTGGTCTGTGTCGTTAATGGTTTCCTCATTATCTGACTGCAGCTCTGGGAAATCCCCTCGTCTTCCCTCCGGCGCCACCATCAGGTCAAATCTCAGACCTGCTCACTGATTCATATTATGGGATGCACTAAATACTGTATTTACTGTACATTTACTCAAGTACTGTTCCTGCAAAATACCTAAGTATGCATACTCAAAGCAAGTATTGTATTTGTTACTCAACTACATTTGTTTTGCATCTTTACATTTTTAGTTAATCTGTTGTTTTTGAATTGAACTGAAGTCGTGAAGTACAAAAGTATCAGTGCAAAAATAATATTTAACACGCAAAATGGTCCATTTCAGTTTAATATATATCGTTATTGATTATATTTTTTGATTCAGTAATATTTTCAATCATTAACAATACTAAATCTATAACCACACATCAAAATATATTTGTTTTTAATTAATTATCTGAACATGACACATTAAATAAATAAATAAATAAATACAGTAAACAGTTCATTTTCTCCCTTGAAGTAGAAGCATGGTGCAGCATAAAGTGCCTAAAAGCTGCTTCTAAATGCAGTAATGGAGTAAATGTACTCAGTTACTTTGCACCACAGCTTGTTCTGTCCAGCTCATACTGAGCTATGAGAAACATTGCTGGTTGGTTAATTATGAAAATAAAATGAACTAATAAAACAAATCAGTGAAAAATAAAAGAGTTTATTCTGACGTGAAACAAACGCTTGCGTGCAGGTAAAACAGGCTGAGAATGGAAAACAAAGAACAGAGAACGATGTGTTTGCTGTTATCTGCAGTTTGCATATGGTCATTCTGCTTTAACACACACACACACACACACAGATGGTAATCCAGATGCATGCTGGGGGAATGTTTTTCATAAATCACAGCGACACCTTTAAACGGGCGAGGGCCATTATCTCGATAAAAACAACTCGACTGTTTGGTTTTTTCCTTTCCAGCCTCGGGGCTCTGCAGGGGCAGCCATGATGAATCACAGTGTGTCTGTGTGTGTGTGTGTGTTCCATTCATTCTGGTCCCTTCCTGTGTGACTGTGGATGTAGATGGCGGTCTGGTTAAACGGTCTGCGGTGACATTAGCCGCCCGCCGGGCTGATTGATTCGGTCCTGACTCGTGTTTTATTTTCCCGCTCAGTTTTCCTCCAGGAGTCTCCTCCATTCCTCACTCTCCCCTCACGTGTTCGCCGGTGCTGACATTTACAGCGACGTGGATGTTTTCATTTCCGTGTTTAAAGAGCACGGCTCAGCGTTTGCCGTCTCCTCCAGGACAAACGTCTGCTTTACCGCATCATTCAGCCTGACGCTGAGTTCAGGTTCCTCGTTAAACGGACGGCTTGTTGTCGCCCACAGGAGCCTCAAACTGCTCCTGATGTGCAAAACCATTTGTTGCCTTCAGTGTCTCCATCCTCTGTGATTTGTCTCTGTACATCAGTCACCACAGCAGCAGTGATGATGCATTCAGGGAACAGTTAAAATGTGTTTTTGATCCAAACCAGTCACACACGGGGCTCTCACTGGTTTTCTACACACTCGGTTCACTTTAGCATCGATTTGCAATGAATAATTTGCATAAAGAGTGAGAACGTCTTCGTGTGGTGGAGGTCATGGTGGGTGGATGAGTCAAAGAAACACATGATGTTCACCCAGAAGACCAGCACTCATGTCCCGTGTGAAGCCAAACCTTACGTACATTAGTTTCTTCACATGTAACTTATTCATTTCAACCTACATCACGATATTTTCTTTAACCCGAACAACCTGCGATGGTTTCAGGTGGTTTGACTCATTTCAGCTTCCGTACAAAACCGTATTGATGTAGTTTTGGTGATCGTCTCAGGCTGTGACCTAATGAATGTGTCTGATTCAAAGAAAGTCTTACAGACAACCCTGCATGTTGATACATGACAATAATGGGAGGCTGGTTCATTATGAATCTGATTAGTTAGCAGCTAATTAACGTCCAGTCTGACAGTGTTCAGCTCTTTACCATCTTTTAGCTTCATGAAAGTGTTCGAAGCTAACATGCTAAATGAAAATGACAGACAGCGTGCTGCTGTTAGCATTTAGCTCATGAACAGTGTCGCAGAGCTGCTAGCATCAGTACAGACTGCACCATGTTTAAGGTAGCAGCTAGCTAACGAGCTAGCTGTGCAGAAGGACAATAAACTCCTGTCGACCTGGCGTGTGATCACTTAATGTAAACATCTTGAACTGAGTTTTTTGCTAAGAGCAGGTTGAATGTGTGAACAGACGTGACGAACGAGCAACAACACACACGTGCTCGTGTCGACGCTCTCATGCCATCAGAGTTCTGACCGTCCGTGATGAATGGAGTCAGCAGCCTCTTGTCTTGGGAAGGACGGCAGCCATTGCCACTTATCTTTCCTCCGCAGCCTCCCCTCAGCCGACAGTGCAGCATCTCACCAGCCCGACATCTGACCGGACTGAAATCCCACCGCCGCCAGGCCATGCCCCGCCACGCCACCACGTCCTGCTGCATCACACCGACCGAATGTTCCCGCCTGCTTCCTTCTGAGGATTATCCACCGGATTAACCACATTGTTGTCTTGACATCAGTTAGCAGCTGTGAGCTTCGGCTCTGGTCACAGGTGACCATCTGAATGCTGATGAGACAGTGAGTCGTCCGTTTCCATGGCGATAAATGTCCCTGATGCTCTGTATGTGTGTGTGTGTGTGACTGAAACCAGATGTGTAGATCAACACAGAATAATCTGAACTGTGTCAAACGAATTAAACACCTGTGAATTAATGAAGAATCACTGACATTAATGAAAAAGTGACTCATTAAAACCTGATTTTCTGCTTCCTGTCACGAGTTAAATACGTTGTAAATCTGAACATTTGCTGTTTTTCCTCTTTCAAGCTGCCGTAAGTTTAACCTGGGGTGTAGAAAGTCAGGGGGGTTCTTCCTCTGGGGACCACGAACGTCTCCATGAATGTGGAATCCATCCAAAAGCCAAAAAAGTGATCAGCTCGACCTCACTGTGATTGGTGTGACTGTCTAACTATCAGGTTCAGGTTCAGGTTCAGGTCCAGGTTCAGGTCCAGGTTCAGGTTCAGGTTCAGGTCCAGGTTCAGGTTTCTGGTCGGTGTTGGGTAAAAGACAGAGCCTCCATCACTCTGAAGGATCATACGAGACACTGTGGTAAACATTCACCCGCGTCCTTCGTGCAGCAGAGCAGCGTGCATTAATTGGTGCTGGGTGTTTCCACGCCGAGCTGCTGATTCCAGAATGTCACCAAGACCTTGAGATTACAACGGAAAATCAATTAGGGTCTGAAATGCAGCACGGCAGGCCGGGGAGTCGCTGCCGCCGCCGCTGCTGAGGCTGAGGGGCCAGCTGCTCGGCTCTTCAGCTGATTGTCCCTGGCAGAGGTCAGAGCAGCTCTCCAGACATTTAACACCAAACAACAGGACAACTGATTGCAGGTGATCAGCGCCATGGCTGCGTCTGCTGCAGGACAACTGCAGGGCCGTCCACGCCACACGACCAGCGGTCTCTGCTCAGTCACACTCTGCTTCTGAATGTGCACATTTTGGTTTTTCTCATCATTTATTCATTTATTTCATGTGAGCTCCAGGACCACAATCTATCATGCTACAGACCTGACTAAAAAGAATAAATAATGACATTTATTTGAAATATTTGGATAAATATCAAGTTCCCATTTAATGAAAAATATTAGATACAATAAAAGTTCAATTCATAAATATATAAAATGGCATATGCTTCTTAAGGACTATGACACATATTCCCAGATCTTCAGGACAAAATGCACAGTCTGACACTTAATATTGATCATTTTCTGTTGTCAAGGTAAATTTAGTCTCTTACAGCTATCTCTGCATTTATGGTATTTGATTTAAACACGATTACAGTTTCTATATTTTCATATTTGGATATGATTTAATCCAAATTATCACGTCATACATGCAAAACATGCGGTTTGGTCCTTTAAAGATGCATTATTGGTGACATTTGGACACGCAGGGCTGTGCTCGGGGCTACATTGTGCAGCTGGGTCACCCGCTGAGCTGCAGCAGCAGTCAGACGTGCACTCTGTGTTCATGCTCTGGGTGGAAACAGATAAAACCGAACATTGCTGCGCGCTGATTATGGCGGCGTTGGGATGACCTCAGGCTCAGATTTATCTGCCTCAGCTGTTGCCTGCAGCTCTCTGTGCTGCAGGAAGTCACACATGCAGGAGCATCTGCTGCAACGTTGACATCTGCTGGTTGCTGAGCCGCAGCGCAGGACCACAGGACCAGCGTCACACCAGGAACCTGCAGGAAGATCCACAAAACAGCTGAGGGGAATAAACCATCTATAATATCTCATGTTAATATAACACCTTTAAATACAGTTAAAATATCCATATTATTATTATTAATTATTATCATTATTATTTATTTGTTTATATCAGGACTGACACATCAAACAAACAACTGCCAAAGCAAAAACAGTGATGAAGGGTCAGTTTCATGATTTGATGAAAGGAGGTGTTAGTGCTACAGATGGACAAACAGACGAAGCCATGGTTGGACTGACGGATGAACCAGCAATAAACCTGCTGTTTGGACAGACGGACGGACAGATGGATGGTTTGATGCATGAATGGAAAATATGTTTTGAATTTTATTTTATTGTAGCGTTTTCCTCGCTTTGTGGTGCGGTGGTCAGACAGGTAGATGGACGTTTGGTTGGACAAACGGACACGTTGATGGTTCTGTGGTAGGATAGTGTGTGTTGAGGACATCTGGTGGACTGACGGTTCTTAGGTTGGATGTATGGACAGACAGATTGGTGTTTGGTTGGACGGACAGATGGACATGTTGTTGGACAAAGGAATCCTTTGCTTTTCGCCCATTGATGACACCGGTTCAGACTGTGATGGACAGGGTGGAGATGGATGGACAGATGGAGGTTTGGTTGGACATGAGGAGAGACAGTCAGATGTTTGGTTGGATGAATGAATTGTCTCCCCACCCGATGATGACTCCAGTGAGTCTGTGCTGGACACTGTGGAGACGGAGCAGAGGGATCTCTGTCCTTCAGTCGGAGCGCCGCCTGCTGTCATTCTCTCAGTCAGATACAGTTGTATTTCCCCTCCCAACCCCCTGCCAGCTTCCCTCCGCTGCGTCTCTATTTATAGAGCCTGGTGGAAACACATCGTAATGAACAGGGTTCCCAGCTCTGTCTCTTTCTCTCTCTTACTGTCTGATCCCCAAAAACCCGACAAAGGATGAACGAGACAAACCGTTTTAAACATGAGCATCGTCTTCCAGCGAGGGAACAGTGTGTTTGACAAACTGTGTGGATGCAAAGACAGAAAGATTGTTTGACATTGAACTCAAGGTGATTGTAGTCCAATCGTGTGTATGGACTACAAACATGTAGGTAGAGGGAAGCAATACTTAAAGAGAAACTTCCAAGATAACAACAAGATAACAACAACCAACAACAACCGGCCACAGATCCACCAAGTTCCTGCAGATGTTCCTGGTCCTCAGAGGATTACTCCTCAGTGTTGATAAGCTTCAGATTAAAATCTGCACTTTTATACAATAAATATAATAATGAGATGGATTGATTGCTAGGAATTATCAATTAGGGGATAAGAGTGATTAATAAATCATCAGCATGTTGTTTTATTGTATTAAAGAGTGAAATAAACATTATAAGACATTTAAATGCTTTTTTAGCCTTGTTAGCTAGATGACTGTGCATGGTCCCCCTCAGGATCAATGTGTAATAACTTTATTGATTATCTGACTTTCTTAGCGTCAAAGCTAACGAAAGATTTGCTAAGCTAATGATGTTTAATCAACCTCATCTCTAATTTAGCAAAAACTATATACCATGATACAGATGGGCTTAATTAAATGTTAGCATTAGCTCTAAACATTTACACAATTTGACCCTCCAGAACAGTGAAACTCCACCTTTCTTTACTTTGCCCACAAACAGAACAATAGCTAATTAAATTTTGGCTTTAATTAATGTTTTAAGATGTAAAAACTGAATAGTAAATCATAAAATAACAGCACCTTCACTGTCACAGTCAGAGCTGTTTGTCCAAATACAGACGTCTGGGCTAAGCCTCCAATCAGAAGTCAGAAAACACACACTGACACTCACACACACTTTCTAAAATCAGTTCTCAGGCTAATTACAGCACTCACCAGTCTAAAATATGTTTATGTTTAATTTATTTTTCAATGTGGGATTTAAATGAAGAGATTATCATACTTCATTTTTCAACTTTTTACAAAACCATATTTCACAAATATTTAAGTTTATTAAATCCACAGTTTAACATTTGCTCCTTTTAACGTATATTCTGCCCCCGGGATCCTCTGACAGTCAGTTTATTTAGTAAATCTCCATTTTCCTGCTACTATATTTAGATTAGCGGGGTATTTATAATCTGTCTTCCAGTTATATTCTCAGTTTTACAGCATGTGGAGATGTCAAGTATCCGCAGCCTGTGATTAAGCTCATCAGTATTCTCCCACATATTTGGGTCACATAGTCCCTATGTACTCTCCTAATTTGCATAATCGCAGAATACCATATCAAACCCCTCCATTTTACTGTTTTCGCCCTCCACTGCTCACACACACACGTCCTGCTGGTGTGCGTATTTGTGTTTTTGTGTGTCTGCAGATTTGAAGCTGTGTTTTCATTCATGGACCAAAACCATTTGTGTTCAGTGTTTATCATCATGAACAGAGACAGGGAGCCACAGGAGCTGCAGCTCTGGACTGAACCTGGATTAATCTGCAGGATCCAACCACAAAATGGGGTTAAAATCAAGACACAGACACACAAATCATCTCAAATTGTGCTTTTTATTGGTCAAAATAAAGGCTAAACGTTGCCCTGCGAGTTCCTTTTTGTGCCACGAGCAGAATAATGTTATTAAAATGTCCCTTGACTGTTGGATGGACTGCCACAGTTGTTCCCCACAAGATGAATCTGAATTAGCTCCTGCTACCATCAGTCTCAGCTGCACTTTGTCTTTACTGCTAACACTGCTAACACGCTAAACCTAGCTACCCTGCTAGAAAAACCTGCATAGCATGATTTCCATGCTAACTAGTTGGATTTTTTATATTTTGAGATTATTTAATAAATATGCCAATTCTAAATACCATTATTTTAGCATTAATTTACACATAGAGTGATCATTTCAAGGATGAAGGCGATTCAAAGGAGTCCACCCTCTTTACCTTGACACTGTAGTAACAGAGTCGCCTCTCTGTATCAATACACACCAGCTACAAATACATACTTGACATAAACATCAGGTCTCAGTCTGTAACTCTCTGACCTGGGTTCTGACACGCACACGATGACGTCGTGGCTCGCGCGCTTCCCGCCGCAGAGTTTAAACTCGATTGTGACGTAATCGTCACAGTTCAGCTTTAAACTGACCGTCGGGACCGAGTGAGAAATGTTTGCTACTGTTAAGTATACAGACGATAGATGCGAAGAAATCGTTTCACCGAGCAACGCTAGGGATTTTGACAGCAACTGTGTGGATATAACGAGGATCTACCGGGTGCGCTGAGGATTAGGTGTGGGACAGATATTGTTCCTGACGGGTGAGTTACATATTTCAAGTAGTTCCTCGGTAAATTCATTTATCAGTTAATCTGTAAATGTTTCGTTAACGCTAATTAGCTTGTATACGCCTTTTGGCAGGCTAGCACTTGACAAGCTAGCTAGCGAGCAGTTTAGCTAGTTACTATGGCAAGCTAGCGCCACCGAGCTAACGGTTGACGGTAAACGTTTTTTCCTCTCGCGTCAGATGGAGAAAATGTCTCGGACAGCAATAACGAAGTCTACTCTCGTCGCTCTCCAAGAGACAGGAAGTCAAGACAAACGTACGTTTTTGTGCGTGTATAATATTTAATAGAGAGAAATTAAGCCAGAATTTATAGCACAGAGAACTACGATTCCCAAGCAGCTTTGCGGTAGTAAACATCCAATCACAGGGTAGCATTTTGTTACGTAACCTCATGTCAACCGACGATCATGATTACGCTTTAATGAAATAGATTCGGCTACACAGCCGGGGTGGGCGGCAAACCACTAAATGTGGCCATGTAGTGTTGTAGTGTTAATCAAACCAGTAATCATACATTGCTGTCACATTGCGTTTTGTTTTGTTTTGTTTGTATGTGAGTCTTGTAGTACACTAATATCCATGCGTTTTCATCCAAGAACAACAAGGAAAAAGCCATTGGAACAAAAAAAACCTCTTGGCCTTACCACATGAGAGACAATGAGAAAAACAGTCTCCACTCTGCAGAACACCAATCAAGAGATTCAGAGTACGTATCCTTTCAGATGAGTTCTCTGAAGAGGATTATGATGATAATGATGACATTAACCCTAACCAACGACGTGTCATCAACAGTCTGAAACCAAAATAAGCAAGGACATTTTAAATTGTTGAAACCAGATTTCATTTTTTTGTTAAGGTGTTCTGGGAGAGAACTAAACGTCAGCCCAGCGTTGCTATTAACCTG
This sequence comes from Datnioides undecimradiatus, assembly GCA_008933995.1. Lineage (NCBI taxonomy): Eukaryota > Metazoa > Chordata > Actinopteri > Lobotiformes > Datnioididae > Datnioides > Datnioides undecimradiatus. The sequence continues at coordinate 2,651,470 of WARS01000027.1, forward strand.
CCTATTGTCATAGTACCAGGTCTGGATGGATATGTAGTTATGATGGACCATAACAATTGAAAGGTTTCCTCTGAATAGAGGCTGGCTAGTTTGATTAAAAATATATTTTTTTCTAGTCTACTATCATTGAGCCATGGAATCCTTATATTCCCAAAGTAATTATGTTAATACTCCTTAGTTCACTCTGTGAAATAATATTTTGGACCTTGCATGACACAATTACACAATTACTCAATATAATTGGTCTTTCAATGACTTTAGGTCTTTTAATAATTTCTATGTGCAGTACTCTTCTCTCTTAAAAGTAGCGAGATGGATTCACCTAATCTATTTACACACATATTTTTATTGTTTCTTAAAATATAAGTAAAGTCTCTCCATATTTCCTTCTGTTTAAGATTGGAGGAGCGGATTAGAAGATTATGACTGAAGCTGAAAATAAAACATGAAGAGCTGTAATCATAGAGTTACAGCAACATCTTATGAAGACACATCTGTCTTGAAGCTGTTGTCTGATAAGGCATGGCATCCCTGTTTAATGATGAGTGCATAATGTATGCAAATATCATAAAACAGAAATATTGTTCAAGACAGTGTAGAAACAAAATGGATGATCTTGGCAAAGGTGACACATTGATTAACTGGAATATAAGCATATAATACAACTGTATTATTATACCTCGCCCTTGGGCGAGACACTAAACATTAATCTGGTGCCAATGCACTGGCTGGCACATGGCAGCTCTGTTGCCATCCATATGCAAATGGATGAATAAGAGGCCCATTGTAAATCACTTTGTGCATTGAAGTAAAAAGCTATATACTGTACACGTGCAGTCAAATGTGTCTTTTAGTTTTAAACATTTGAGAACATTTTTGCTCCTTAATTGGCTTACATATAGAGAATATAAGAACAGGCGCTGCTACAGGTCACTCAATTAGGTACTGAGAATCTTTACAATATGCTCTTTATAGCTGCAGAGTCGTAACAGTGACAATGTGTTGGAACCATCTGTATCTTCAAAAGATGATGAAGTGTGATATTTGTAATGTTTACAACTGGATATATGTATTTCTGTATGAGTGGATATAGAAAGTGTAATTATGATTTCTTCGTCAAACCACGAGACACTTTCAGCTTTGGTCTGGAGGGAACACAACCTGCAGAGTCCCGTCCTTTGTTCACTGTCTGTCTTTGCATCCTTCTTCTTCTGCTCCCACATGATCACCGTCTGTCCGTCCTCCTGATGAAACGTGTAGCCGTTGCTCAGCGTCACAGCTGTGGTTGCAGTTGGCTTTAACAATGGACAGCGGTGAGTTTAAGTGTTCTGCAGCAAATTGACGGAGAGCTCCTCTGCAGATCAATTCAATTCAATTCAGATCACATCAGATCAGAGTGAACCAGTAGAGCTGGAGGGGCCACAGCAGAGCGGCCCCCAGGTTACTCTGCCAGGGGGCCACCGAGGTATCTGGGTACACCGGGAAGGAAGCATACCTGAAACCACAAGAGACGTTTATATGGTAATCCTCATCTTTTTGTTATTTAATTAAACCTAGTTCATCATTTTAGTAATATTTTGGTTTATGCATCAGCGCCTGGTGGTGCAGTTGCTCAGCGCTGCAGGAAAAAGATCAACAGCATCATGGGAAACCTCCATCAACCCAGACACAAACAGTTTATTTCATTTACCAGCCATTCAATGAACAATCATGATTCATACGGACCAGCCACCAGGGGGTGATGCAGCTGTTTTGGGTCGGATCGATCGCTAGTCACCAAACTCCACCCATCGTAACAACACCAATGGAACAAACAGCAACTCTTGCCATTTTCAATTCATTTCACTTCAATCCAGTTTATTTATATAGCACCAAAGCCACCTCAGGGCACTTTACAAACAGAGCAGGTCTAGACCACACTCTGCGAGCAAAGCCATCTGCGGGGGTAATATGGAATTAGCATGTCACTGATATACAGTGGAGCTTGGCCATTAAGGACCTTGTAGGTAATCTATTCTGGACTTTACAGGGAGCCAACGAAGAGAAGCTAATACAGGAGAAATGTGACCTCTCTTGCTAATTCCCATCAGTACTCTGGCTGCAGCGTTCTGAATCAGCTGTAGTGAGTGACCAGGTTTTTTGCTTTTGATCAAAAACAAACACAATTTGATAAAAAAATGCGTTTGCGAGTACACAATGACTGACACTAACAGGAGCAACGTGTGTCTAACAGTGCTGCAGCAGGCATCAGCAAATGTTATGACTTGTCATACGACACGATGTGTCTTTGGTTTGATCGACGTGAACTGCATCGTGGGTTTGTTGGTACCACATTCAGGGTGAAATATAAAACAGTTTAAACTGAGTAAACATTCTTTCAGAAAGCATATTTTGTAATTGGTTATTATTTGTTCATTTCAACATCTCTTACAGTGTGGGAGGAAACCGAAGTACCCGGAGGAGACCCACACTGGGAGTTGTGATTTTCGTCACCCCCTTTGTTGTGTCCAGTGATGTTTTGTCGTGTCCTGGTCTCGGCTGATGTTGTTCTTCTCAGCCGTGTTTGCGATGCACCTGCTTTTTACTTCCAGATGTTTTGTGGAAGCGCCTCATTTTCGTGGCTGGTGACAACAAGCGAAAGATGATCTTCAGCACTGTGTCCCACTGATTTTGTCTAAAGCACCACATACACTTTATAACACTTTATAACCTTTAGTATGAGCTATTTTTCACAGTTTTATGACATTTTAAACACTAAATTAAAATAAGATTAATCTGAAAAATGATTGCTGCATTAATTTATTATAACATGAGTGTTATTTGCAGTCTTATATATTCTATTAAATCCTGCACAAACCGAAACAGATGTGATCTTTTGTCATGAACGTCCATCAGACAGTGGGCCCAGGATTGACCCCTGAGGCACTCCCAAAACAATCTTTGATATGTGAATATAAGAAACTGATGAATATCGACGTGAGCACTGCTCGTTATTTCATGATAATTAGATTGATGAGTTTTGAGGAAGTTTGATATCTTGAGACAATAACATAATCAAAGCTGTCATGATAATGGAGAAGCAGAGGAAGCTGCAGCGAAGTTTCAGAAGCTCTGAGGAAAGTGTAATTAACAGTGAGAGTCCCTCTGATGTGATATTGTTTGACTTTGCTCTGATTTCATTTTCCTAGCGTCTGTATCCTGGTCCCTTCTGCTGTGACTTCCTCTTTGTTCGGTCGTCTCTGTAACGCCGCCGGCTCCGGCCCCGAGGACAAAGACTCTTTCTCCAGAAACCCTCCCTGCAGACTTTGTGCCAGCTTTGCATATAAATGTTGTTTGTGAGTAAATCCTTCCCCTCCAGGATGTTTCTCCAGCTTCGATGCCTCAGCAGGAGCCGTCAGAGAGCGAGAAGCTGGAGACTCTTCAGACCTGAGCCCGACAGAGCACAGTGTTCGAGTTTAACGTCTGTGATTCTGTGGCTTTCTGACAGATTGTGACTGAGATCTGAGCTGCAGAACATCCATTAAAGTCAAAAATGAAACTTTTAGTTCAGTCAGACACAAACACATGTAACGATATGTAAACAACATGTAAACAAAACAAGGAAGTACAAAGAAATGCAAATGTTAATTTAGTTTGCTGATTTCACTTTACATAAAGCAAACATATATACATATATCTAAACACACACACATATACACATATATATATCAACAGAGGCAGCGTGCAGCTCAGGTAATGGGTAAATTAAACCAACATCAGGATCTGATCAATGAGATTTGTGCAAAATCAAAGTGGAAAACAAAACAAAATAAGTTTCTATGTCCAGGAAAAGTTCACATGCATGTCTCTTCTTTATTACTGTGGACTGTATTTATTTAATGGGTTGTTCACATGAAAGGATTCATGTCTAAAACACATTTTTAATCTGGTTAAAATGAGTCCCACTTTCTGAAGGTTTAACAGCTGACACTTTATGGAAAAATAAATGAAATACTTATTTGAAGTGACTCATTTGTTTGTGTTTTAAAGGCTTCGGCAGTCAGACGATGACATTTGGATGGTTTGTGACCAGCAGATGTCAGGATTTCACAACTTTCCAGCATCTTGTGGACAAATCTGACAGAAAAACAGTGAAGTGTCTTTTATTTTCTCTGACTTCACCAGTTTCCATCTGGAGATAAATCCGATTAAGTTTATTTTCTGCTCGGAGCAAAAAGCTGATCCGAGACTCAACTTTAAAGAAAAACAAACTGAACTTGTGACTTTTGATTTTCTCTCTAATCTCTTCTCTGAAAGCTTCGATATAAAACCTTGTGGGCTGACCGGTCGCTTACATTTACATCATTTCAGCAGCTAATCACCAAACCCATAAACGAATGAATAATGGGGTTTTAGACAGAGCAGGACATATTAACATATAAATTAGAAAACACTGAAATATGCAGCAGGAAGATGAAAATGGTGAGCAGCGTTGTTTTTGCTTATGTTTATTAAACCAGCACCACCCTTCTCATGCAGTGCTGTCGCACAGCAATCTGTATTTTACTGAAAAACATTTACCACACAATCATTTTTATTTTATCAGAAAAATGCAAAAAGAGCATTTTAAATACAGAAAACAATAATTCTCAGTAAACACCAGAAACATAATGCAGCTGTTATTTATTCGTAGAACACAGTTCGTGTTGTTTTCACCACAGGTAAACTGTGTCTCATCATGTTTCCCCTCTGATCTGAAGAAGGTCAGAGTCAGATAAATCTCAGTTTTATTCGAAAATTCACCTTTTTCTCATCTTAAATCCAGCGTGAAGCGTCCCCTCCTGCTGCTGCTGCTGCTGCTGCTGACTCACTTTGAGGATTTTCAGGTGAACTGAGCGCTCTGCTGAGCCGCCGCTCAGCCTCCGTCAGCTGCAGCTTAACCTGAGTCACTGCAGCTCAGACACGGTCGGAATAATAAAAACTGGACTCGTTCGAGAAACGTGCAGAAAAAAAAGAAACTGGTTCCAGGAGGAAGGAGAGGAGGTGATTCACATCACGACGCATTCAGGCCCTTTGTTCCAGTAAAAGTAATAAAAACAGTTAAAATACTCAAATAATATTCATTTAAAACATTTATAAAGATCATTTCTTTTATTATTTATGTATCGTGTTTTATTTTCTCTGTGAAGCATTTTTACAAGGCTCTAAACATAAAGTTTATTATTTTATTTATTTGAATTGTAATGTGAGTATCTACAAAGTGCCTTATTATTCTCTATTGATTTTATTATTTCTATAAAATTCATGTGTGCAGCTAATTTATGCTACATTACATGCTGTTAGGTAGCTTGATCCATTCAAAATAAGTTATAATTTATTATATTTTCTATAAACAACGTGGCTCTGCATAGAAACTACATAGTAAATAAAATAAATAAACTTGTTTACCTAAATGTACACAGGCTTTAACACGTGACCGAGTGCTTCCGGGCTGTGTTTAGTCTAGTTCTAGTTGGTAAGTGGTCTGGCGGCGTTCTTCTGTGGGTTTCATGTTTCAGGTTGTCGCTGAGCCTCTGCGTGTGTTCGGACTGCGCATGCGCAGTGCTCCAGTCAGCCGGCGGGCTGTTGAGGAAGTTTGGATCGGGTCTACCTGTTCGCTGCGGTCTGGTCCGTCAACGTGAGCGTATCCGCGGCCACAGGTGAGCGTGTGCTCCGTGTCCTGACGCTTCAGGAAATGAACGTAACTCCACAGGACGTGTCCTGACAGAAACAGGTGATTTTAAACCGTCAGTTTGTCTCGTGCGTGGCTGTTTACGGCAGTTTGACAGGTTAATGAGCCGCTCAGGTGATGCTAAGATGCTAATGTAGCTTCTGTTAGCAGGTAGCTGCTGCAGTGTGTGTGTGTGTGTTAGCTCTGATGCTAAACTGTATTAACTCTTAATTTACAGCTCACTGAACTTTGCTTTTACTTACTAATGTTTAACTGATTATAAGTTAATTATGTAAACAGGAAGTAATTACATGTTTATTAAAGTAACAATACCACACCGAAACACTAAAACTGAGTTTAATGAGTTTTATGCTTTTCCCTGCTGGCAGGTTATTGAATTTCACTGAAGGATCAATGAAGTTTCACATTAATCTTTAATAATGCATCAGAAAGTGTTTGTTTAATTCTATTTTTATTATTAATCTGAATCTAAAGTTGTCAGATAAATGTATCGCGGCAGAAGCACAAATGGCATAAAATGGAAATACCTCAAACTGTACAAATACTCGAGTAAATGTACTTTCATTACTTCCCAGAAGTCTGGATCCTGTTAGAAACACTCATTTAGTATTTGGTCGTGTGTGAAACTGTCGGGGGTGTTACTGGTGATTGATCCATGTCTCCATCAGAAATGACGTCGACGTCGCAGCTGGAGCAGCTGGCAGACATCGGTGAGTTTCACTCAGAATCAGTTTTCCTTCATTAAACCCAGTAAATGGAGACACAACACAGAGAGGCTGCACGAAAACATCACAACAACAAACAAACAGACGGAGAACAAACACTGAGCTCAGGTGACCTGTTGAAACTGAAATCACACTTTATCTCAGCTCCTGTTGTCTAACGCTGCACCTGCCGGGACGTCGTCGTTTAGATTGTTGATTATTTCATATTTTAGGATGTTCCCGAACACAGGAAGCCATTTTATTTACATAAACAGATTTCAGATATTTAACGTGAAAAAGTGGAAAACAGCTTCAGATGAAACACGTTAAATCTCCTGATGTGATGATTTTAATTCTGATCTTGTGTCCGGGTGATTAAAATACCAGAAACACCGGCGTTTCAGACGGTTACCATGGTGATTATGGTTAAACTGTAACAACAGAGTTTTGACTGTTTTCGTGACTCTGTGTTTCTCTTCCTCTGAGCAGCCGGTTGTTTGTTCTGCTCGGTTGTTTTGCGTCTCGGAGGCTTCATCACTTCCTGTCTGTTATCGGAGCGACTCTGTGTTTATGAGAAACTCCCTCGCAGCCGCAGAACAAACGCCTCCAGCAGAAACAGACCCTGATAATCTGAGTCTGCGAGCAGCGCAACAGGAAGTTGTTTTGGGAATGTTGGGTGGCGCACGGACTGTGGGACGACCCCACCCCCGTCCTCGTGGTGTGTTGGACGGGGCTTTCCTGTGTCTCCCGTCCTTATTCGACCTCATTCTGTGGTGTGACGCTGTCTGGCAGAGCTTCAGAAGGAGGATGAGGATGATGAAGAGGATCAGAGCTGTGTCACCGACGGCCCGTCACTTCCCCCCGGCAGCGCCCTCAGCCCGGACTCCTCTCACCCGTATTACGACGTGGCCCGTCACGGCATCATCCAGGTCTCAGGTCAGTCGACTCAAAGTCCCCCTGCTGTATGTGAAGGTCACATGACTCAGACAGGAAGGGGCACCACATGTGCAGGTTCCTCCCAGACACAGCCCCACAACCTCCAGCAGGTCACCTGACTGACTGCAGGCTAACACTAGTGAAGATGCTAAGCTAACGTCAAGCAAGTCCAGTCAGGTTATCAACAACAGCAGCTCCTCCTCAGCGTAACACACACCTGTCCCTCAGTAACAGCACAGCAGGCGCAGCACACCTGGATTTCAGACGACTCTCTGATTGGCTGGTTTAATGTCACAAACACAACAACTCATCCTGAGGGCCCCTCTGACTCACCTGTGACACTCCCCTGTGACACTCTCCTGTGACTCTCCTGTGACTCTCCCGTGACACTCTCCCGTGACACTCCCCTGTGACACTTGCCTGTGACACTCTCCTGTGACACTCCCCTGTGACACTCGCCTGTGACACTCTCCTGTGACACTCCTGTGACACTCCCCTGTGACACTCGCCTGTTTCTCCTCAGGTGACGACAACTACGGCAGGAAGTTGATCACCTTCAGCAGCTGCTGTTTGCCTCCATCACATCAGCTGAACCACCAACGCCTGCTGGAGTAAGTTCACTGTCACACCTGCGTCAGTGAAAGACTGAGTATCCTGATTAACAATTGATTATTGATCGACTGACTCACACAGCAGATGATAAACTGCTGACACAGCGGGAAGCTCAGCACTGAGTGAATATTGACCAAAATGAAAATCCACCCATCGTCTGTGAAAACGTGTGACTCTAAACCTCAAACGACCGAAGCTTCACTGTTTCATCGTGTTTCAGTTTTTCTTTGATGTGTTTACTGTAGTGAAGCGGCGGCGGCAGCGCTGCAGCTTCGTGTGTGAGAGCTGTCGACGCGCCCGCTGCTGGTTTCTATGGATTGCTGTTTGACGCTGAACGTGTCGCCCTGCCGGCTGACCTCTGAGACAGAAGGCGGCCAGTTTGACAACAGGAAGTAAACAAACAGAAAGCTGCTCGGCTAACTGAGCTAACATGCTAAGATGCTAACAGCAGCTAGTGAAACCTCACAGATGAGACACAGAGCAGCCGGACGACGTCAGACAGAAAGTCTGGTCCAGTTTCAGTCAAATTAGCAAATAAGTTGCGGAGCCGTCGGCCTCGCAGCAACGTCGTAAAAATGCGACAATTTGATGCAAAATTAGTGAATTAGTGCAGGAAGTGACCAAACAAACAAACATCAAGACGCAGCGGCTTAGTCGTCTTTGAACAGACACTGGTTTATAAACGAGTGCAGGACGTCTGTGATGTAAACACCTGCCTCAGGTGCTGCAGCTGCTTCAGTGCTGAGTCGTTGTTTTCCTGCTGCAGGTACCTGAAGTTCACCCTGGACCAGTACGTGGAGATGGACTACATCCTGGTTTACTTCCATTATGGCCTGAGGAGCAGCAACAAGCCGTCGTTTAAGTGGCTCCGAAAAGCGTATAACGAGTTTGACAGGAAGTACGACGGCGCTCTCTCTTCTTCTCCTGCAGGTTTCATCATGACGCTGCGCTGATGAATAAAACCTTTTCCTACAGGTACAAGAAGAACCTGAAGACGCTGTACGTCGTCCACCCGACCAACTTCATCAGGATCGTGTGGAACCTTTTCAAACCTCTGATCAGGTGAAGCTCACCTGCAGCTCGCACTCACCTGCAGCTCGCACTCACCTGCAGCTCGCACTCACCTGTACGTCAGACCAGGTGTTCTCAGGTTAACATGTCTCCGTGTTGCTTCAGTCACAAGTTTGGGAAGAAGCTGACGTACGTGAACTACCTGGCTGAGCTCAGAGAACACCTGAACTATGAGCAGCTGCCCGTCCCTGCCGATGTGCTCAGGTACCGCCGCTCTCTGACCTCGCCATCATGTGACCTGTGATGCCACAGAACATCAGGTTGTTGGCGTTTGTATGTTGCAGGCACGACGAGAAGCTGCGAGCGGCTCAGAAAGGCGGCCCCCCTCCCTCGGTGAGGACCCCCCCGCCCCGGCCCCCCCTGCCCACGCAGCAGTTCGGCGTCAGTCTGCAGTAGTGAGTCCATTTCCTGATGACATCACATCATCATGCCGCTCTGACTCCACTGACTCACTGAAACATGTTTGTGTCTCAGCATCAGAGAGAAGAACCGGGGCGCCATCATCCCACCTGTGATGTCACAGACCGTCGCCTACCTGAAGGAGAAAGGTGAGTGTCCACCTGATCACGTAACCACGGAGCTAACATTAATATCACATTAACAGCTAATGCTAGCAGCACTAACATTAGCAGCACTAACATTACCAGCTAACATTAGCAGTAGTAGCATTAGCAGCTAATGCTAGCAGCACTAACATTACCAGCTAACATTAGCAGCTAACGTTAGCGTGCTCTCTCTCTCAGGTCTGAGGACTGAGGGCATCTTCAGACGTTCTGCTCGTGTTCAGCTCATCAAGGACATTCAGAAGCTCTATAACCTCGGTGAGTGGGGTCTCCCTGTCACAGTTGGAGGGGCCCCTGTGTGTGTGAAGCGAATACCAGTCAATGTGTCAGTAAAGATCGTTGGACTCGTTTCCAGGGAAACCGGTGAACTTCGACGAGTACAACGACATCCACGTTCCTGCTGTGATCCTCAAGACGTTCCTCAGAGAACTTCCTGAACCTCTGCTCACCTTCGGGGTCTACAGGCGGGTGCAGGACATCCTCAGTGAGAGGGGGGGCGAGGAGGAGGGGGGGTTGTTGTTGTTGGTCTGTTTGTTTGTTGTTTTGCAGCAGTGTTTTGTCGTCCGTCAGGTGTGGAGAGCAGTCTGAGGGTCTCCAGGTGTAAACAGATCATAGAGAGTCTCCCTGAGCATCACTTCATCGTCACCAAGTTCCTGCTGTGCTTCCTGCACACGGTACTGTGTGTGTGTGTGTGTGTGTGTGTGTGTGTGTCTTGATGTGTGTGTTGTTGTTGATGTTGATGGTGTGTGTGTCTTGATGTGTGTGTCGTTGTTGATGTTGATGGTGTGTGTGTCTTGATGTGTGTGTCGTTGTTGATGTTGATGGTGTGTGTGTCTTGATGTGTGTGTGTGTGTGTCGTCGTTGATGTTGATGGTGTGTGTGTGTGTGTGTGTGTGTGTGTGTCGTTGTTGATGGTGTGTGTGTGTGTGTGTGTGTGTGTCCCCCTCAGGTGAGTCAGGACAGCATCATGAACAGGATGAGTCCCTCTAACCTGTCCTGTGTGTTCGGGGTCAACCTGCTGTGGCCTCGTCACGGCTCCGTGTCTCTCGGCGCCCTGATGCCCATCAACATCTTCACCGAGATCATCATCGAGCATTTCCACACCGTGTTCGGCTCCCGCTGCCCACCTGCTCAGGTGCTGCCCTGAGCACGCAGGTAACGCTCTCAGCACCTGGACCGAGCCACCTGTTCATCCTCCGGACGTTCGTCGTCTCCAGAGGGCGAATCTGATTGGACAGAACCTCGGTCTGAGCACGAAGCACCTTCCTGCTCCTCAGAGGCTGAACCCTCACCTGCGTTCACCTGCAGCGCCGCCGTCAGGACAGTTTACCACCTGCAACATGAGCCGGAGCCGCGGGCTTCGATCTCGTCATTGTGAACCTGAACCTGCTCGTTAGGATCTGATGTAAACAACTGTTTGTTTCTGTTGTTTGTTTGTTTTCTTTGTTGCCTCCCACATTTTATCACTGTTACAAACTTTGTAATAAAATAATAAAAACATCCAGTTTTTAACATTTTCAGATGATTTATTGATCTGAGTCTGATTTGTTTGATGAAACAAACTGCACGCTGTAAAAAATGATACAAATGAAATAATAAATCCGTTTTTTATTTTTAAAATAAACGTTTGTCTGATTTTTGACTTTTTGTCCTTTGACTCATTTTAAACGTTTCAATAAATTATAGAATTAAAATGAAAAGTTGATTTAAACGTTTTCTCTGGTGACTGTCGCGCTCAACTGATGCTCAGTCTGTGGCTGAGCCAGTGAATGAAAACAGATCATTGATGATCAATCAGTTGATCAATAGAATGATCAGTTTCACACTAGGCTAAGATGTTATAGATCCTGTTCATCTGACCTGACTCTGAGTCAAACACTGATTAAACTGACTCAGCTCAGCCTCACTGATCAATGAATTCATCACTAATCGATCGATTATTGATCAGGTGTGAACTCCAGGGTCCAACAACAGAAAAACACTTGTCACAAGTTCCCAAAGTAAATAAAGTCAGAGTTCAATTATTATGAGTTTATGGTTTACAACCAGTTCAACTGGGGCTGAGCTGATCACAGGTATTGATCCTGATCACAGGTATTGATCCTGATGTCAGCGGTGATAACTGATCAGTGTGTGTGTGAGTGGACACAGCTTCTCTCTGTGAGCAGCGATTCAGCAGCTGCGTTGTTTTATGGTTAATTGATAATCAGCTGTTTTGTTTCCAATCAATAATAATTAATCAGCAGTTTTTTTTCTTTTTTATTTGCACCAATCAGGGCGCAGCCGCTGCCAATCACACCAGAGCCCGATCGCTGCAGTGTCACCTGCGTCGTGACATCGTGACGTCGTGGCGTGTCGCAGCCACAGGCCCTGCGGGGAAACAGACGCGGACACCACGTGTTGTTCTTCCTTTTGTTTATTAATGGTTCCGTTTTTTTGTTTTATCGTAAGAACTCGGTACAAAAAGTGAGACTACTCTGAATCTTCCTCCGACTCCTGCCGCCACGCCTCAATGCATCAGAAAGAAGAAAGGAAAATAAAAAACTACATTGGCATATTCAAGACAAACACTGTTCCTATACACACTATCCACTGGACAGTCCCGCAGCATCACGCACAGAACAAACTTCTATTTCAACACTTTCATCTCCACCTAAACGCGGCTGCGTCGCCCCCTCGCGGCTGAATTTAACACCAAAGCTCCACAAAAACCCAAATATTGTTTTTATTTATTCGCTTTTTATTTTTTGCTCCTTGATAAAAGAATATAAAAATGTTCTCACTTCTCTTTTTCTTCTTTATTTGTTCAAATGTTGTGTCGTGTAGTAAAATAGATCTGTTTAAGCGCTGCACAGTTTCTCCCGGAGAAGAGACGGACGATGGGGGGAGGAGGGGGAGGAGGGGAGGTGTCGGAGCGCTGATATGGTTTCCATCCGCTTTGACCCGCACCTGGACCCTGGATCTCAGGTGAGGACTCGATATGCATCACGTGGTACATTCTGGGAGCTGTGATGATGATCTGATTCGGTAAAGGCCGGAGGAGCCTGGCGCTGACTCAGCTGCTCAGACTCATTTCATGACTCGCTTCATTCGAGTCGTTTGGTTCATGAAGCGTCTGAAAAATCATTTAACCCGGGAACAAAACGTCACATCCGCTGAAACAGGAAATAAAAACACTGACATTTATTAATGAACAAAAATTCATTTAAATTTAAAATTGTTTAACTTTTTACAGCAAAAACTGCAAAATACTTGTTTTACTGACTCAGCAGATTATTTGTGTTGTTTGCATCTGTTTGTTTGTTTGTTCATCGTTTGTTTACGTGTGATCCCTGAATGAATCTAAATGAGTTCAGTTAGTGAAACGGTTGAGCAGATGTTTTCGTTTCAGGCGTCAGCGTCAGGCTCCTGCACTGATACATCGCTTTATTCATGTTGATGTTTGTTTGTTTGTTTGTTTGGACATGTGACCTGTGCTCGTGGCTCACGACTTGTTCACAGGAACATGTTTCTGCTTCCTGCTTCTCACATTTAGAGATTTTCTCCTGAAACGTCTTTTGGACATTTTTAAAGTTTCCAACATGAGAAATTTTCCTTTTTAATCAATAACTGGACTTCTCTTTTGTCCTCGCTGGGTCGGACGCAGGTTCTCTGGACGAGGAGCTTCACAGTCGAGCCGACGCCTCCGTTTGCTCCAGAGCTCCTGCTGAAGACGATCGGATCAGGTGTCTGCGTCCTATCGTCACCGGGGCGTCTGCGTGGTTGCTACGGTAACAATGCAGCTTCCCAACACGGAGCATCGGAGCCACGTGACTGACGTGGTTCAGATCCAGATGTGAAAACAGATTCGGGTCTCAGTGTGAACAGAGTCCGAACCGATTCATCTGAGTCAAACTGAGGCGTCAGCGTCTGTTCAGCTGTAACTTCAATGTTTCTGTTGCTCTCGTTGTTGTTGTTGTTGTTTGTTTGTCTCTCAGTGTTTGTGCAGGTGAAGCTTCTCCAACACGACGGGGACCAAACAATCAAACGCAGCAGATCTGGACATGAAGACAACCCCCCCCACTCCTACTCCTTCTTCTTCTTCTGTGGTTTTCGTGTAAAAGGCATTTTGTCTCTGACTTTCTCAGACCACATGTTCCTCAGACCACGAGTTCCTCAGACCGTGTGTTCCTCAGACCACGAGTTCCTCAGACCGTGTGTTCCTCAGACCGTGTGTTCCTCAGACTGCGTGTTCCTCAGACCGTGTGTTCCTCAGACCACGTGTTCCTCAGACCGCGTGTTCCTCAGACCACGTGTTCCTCAGACCGTGCGTTCCTGTTTGTGCGTCAGCAGGTCGCAGCGAGCTGCGGCTCCACCGAGTGTCGATGAATCAAAAATGGACTAAATCTATGTTTTAACACTGAGACTGAACCTTTCTGGACCAGCAGGAAGACTAACGAGGCGGGCGGGCCCAGCAGGACCAGCCGCCGCCGCCCTGGCTTGACCTTCTGTTTGTTTTTCAACCCAGGAGGGCGCCGCCTCCGCCCCCCGGCGCCGCCGACAGTCGAAGCGCGTTGCTGCAGTCTGACGCGGTCGTCCCGTTTCAGACTGACGACAGATGGAAACCCTGGATCTGAGCGGATTTGGACTTGAGGCAGTGTTCTTCTGTCACACCAACAGGCTCGTCGCCGTTAAAACACGAGTAAAAACAAAGAGACGTTAAAACAGGCAGGAGGGAAACAAACGAGCCCAGCAGAAAAACAAAGACGAGTTTTTGGCATATTTTCTGAACTGGATCGAAGTTAAAGGGGCAGAACGATGCATCACACAGCGACTCGGCTGCGAACAGAACGAACGCCGGGTCCCTTCAACAAACACTCGCTCACTGCGACGGCGACACAAACAACAGCGTTTCGGTCACGGCCCGATCGCCTGGAGACAAACACTAAAAACTTCAGTTTGTTTGTTTTTGGATGTTTGTTTATCCTGGTTTGATTTTTCTGATCAGCTGTTTTTAATGGTTTAACATTGCTCCGAACAGCCGCCAGGAGGGAATCGACCAATCAGAGCCTGCTCTTCTATTTTACAGCCACAGGTTCAGATCCTCCGAGCATGAAACAGACTCAGGATCAGACGCTCGCCTGAGTTTAAACTCCTTGTTCGTGCGACTTCCTGAGACTGAAGCTGTGTGACTGTCTGTTTGTCTGTCTGTTTGTTTGTTTGTCTGTTTGTCGGTTTGTCTGTCTGTTTGTTTGTCTGTTTGTCTGTTTGTTGGTTTGTTTGTCTGTTTGTTTGTCTGTTTGTCTGTCTGTTTGTTTGTCTGTTTGTCGGTTTGTTTGTCTGTTTGTTTGTCTGTTTGTCGGTTTGTCTGTCTGTTTGTTTGTCTGTTTGTCGGTTTGTTTGTCTGTTTGTTTGTCTGTTTGTCGGTTTGTCTGTCTGTTTGTTTGTCGGTTTGCTTGTCTGTTTGTTTGTCTGTTTGTTGGTTCGTTTGTCTGTTTGTTGGTTGGTTGGTTTGTGTCGCTGTCAGGCAGGAAGCAGAGCGCGGGACTCAGGCGTGTGAAACAAAGCTGATGATGACGATGATGATGATGATACAACATATGTACAGTGACCCCTTCAACACATTTATCAACAGGCATCAGCATGAAAATACTAAAATCTGCACTAGAAACTAATTTCTGTAGTTTCATCTTAAATACTTTTTTCTGTGACTCTATTAATACTGAAAAACGTTATTCTCTGCTCTTGTTTGAAGGCTCGTATGCGTTTACATACACGATGAGACGTTTCCTGAATCCTTATGGCAAAAACATTGTTCATAGAGAACAAGAACAAACATCTACTCAGATATATGAATGTACAGTCCTGACGCCGCCGCCCACGTCTACCACTAATCTACCGCTCCCTCTCGCTATACGCAGAACAATTATCATCACACCTGTTTTTAAAAAAGGGAAACATGTCAGCGCCGCCGCGTCGTCTGTAGTAAATACATTAAGGCCAAGACGTTAATAAATAGAAAAGAACTAAAAAAAAATCTCGTAAGCACTGAAGGTGTTTAAAAAATACTGGAACTGTGGAGGAGAGGCGCTCCGAGAGACTCCGAGGCGCTCCGAGAGGCTCCGAGAGGCTCCGAGAGGCTCCGAGAGGCTCTGGGAGACTCCGAGAGACTCCGAGAGGCTCCGAGAGGCTCCGAGAGACTCCGAGAGACTCCGGGAGACTCCGAGAGGCTCCGAGGCGCTCCGAGAGGCTCCGAGAGGCTCCGAGAGGCTCCGAGAGACTCCGAGAGGCTCCGAGAGACTCCGAGAGACTCCGAGGCGCTCCGAGAGGCTCCGAGAGGCTCCAAGAGGCTCCGAGAGGCTCCGAGAGACTCTTTTTCTCAGTTCGTTCAGTTCTCGAAGAAAAGACGGTTTGATATCCAGAAAAAAAGAAAAAAACATCTCGCCCTCGCGCACTGAGGGGCGGGGCTAGTTGTTGGCATCATCCTGGCTGTGGGCGTGGCTCTTCTGCAGGGGCGTAGCTGAGGGGCCCGCGGCGGCAGCAGCAGTGGCGGCGCTGGTGGTTTTGATCCAGGACTGTGAGAGCAGGGAGGCGGCGATGGTGGCGGTGGTCGTCATGGTGACCTGGATGAGCTGGTTGCGCTGGATGAGCCTGATGAGCGCTTTGAGGCGTTCGAGCGAAGCCTGAGTGTCTCTCTGCTGCCCCAGCAGGCGCTCCCGCAGGTCCATGCATTGCTGCAGACACACAGGAAACCCCACAGTCAACTTCCTGTCTGCAGCTCTCACTCACTACAGCAAAGCTACGTTAGCTACGTTAGCTCGGACGACCAGAACAGGACATCAACAAGCAGCCCTGATACAGATCTGTGTGTGTGCACGTGTGTGTGTTTGTGTGTGTTCATGTATGTGTGTGTGTGTGCGTGTGTGTGTGTGTGTACATGTATGTGTATGTGTACATGTATGTGTGTATGTGTGTGTGTGTGTACATGTATGTGTGTTCATGTATGTGTGTACGTGTGTGTGTGTGCGCGCGCGTGTGTGTGTACATGTATGTGCGTGTGTGTGTGTACATGTATGTGTGTACATGTATGTGTGTTCATGTGTGTGTGCGTGTATGTGTGTGCATGTATGTGTGTACATGTATGTGTGTGCGTGTGTGTGTGTACATGTATGTGTGTTCATGTGTGTGTGCGTGTATGTGTGTACATGTATGTGTGTGTGTGTGTACATGTATGTGTGTTCGTGTGTGTGCGTGTATGTGTGTGTGTGTGTGTGTGTACATGTATGTGTGTGTGTGTGTGTGTGTTCATGTGTGTGTGCGTGTATGTGTGTACATGTATGTGTGTGTGTGTGTGTGTACATGTATGTGTGTTCGTGTGTGTGCATGTATGTGTGTACATGTATGTGTGTGTGTGTGTGTGTGTGTGTGTGTCTCCTCACCTTCAGTGTGTTGTTCAGCTTCTTGTCCTGCTCCTCCAGGTGAGCGCACTCGTTCTTCAGCTCGTTGTTTCGTCTCAACAGCCGTCGCTTCTCCTCCTGCCTCACTGCTCACACACACACACACACACACGCTACATGAGCACAGGTACGACCACGGTGATGCGCCGGCGTGATGAGGTCAGAGCTGGTTCTCACCCGTCTTGTGTGTGACGTAGGACTGAACGAAGTTCTGAGGCCACGACATGTTTTCTTTGTTCAGGACCTGAAACAGACACGGTGTCAACACTTTCCCTCTGTTTCCAGTCTTTGTGCTAAGCTAGGCTAACAACACCCTGACTCCAGCACATATTATTTATTTCACTTCCTCTTTCATGTTTGTATGAAGCTACACAGTTAGCTTAGCTCATTACCCTCACGCAGTCGCTGTCTGAAAGCTTCAGGAAGCTAGCAGCCTAGTGTCTGTGCTAAGCTACGCTAACAGGCAGGAAGCACAGCAGCGACAGTCTGTAGTGTAAGAGTTCACACCTTCTTCTGGCACTTGGGGCAGTACCAGGGGCCTCTGGGCGGGGTTTTGAGTGGTGGGTGGAGGCAGTTGGGGTGGAAGGCTCTGGGGCAGTTGTGGCAGGGCTGCAGCTCGCCGTCCTCCTTACAGACGGCGCAGTGGTCATCATGCTCCACGTCCTCCTGATGTGACAACACAGCGACATGAGCGACGTTCAGCTGAACATTCAGACTGATGAAGAAGATAACAGCCTGATGATGTCATCACCATCATCGTCGTCATCATCGTCAGCGTCACATGATTTCTACAGACTTGTTGTTTCGTCTCTTATTGGCTGAATTCAAATAAAATGTGTCTGGGTCTTTAAAAGCCTCAGAGCCCAACGAGGGTGTGACATCATCAGTCATGTGACCTACCTTCCAGCAGAAATCCTCAGTGTCTGGCATGTGAATGGAAGCAGAGCAGAGGTTAGTGGCAGCACACACACACAGACACACACACACAGGTGAGACAGGTGAGAGGTGAAGCCATGGAGCAGGAAGCAGTTAGCTTAGCTTAGCATAAAGACTGGGAGCAGAGGGAAACTGTTAGCCTAGCTCTGGCTCTTCATTTAATTGCTGTGAACAGCTGATGAACAGGTTACAGATCAGTCACAGGAAGCAGGAGAATGAAACGCTCGTGTCGTCATGGAAACAAGTGTTTGATGTTTTTGAAAAGATTCATTAATCATTAAAATATTATGTATGTGTGTGTGTGTATGTGAGTGTGTGTGCGTGTGTATGTGAGTGTGTGTGTGTGTATGGTGTGTGTGTGTATGTGAGTGTGTGTGCGTGTGTGTGTGCGTGTGTATGTGAGTGTGTGTGTATGTGTGTGTGAGTGTGTGTGTATGTGTGTGTGTGTATGTGAGTGTGTGTGCGTGTGTATGCGTGTGTATGGTGTGTGTGTGTGTATGTGAGTGTGTGTGTGTGTGTGTATGGTGTGTGTGTGTGTGTGTATGGTGTGTGTGTGTATGTGAGTGTGTGTGCGTGTGTATGGTGTGTGTGTGTGTATGTGAGTGTGTGTGTGTGTGTGTATGGTGTGTGTGTGTGTATGTGAGTGTGTGTGCGTGTGTATGTGAGTGTGTGTGTGTGTGTGTGTGTGTGTGTATGGTGTGTGTGTGTTACCTCGTGCTGACAGGAAGAGCGAGCTGTTCAGGTAATGTGACGCCAGACGTTTGCGCTGTAAACAGACAAACAGGAAATGAGGCGTCGGCTCTGCGGTCGTTAGCCCAGTTAGCTTCGTGTGTTAACTGACCTCTGGCTCGAACAGGCCGCTGTAGGCCGGGTTGGCTGTGCTCCGTCTCTTCCTCTCCTGCCTCTTCGTCTGGATTTCTGTTCGCAAAATAAACAAATAAACAAATAAACAAACGTTCCTGTTCATTCTGCGCTCACAGCCCAAAGCTCTGATTCCATCACAAACATCCCGCTCTAAGCAAACGATAACAAGCGTAACTTAAAACAACAACAACAACAACTGTTGACTGATGTAACGTAACGACGAGACACTTTCAGTTAAAGTTTTGAAGTCATGTGTAAAGATGGTGGACTGGCCCTTTAAGAACATCTCTCACACAGAAACCAACGAAGAAGAACAGGTGGAACAGGAAGTGAGCTCACCCTCCAGGTGCTCGGTGGTGACGAGGCCGAGGGCGACCATGAAGGCAATTTTCTGCAGGAGAAGAAGAAGAAGAGACGTTAACGAGACCAGCGGCAGCAGAGGATCATGGCATTGATCCAGGTCAGGTGACCAGACGACCACGAGACATGAGAGAAAACAAACCTGACGATTTCATCTGAAGGATTTTAATGAAATGCTTTGGTTTACAAATTAAATTATTGTAAATAATAATAATAATAAATAAAACATGTTTAAATGAAGCTGTTTCAACAGACGATTAATTATTGATTATTGGCAAAGCTCAGGCTTTGAACTGACTGATTGTTATAATCAATTCTCTCTGTTCTGGAAAATAATAAAATTAAACTAAATGTTTCTGATCAGTTTGGAACAAATGAAACAAACAGTCAAACCTGTTTCTACCAACCAGCCAATCACAAACTACTGACTGCAGTAATCAGATTACTGACTGCAGTAATCAGATTACTGGTCTCACCTCAGGGTCCTCGTCTTTCTTCTGGGAGGGGGACTTCGGGGCTGGCGGGGGCTCCTGTGTTGGGAGGTCGGCGGCGGCCCCCGGGGAGCCGTCAGTGCCGCTCGGAGCCTGAGGCTGGATGATTATCACCTGATCACAGAGACACAGAGGATCAATCAGTGACCGATCAGTGATCAATCAGTGACCGATCAGTGATTAACTAATCAGCTGCATCACAGCTCGTTAATTATCAGGTCGTGGGTTCAGGTCTGAGCAGCAGCTCATTGGTGGAGACACCAGCCTTGTTATCAGCGCTGAAGATCAGTGGCTGCACCTTGACGGCCTCGCTGACGGCGGACACCCCGTTGCCGGTGGCGGGGGAGGTGGCGATGATGGCGTACGCCACGCCGGGGCCCGCCGACGCGTGCTGGGCGGGGCTGCCGGAGTCCAGGCCGGAGGACGTGGCGTGCGGTGGGGGCGAGGCGTCGCTCTGGCCGTTGGGCTGGTGGTCGGGGCTGAAGGTGCTGTTGGCGGTGGGCAGGGTGGCGCCCTGGCTCCTGGGACTCACCACGGCCGTGGCCCGCTGCAGGCTCAGCGGCTGCAGCTCCTGACACGGGCTGTGGGGGAGGCTGTCGGGGATCTGGGTCTTTGGCCTGACCTGCAGGACACGGCGACATGTTAGTACTAGGGGTGGGACTTTAACACGTTAATGTTTAACGCGGGAATGGGATGAAAGCGCATTGCTAGGACTGATGCACTTCAACCATGCAGTACCGTCTAAATGCAAAGCATGTTGCAGTGAGCACAGAAACCGCCGGAGCTGTTAGTGCTAGCAGTCCCGGTCTGAGTACGAACAAGAGGTGTCGGCAGCCCAAACTCGATCAAATGACTGGCTTCAGGGCCAAAGTTAGTAAGTGTTACAGCCTAATGTACAACATCATTTGTGCTAAGGGTACCTGGAGTTTAAAGGAGATTTAAGCCTGTCAATGACCATTTATATTTCTGGTTGTTTTACCAGAAGAAGAAAGAAGTAGAAATTGCACTTTATGTTGAATTGTTGTTGCTGTTGTTGTTTTTAACCATTTAAAGTCAATACCGTTCTGAAAAAGTACTTAAAGTACTTAAAATGGCACTTTAACTTCAGGTCTGTTAAGTTTTGCCCAGGGATACTTTCTATTTCTTTTTCTACTGTTTTGAATTGAAATGCAATTAAATGCATTTTTCCAGACATTAAAGGAGCTTGAGTTTACAATATTCATGTCTGTGTCTATTATTTGATTCAGTCGTCCACTAAAATCCATTTAGATTAAAAAATGTTGCTTTTTGGGGGTAAACATTGTTATGTGATTAAAATGAGATTAATCGAGATTATTTAATTACAAAGCCTCTAATCAATTAGATTATTTTTTTAATCAAGTCCCACCCCTAATAAAAACATGATGAACTTTATGTTTCAGCAGCAGTTTGAAATACGCTGTTTGTCATAATTAATCAGCTTCATGAAGTTTGGCAGTTTGCTTTATGATGACAAAGTTTCACCAAAATAAAAAACAAATCAATAATGATCAATAAATCAGCTGCTCCTGAGCAGGTGACCGTCGTCACGGTAACCACCAACGGTCGCACAGCTTGGGTTAAATCAGTCCATTCAGTTTTGTGCGTAAGTCTGTGACATCACCGTGTTTAGCTCGTCGTTCAGCTTCTATCAGTTTCACTGAGCGATGTTTAATCAAAGGTCTTAGCTTCAAATTAACGACTGAACTCTTTAATCTTTCGCCGACGCTGTGAGTTTGTTAACAACTTTTGACTTTTTTCACTTTATGGTTCAAATTTTTCTCTAAATGTCTAAATGGTGAGCGGCACATCGGCTCAGCTTGTCGCATCGACTCATCTCTGCAGATGGAGGAGAAAGCGAGTCACAACCTGAAGTGGAAAGCGGCATCGTTTGGCCTCCTCGTGCCTCCGTATGGACGGGAATCGTGGATAAACGTACAGAGAGCTGGTTACTGTTGAAGTGAGTCAGTGTTTGCTCACTGTAGGTGTCTGCTCCAGTCTGAGGATGATGATGGTGATGATGAAGGAGGGAGATGAGACAGGAAGTCAGGTTCAATCCGCCAGCTCAGCAGAAAATCAAAGCTTTTACTCTTAAATGAAACCAACTCTGCTTGTTTTACTACGGCCGTGACGTTTCCTCCTTTACCCGCTTCATTCGCTCCACGGCAACAACAACAATAATAACCTGTTCAGTCAAAACGCTAACGAGCTTGTTTACTTCCTGCTTTGATTCTGGAGGCCGCCGGTCAGCAGCAGACGAGTTTTAATGGGATGAATGTGACGTTAGCAGGAGCAAAGACAACGTTTAAACATTAACTGTTTCACCTGCTGAAGCTCAGAGAGACTGAGTTTGATGGACTATACTAATCGAACCACACAGTCCAACCATACAGTCAAACTCGACGGAAAGGTCCCTGTCATTAATCAGTTTCATATAAATATCATCATTAATATATTAATTTAGATCATTACTATATAAAAACATCATGAGGAAAAAAGGTTTAATTTGTTAAAGCAGGAGAACATATGAAATACATGGAGTCTGTGTTTGGTTTGTCCCTCCTGAGCTTCTGTAAAACATAAAGCACGTGTTCCAAGCAACTCAATCAATCAATCAATCAATCAGTAATTCTGTCAAATGAAGAGAGAAGTTAAATGTTTCCCTCTGAAATGTGGTGAAATGGAAGAAAACACGAGTTCAGTCAAACGTCAGTCCTGTGATTAAACAGGAAAAGTGTTTTCACAGACACATCAACTGAAATCATCCCTGACCCGTCGACCACGTGACTGACGGTGGAACCACGGCGACCAAAACACGCTCATATGACCGACTGAGGATGGGTTACCTTTGCTTTTAGTGTCTGGCTGCAGCTAACTGCAGCTAAAGTTAGCTCGCCCTGGTCATGCT